>JAJOZX010000778.1:697500-882500 GCA_023014485.1 Bathynomus jamesi
ATGAAGAAACTGGGGTTTTCAGGCATTGAAGACCACGAGATTTTCTCTACCCTAGTCAGAGATAGTATAAAGACTGGAGGTCAGGTGTACCATAGCCGTCTCACGCGAAGTGACTGTTGAGAGGGGCGTTTTGTGAAGCGGGTGGAGAAGTGAAGGGTGGAATCATCGGCATAGGAATGGATTGGACAAGAAGTTAGACTTAAAAGATCATTGATAAATAAAAGGAAGGGAGGAACAAGGCAATTGGACAATAGTTGGGGGGGGGGGTGAGAGTGGTCACCCTTAGGGATAGGCTGAAGGAAATGTACCCGATGAAAGACAAAGACAAAAGAGTTTGCTTAGGCAGGGTGTCAGCACAGAAGCACAGTCATTGATGCCCTCTTTTCCAAGAATTCCTCCCAACCAGTACTAAAGACTCCCCACTGAAGTGGTGCTTAGCATTCCCCTCGGAATACTTAAAATATTATTGAAAAATATTAATACCAAAATCTATGCTATAGTTATATTATCTAAGTACAGTATAACCACTGTATGGATAGCATTAAATTTTATACTTACCTGTTTCTGTAAT
The DNA here is from genome assembly GCA_023014485.1 of Bathynomus jamesi. NCBI lineage: Eukaryota > Metazoa > Arthropoda > Malacostraca > Isopoda > Cirolanidae > Bathynomus > Bathynomus jamesi. The sequence goes on from JAJOZX010000778.1 coordinate 698,072, forward strand.
CTAAGATTAATATCTTGAATTTCGAATTCTGTAATTTAAGGGAGTGCCGTGTTAAACTTCACAAACAGGGTTTTCATCCTTGGTATGTTTGTTTACATCCTAAAAACTTGAATTAATATACTTTAGCCATCTTCCCGAGCAGGGTCAAGAAGTTAAGAGCTGACTTACAATTTAGTCACTTTATAAAGAACCAAAAACAACTACTTCAAGAGTATTCATGAAAGCTAGACTGTTTACACATGAGCGTAACCTGTGTAGCCTACGTAGACCTGCCTAATAAGAGCCAAAGCAACATTCAGATTGCGTTTCTATCGTTGGCTGTTTACTGCCATGTTGCGGCGTCAGACTTTCCAGCTCAAAAATGCATATCAAACTAAAGGTATATTTTAAATGTGAAGCTAGAGTAACTGTAACCTACAAAGTTACAAGTTACTCGTGGGAAGTAACTTATTACTTTCTAGAGTAATCCAGGTACCTGTCAAGTTACTGAAAATGTAACTATTACAGTAACTCACTTACTTGTAACTGAGTTACTTCTAGCTGTATGTTTGTGTGTGTGTGTGTACAATAACTAATACTTATAAGGAGAGCTTCATATTTTGCTGAACACTTCGTATCATACTAAACTTTTAAAGGTAAAACTTTAGTCCAAAGGGCCGTAATGGCTAACGTAGCCTAATCTAACTTAATTTAACATATTACCAAGTTGTTATGGATTCTCTCTCTGAATTCTGTCTGGATTAATAAAGTTTTGCCCTTTTAAAATGTTGAAAGATAACACAGGCCTGCGATGGTTTGTTGTCCGAAATATTTTATCATTTATATAGTAACTTTTGCACGCTGTTTCCGAAAATAATATTCATTTCTCGCCATCACGTACAGATTTTTCACAAAATGTCATATTACATATGTAAGTAATTTTCATTAAATTTTGATTAAAAACTACTGCCTATAAGGGGTTCAAAAAAACCTTAGCACCCCCATTTGCAGCTTACATGTTTACTTATATCGAAATAGTTTTTAGTGATTATAAAAATATATAAATTCTTTATTTATTGCAGGTATTAAAATTACTCTAGCTGATAAAGTGATAATATAATGGCTTCTCAATTAATTGGTGATTCGGAGAGGCAACGTGTGATAGATCGCATACGAGCAATAACATTTCGGGAAGCTCGTGATGCTGGAGCCACCTTTATAACACGTTCATGGGTTGCCAAAAAGTTGCGAAAAAGTGAGGACTTCGTCAAAAGAAATTGGAATAAAACTTTGGATGAATGTGAAATGGATACAACCAAATCTGGGCGCCCAAATTTGCCACTCTCTCAGGAAGCAAAGGACATCATTGAAAGCGGTACGCGTAATAAAAAAAACAGCTGTGCTAAACTTTCTAGAGAGATCGAAGTGTTGAGAGGAAAGATCGTTAGTGGTGAGATCATTCGACTGTACCGTCATAGGCAAGGTTTAAAGCCTTGGCATGAACTTCTAAAGCCAAGGAAAACTCGACTTAACATCGATGACAGAATGTGGTTTGCCCATTATCTTGAAGATTGGGATGTGGATGATTGGATGATTTCATGCATTTAGCTGTCTCCGATGAATTTTTTGTTTACGTAACACGTCGGCCTAACTACCAAAATGATCGATTGTGGGCCACAACACCAGATGAAATCGATGACAATGAACATTATCGCGAATTATCAAAAAGTCGAGACTGTGTTGGTGTGTTTGTTTTGTTCACTGCAAAGAAGCTCATGTGGGTGCTGAAGCCAAATGGTCAGAGTTGGGTTGGACAGTATTTTCGTGATATTATTCTATCCCAGCATGTCATTCCTTTTCTAAGAAACCCAAACAATGTTATGGATGTCGATCAGGTCACACTTCTGCACGATAAGGCCCCCTGCTTTAAGGCATTAGCCACTCAACAGTTGTTGCGGAACCATGAGATCGATTTCTTTGGAAATGAAGAATGGCCAGGAAATTCTCCTGACCTGAACGTCTGTGAACACATTGGATCAGTTATAAAGGACAAGGTTGAATGTCTCTTGTTTCAAGAACCTGCAGCAAATCGATTTTCGAAGGATACAATGACGCAACACATTGAAACTGTTTTAGCAAATTTGTGTAACGATCAAGATCTATTCACGTCACTTTTGCAAACTACCCAAAGCGAATTCAGGCTGTCTTGGAAGTCAATGGCGGGAACACCAAGATTTAATTGTTTCTCATTAAATGCAGGATTAAATTCTCTTTCGTAAGGTATGTTTAGTTTTACTGTACCTCTAATGGTTTAGGCCATGGGAGGGTTGGCTAAGGTTTATTGGAGCCCCGTAAATGCTTATAAATGCTTGGTTTCATCAACATATCAAAGAAATGGAGGAGAGATGTCAGGGAAGGTGGAACATCAGCATGATGGCTGGTTACTGCTGGATGTTGAAATGGGATACTCCAGAATTATTACATAAAAGAAAAGGAACAGCGTGTACATTCGAGGCTAAAAAGCATAGATCTCACAAGAAAACTCAGGACTAATAAAGATAAATATGTAATTGACGTTAATGCACTTCGATGGTGTAGTGGTCAGCGTCGCTGAATACAAATCTATCAACCCCGGGTTCGAGACCCGGTGACGGCAGCTGGAGCGCAGCAAAACCCAGCTGTTCATCCTTCCACACAATAAAAAGTGGTTGGTAGATAAATGGGTACCCTCGGTGGCCTAGTGGTTAAGACGTTGGGATGCTGGTGGGGAGCATTCCACGTTAAACTGTAGGTCTAAGGTTGAGTGAAAAGCTTGACCTTCGTCAGAATGAACAATTCGGGTGGAAACTAACCAAAGGTAACCAAAGGTTAATAGTCTTCTTTCTTTTTAGAGTTGTTTGCATTTGTAATTAGTATAACAAAGCGAAATAAGTACCCAAATGTAAATTGAAACAAATATTTATTTATGCTGTTTTTTTCCCTTCCAGTTTGCAGAAAATCGGAGCTATTGAAGAATAGGGACCCAGCCTTCTTTAGTTAGCTTTATAAGGCTAACTAACGAAAATATCATGACCTAACCTAACCAATCGTCAAGGGCGTACAGTTAACCTAACGATTGGTTAGGTTAGGTCGTGATATTTTCGTTAGTTAGCCTTATAAGCCTAACTAAAGAAGTTTGGGGTCCCTATTCTTCAATAGCTCCGAAAATCCTTACATGATAGAAAAAAATGGACACCTTATTCGGAATCAGCGTAGTTGATTTATATAAAATCAGTTATTAGTAAGAAAACAACTCTTACAAAGTTCTCATTCGCGGGCCTGTGTAATCAGATACAAGAATTCATCATTTTGAGCCTTTATTAAACTAAAGATCAATTTCTCTTTAATTTCTCTTTATTAAAGATCCTATAAGTATTCTTTATTAAAGGAAAATATGCAGTTCAACAACTATCTTTAGCTTCACATTGCAACAAATATGTAACATACAGACCTGAGAGCTATTCATATACTGTAGTTTAGTGCATTATATATCGCATATACGAAAAGCCAAGGCATTGTACAGAGCTGCTAGTGTTAATAGCCAACAGAGCTAAATCGGTGGATCCCGTTAAACGTGACAGTGCTGCAGAATAAAAGTACTCGTATCAGTGGCGGATTATCACTGAGGCTATTAAGGCTGAAGCCTCAGGATCCCATGCTTGAGGGGCCCCCCAATCAACTGAGTTTCGATGATGTAATTCAGATTTCGCAAACTTCTTTGATTAAATATGACAGAGTACACAAACTGACAAATTCTGTTTTATTTTGTTTTATAGGCCCTAAAGTAAAGTTTAATACTGTTTGGTTTTGACAAACGGCAAAATACACTGTGTTAAGGTTCTTTTAAGTTTGTTTCTCAATTAGCCTGAGCACCGTACATATAATTCGTGTAAATTGCCCCGGGGCCCCGAGGTGTCTTAATCCGCCTCTGACTCGCATGATTGCATTTAATGAGCAAACTAATAGATCTTTTAAACTATTTCCCTCTAACATACTCTTTTCAACAATCACCACCCTACTGTTGATCTTTTCAACTATATCTCCCCAAAAGTTTAAACTCTGCAAATTAACCAAAATAAGATAAGAAAACAATAACAACAAATTTATTATTTATTGCAAACATATAATAAATAGAGAACCATTATTTACATAGGATAAAATTTGAATGCCGGTTAGGTCAACTGTACGCCCTTGACGATTGGTTAGGTTTAGTCGTAATATTTTCGTTTGTTTTAACGAAAATATCACGACTAAACCTAACCAATTTTCGTTAGTTTTAACGAAAATATTACGACTTAACCTAACCACGTCAAGGACGTACAGTTGACCTAACCGGGCACTCAATGAACCTAGCCTGGTATTCAGTTCACTTAACTGGGCATTCACTTAACCTAACCTGGCATATATATATATATATATATATATATATATATATATATATATATCGAAACCTACGGTAAAATTATTGAATGCCCGATTAGATAATAGAATAACCAAGATAATGTGAAATAGTTTTAGAAATGTTGCAAAATACATGCGGCAACAGGTTCGTACAGGTTTTATCACGATACAGAATGATACAGAATGACTTAGGCCAGTGTAGGCTTAGGCTAGTGTAGGATTAGCTAATGAATATTTTCTCTGGTGTTTCTCATACAGTTACAACGCCACCTCTACGATATTACAGTAATTGAAAAAACATGGAGCCCACGAAAGAGCATATTCGACATGTGATGTTGTATGAGTTCCATAAAGGATGTAACGCTAGAGAATCAGCAAGAAACATTCAAAGAGTTTATGGAAATGATGTTGTGAGCGAATGGATGTGTAGGAGATGGTTTGAGAAGTTCAGAAATGGAGACGTCAGTCTGAAAGATTACACTAGGCAACAAAGATTTTGTTACAGAAGACCAAATAGGTGCTCCTAGCTAATTTCGGTATGCTGATTTCAAATCTATAATTAGATTTTTTCTATCACGTCTAGATTTTGTGTAAAATGCAAATCACTTTTAGTAAAATTTTCTACCACGTCCAGATTTTGGTTTTAATCGGCTTAATGCCAGTAATATGAAACTTGCTTTTCAAGGTTAAAGCAATTTTTTTTGCCAACTATATACAAATTCGAACAATTTTGATAAATAAAATTTATCCCGAGTTGGCACACTGAGTCAAGAGCATAGTAACGGGCAACGGCCCAACGGTCAGTCGCTACGTGACAGTCAAGCAGAACGGTTGTTGAAGCTCTCTGCTGATGAGCAAGTGACAGGTTGTGGTGACTTGTGTGTTTTTATAGCATTTGTTTTGTACTACGGTGTGTATTTCTTTTTATTTTGCACATCGTAATAATTACTTTCTACGTTTTTTCAGATATTGTATGGTAATTCAAAATGGCATCAAATAGACGTGCTTGTGTAAATCACCCAGACAACTTCTGCTTTGTCTGTGGACAATATACACCTAAGCCACAACGTAGAAACATAACAACAAATATTAAACTTGCCTACAAGTGTTATTTTGACTGTAAGTTAGGAGACCAACAGAGGGACTGGGCACCACATATTTGCTGTGCACAGTGCAATGCAATGTTAATAGCTTGGATGAATGGTAAAAGAAAAGCTATGCCGTTCTCAGTCCCATGGTTTGGCGTGAGCCGAAAAATCACTTCAATGATTGTTATTTTTGTTTGACAAAGATTGCTGGTTTCACAAAGAAAAACAAATCAAAGATCACGTACCCAAACTGCGAATCAGCAATGAAACCAGTACCACCAGCAACGATAACAGACAGCAGTTCATCTGAAGATTCTGCTAGTGATATAGAAACAGGGAAAGATGGCATATATGTTCCAGATGCAAATATTTCCCCACATTTGTTAAGTCAAGCGGAGTTAAATGACTTAGTGCGCGATTTGGAATTACCAAAGAAAAGGCAGAGTTGCTTGGTTCAAGACTTCAAGAATTTAATCTTCTCCAACCAAACACCAAAGTTTCCCATTTCCGCCATCGCCATTTGCAGTTTTCATCATTTTACTTACAGGAAGAAAACGTTTGTTTCTGCCATGATATCAGTGGTCTGATGCAAGGGATTGGCTGTCGCTATGATCCAAAAGAATGGAGACTGTTCATTGACTCTAGTAAAGCTAGCCTTAAAGCTGTATTACTGCACAATGGCAATGAAAAACCTTCAATACCTGTAGCACATGCCACTGGCCTTAATGAGACTTATGAATCGATGAAACTGCTGCTAAGACTCATCAAATATAAGGACCACACATGGAATATTTGTGGCGACCTTAAAGTTGTATCATTACTTCTTGGGTTACAGTTGGGCTACACAAAGCATATGTGCTTTTTGTGTCTATGGAACAGCAGAGATGACAAGAACCACTACAAAAAACATGATTGGCCATCTAGAACTGAACATGTTGTTGGTAAATACAATGTGAAACACCCAGCACTTATTGACCCTCAGAAAGTACATCTTCCACCACTTCACATTAAACTTGGCCTTATGAAAAATTTCGTGAAGGGTATGGATCATCAAGGTAGTGGTTTCCAATATTTAAAGGATAAATTCAAAGGAATATTGACAGATGCTAAGCTAGAAGCTGGAGTTTTCACTGGACCACAGATCCGCAGTGTCATCCACGACTCATCGTTTCCATCTAACCTAAATGAGAATGAACTAGGAGCATGGACATCTTTTGTTGAAGTTGTCAAAAATTTTCTTGGAAACCACAAAGCTGAAAACCACCGTAAACTCGTAGAAAACATGCTTAAATCTTATGAAATAATGGGATGCAAAATGTCTTTGAAAATTCATTTTTACATTCTCATCTTGACTTCTTCCCGGCCAACCTTGGGGCTGTAAGTGACGAGCATGGTGAGCACTTCCACCAACAGATCTCAGTTATGGAAAACAGATACCAAGGTAATTTCAACCCAAATATGATGGGAGATTATTGTTGGTTCCTGCAGAAGGAGAGCTTGTCATCCTACAAGCGACAAAGGAAGAGGACACACCAAAGTTTCACTTAAGAACAGGATTTTGCCTTTCAGTAGTAACAACAAAATACTAACGCGCTTTGGGTGGATGGTTGGGTGCAGGGGTGGTAACTCCGCCAGCGGAATTCCGCTGTCTGTCTTAAGCCAGAATAAAGGAGGAAAGACATCCCTGTTCACTAATTATTTAAGTATGCTTAACATAAAACGTGGCACGGAAAAGTAGCTTAGACGGCTTTCGTAATAGAAGCGGGTGAGAAAAAAAATGAAAAATAGGGGTTTTCGGTTACACAAAATCTGGACGTGATAGAGAAATTTTGATATCAGATCTGAAATCAGCATCAGCGCTTTAGTAGAAATCAGTAGTTCACGTGTCTGTAACAAAAAAAAAGTTGAAATTTGTTGCCTAGTGTTATCAACGAACAGGACGACCAAATGAGTTAGATGAAGAGTTGCTGAAAGCAACATTGGAGGAAAACCCAACGGTAACTGTAAGAGAACTTGGCCTGCAACTCGGCGTTAGCCATATGACCATTCATCGTCATTTGAAGCTGTTAGGAAAAGTAGTGAAGGTTGGAAAATGGGTTCCGCATGATTTGTCACAAGCGAATCTTCAACATCGAGTCGATATTTGCACATCACTGCATTCTCGGCAACTGCAGGCACCGTTTTTTAATCGGATCGTTACTGGGGATGAAAAATGGGACCTCTATAACAATATTAAGCGTCGACATCAGTGGCTTAGCCATGAAACAAAGCCTGAACCTCAGCCAAGGAATGGACCCCATCCAAAGAAAAATTTTGCTATGCGTTTGGTGGGATATGCAAGGAATTATTCATTTTGAGCTTCTGCCAGATAACTAAACAATCACCGCTGAAGTCTACTGCCAACAACTCCAACGAGTGAAGATGGCATTACAGAAAAACGTCCTGCATTAATTAATCGCAGAGGTGTTCTATTCCACCAGGATAACGCGCGCCCTCACCCTGCTCGAATCACCACTGCCCAATTGGAGTCATTTGGTTGGGAAAAAATGCCTCATCCACCTTATTCTCCTGACATCGCACCTTCAGACTATCATTTATTCAGAAGTCTACAACACCACCTAGATCAGTGGTCGGCGAACTTTTTTGGGTATTACCCCAAAATATATTTGTGTACAACGATATTACCCCCTAGACTTGAAATTATTTGTTCGAAAAAAATATAACTTTGATAATTAGCCTCGCTTATTAAATAATAAATTTTTGTGCAATTTTATTTATATGTTTATTGAGCCTTCATTACCCCCCGAGATTTTCATTTTTACCCCATTTGGGGTAATTTACCCCGGTTCCCCGACCCCTGACCTAGATGGACAAAAGTTGCAATCCAGGGAAGCTATCGAAAACGAAGTGATCGCTTTTATTAACTCGAAACCAAGGGATTTCTTCGAACGTGGCATAAAAAAACTTTTCTACAGGTAGGAGGAGGTTATAGAAAAAGAAGGGAATTATATTGATGATTAATTTGTCATTATGTCATTTAATTTTTGTTGTGAATAAACTAAAAATTCGAGCAGAATATATGTTACAACCTTATACATCTTAAAAATTCTACTATGTAAATAAGATAATAAAACCTGTTAAATTATCTCCCCCTAATATATATATATATATATATATATATATATATATATATATATATATATAAAATAATATATATATATATATATATACATTTTAACTGCAAATAACACACAGTATAATTAATGTAAAGAACGACGCTTGTGTAGAAGAGCGTTCCGCACAAGATGAGGAGGGAGAACGAATAAATGAAAAACGAGGTACCTCCCAGGAATCGAACCCGGGATCATCCAATTGCCTGTCGGATATGCTATCCACTACACCAAGGTCCTCGATCAATCAGAAGTCGTAATTCTCCTACATACCAGCGGAATTAAATGCCCTGAGGGGGCACCTTCGCATGCCGTACATATATACATTTTAACTGCAAACAACACACAGTATAATTAATGTAAAAATATATGTATGTAAAGTATATATGTACGGCATGCGAAGGTGGCCCCTCAGGGCATTTGATTCCGCTCGTATGTAGGAGAATTACGACTTCTAATTGATCGAGGACCTTGGTGTAGTGGATAGCATATCCAACCGGCAATTGAATGATCCCGGGTTCGATTCCTGGGAGGTACCTCTTTTTCATTTGTTCGTTCTCCCTCCTCATCTTGTGCGGAACGCTCTTCTACACAAGCGTCGTTCTTTACATATATACATATATAAAAAAATAATATATATATATATAAAACGCCTCGGTGGTGTAGTGGTTAGCGTCGCTGACTACGAATCCATCGGCCTCGGGTTCGGGACCCGGTGACAGCAGCCGGCGCGCAGCAAAACCCAGCTGTTCATCCTTCCACACAATAAAGAAAGTGGTTGGTAGATAAATGAGTACCCTGGGTGGCATAGTGGTTAAGACGCTGGGCTGATGGTGGGCGTGGTTCGGATTCCACGTTAAACTGTAGGTCTAAGGTGGAGTGAAAAGCTTGACCTTCGTTAGAATGAACAATTTGGGCCGAAGCTAACCAAAGGTTATATAAATATATAAAATACAATATATATATAATATATATACACAAACTCAGAATGGTTCCCTGAGAACATTATATGTTAAACACAGACCGTGCATGGAACAAGGAACTCTTCTGGGAAAATTAAATCCACTATAGTCCGAATAAGTAATGGTAAATGACAAATACCATAGTTTTTTTTTTTTTTCATGATTTTAGCCCGACGTGGGCAACGGGTCTCTCGCAAAGAGATCCCATAAAATAGCTTCCCTCACCAGCTATCTGCAAAGCAGACAGGATCCAGCTTTGGGACGTGGATCTAGGGTTTAAAGCAAGCCTAGATCCCTACACTCAGAACCTCTATATAAGTAAAAGACTCGTTGCATTCACGTCGTGTTGAATAAATCAAAGAAAAAAAAAGGGGGTAACTATTGTATTTTTAGCCAAAAAAAACCAAAACTTAAACCTCAACCGGGACATTGAGCGTCCACTTTTCAAGGCACGAAACACGTCCGTTTAGTATACACAAACTCAGAATGGTTCCCTGAGAACATTATATGTAAACACAGACCGTGCATGGAACAAGGAACTCTTCTGGGAAAATTAAATCCACTATAGTCCGAATAAGTAATGGTAAATGACAAATACCATAGTTTTTTCCTTTTTCATGATTTTAGCCCGACGTGGGCAACGGGTCTCTCGCAAGAGATCCCATAAATATAGCTTCCCTCACCAGCTATCTGCAAAGCAGACAGGATCCAGCTTTGGGACGTGGATCTAGGGTTTAAAGCAAGCCTAGATCCCTACACTCAGAACCTCTATATAAGTAAAAGACTCGTTGCATTCACGTCGTGTTGAATAAATCAAAGAAAAAGGGGTAACTATTGTATTTTTAGCCAAAAAAACCAAAACTTAAACCTCAACCGGGACATTGAGCGTCCACTTTTCAAGGCACGAAACACGTCCGTTTAGTATACACAAACTCAGAATGGTTCCCTGAGAACATTATATGTTAAACACAGACCGTGCATGGAACAAGGAACTCTTTCTGGGAAAATTAAATCCATATAGTCCGAATAAGTAATCTGCTTTGCAGATAGCTGGTGAGGGAAGCTATATTTATGGGATCTCTTTGCGAGAGACCCGTTGCCCACGTCGGGCTAAAATCATGAAAAAGGAAAAAAACTATGGTATTTGTCATTTACCATTACTTATTCGGACTATAGTGGATTTAATTTTCCAGAAAGAGTTCCTTGTTCCATGCACGGTCTGTGTTTAACATATAATGTTCTCAGGGAACCATTCGGAGTTTGTGTATACTAAACGGACGTGTTTCGTGCCTTGAAAAGTGGACGCTCAATGTCCCGGTTGAGGTTTAAGTTTTGGTTTTTTTGGCTAAAAATACAATAGTTACCCCCTTTTCTTTGATTTATTCAACACGACGTGAAGCAACGAGTCTTTTACTTATATAGAGGTTCTGAGTGTAGGGATCTAGCTTGCTTTAAACTCTAGATCCACGTCCCAAAGCTGGATCCTGTCTGCTTTGCAGATAGCTGGTGAGGGAAGCTATATTTATGGGATCTCTTTGCGAGAGACCCGTTGCCACGTCGGGCTAAAATCATGAAAAAGAAAAAAACTATGGTATTTGTCATTTACCATTACTTATTCGGACTATAGTGATTTAATTTTCCCAGAAGAGTTCCTTGTTCCATGCACGGTCTGTGTTTACATATAATGTTCTCAGGGAACCATTCTGAGTTTGTGTATACTAAACGGACGTGTTTCGTGCCTTGAAAAGTGGACGCTCAATGTCCCGGTTGAGGTTTAAGTTTTGGTTTTTTGGCTAAAAATACAATAGTTACCCCCTTTTTCTTTGATTTATTCAACACGAGACGTGAATGCAACGAGTCTTTTACTTATATAGAGGTTCTGAGTGTAGGGATCTAGGCTTGCTTTAAACCCTAGATCCACGTCCCAAAGCTGGATCCTGTCTGCTTTGCAGATAGCTGGTGAGGGAAGCTATATTTATGGATCTCTTTGCGAGAGACCTGTTGCCCACGTCGGGCTAAAATCATGAAAAAGGAAAAAAACTATGGTATTTGTCATTTACCATTACTTATTCGGACTATAGTGGATTTAATTTTCCCAGAAGAGTTTCCTTGTTCCATGCACGGTCTGTGTTTTAACATATATATATTATATATATACAGGGTGATTCATAATCTGTTACCACTATAATGGTGAATAAGAAATAACTACAAAACCACAGTAACCTGTGATGTTTTTTTATTTGAGGTAATTTTTACACAGTTACACATTGGAAATTAACAATGGAAATTCTTTCTTTTAAATCATTGACATTACGAGGTTTTGTTGCATATACCCTATCCTTCACACCATACCCCATATTTTCACAAATCAACAATCTGAAACACAGAAAAATATTCACCATTACAGTGGTAACAGACATATGAATCACCCCGATATATACTGTATATATAAAAAAAACACAACGATTAAAACACCCAGAACTTTAAAAAAAAACAAGAAAAAAAAGAGATGAATAAACAAAAAACGAAGATGCTTCACAGAAACCGAATTAGATTGATGATCCCTGCGAGGAGTCTATATTTTAGTGCGTCTATTTAAATACTCAATTATTAAAGTGAATCCGAAAGACCTCCCATTAATTAAATGCAGCCACGTTGCGAACTCCATCTAACAGCGTCATCCGAAGTTTGATAACGGGCCTTTATTGATGGCCTTTATTTACAGATAAAATTCCTTCCCTCCTTTCAATGAAGCTGAGGGCGATCAATTTCATTATACTGTATATGTAAGCATTGAGTTAGATCTCTTCTGAGTTACACGCCTTGTAAAACTTTGTGATTTAGTTGTTCTACTTATATATTATCTGTTTAGCAGATAGCTAATGAGGAAAGCTATAGTTTGGGACCTCTTGGTAGTGACCCGTTGCCCACGATGGACTTCCATCGTGAAAAAGAAAAAACTTTAGTATTTGCCATTTACTATTACCTATTCGGACTACAGTGGATTTAATTATCCGAGAAGAGTTCCTTGTTCCATGCGCATATTAGGTCTGCGTATTCTGCAAAAATTATACCACGGGACCATTCTCAGTTGTATTATATATATATTGATATATTGTATATATATAAATATATATATATATATATATATATATTATATATTTATATATGTATATTTATATATATGTGTATGTATATATATATATATATATAAATGGTTCTCAATCCGAGTGATACTGAGCCGCTTAGAGGTAATAAAATAATCTAAAAACCTGAAATGGTTGAGGAGATTCTGAGAAAATCAAAAATAGGTACTCAGGAAAGAAAATAAGAGAGATACTCCATAATACACGAATCTAACCTAGTTCAGCTTAATCTCAGGATCTCATAACCTCTTTTTATAAATCCAAATAGAAGCGGAAATTACAGAAAGCCACTGACGGACATTATCCAGATCCTGGAAATGGAACAAAAACAGCAACCTTTATAACTGAGTCTAAATGAAAACGAAACTGTATAGAGAAGCGTTACTTTCACGCAAAATAAATGTTCTTGCAATAGCAATTAGGTTACGAGGACGTCCATTGTTATAAGGAGGACAAACGGTTTTGCGGTGCAATTAGATTATAATCAAACTGAAAAAAAAAAGTTGGGGTTGAAAAGTAACAGCAAGAAACTTTACAAATTTAATACGTGGAAAAAAAGGGAGGGGTTATAATGTCTGTAAATTATCTCTACTAAATAGATAAGTAACTAAGACTTTTTGACTCATTACAGTCAAGCCATTCATATATTAAATTGGACAAAATGTATATAAAAAAAGAGAACCGTAAAATTTTTATATGCGTTTACCAAACAATTCATTTTGAGTGTCTGAATGTCACGTGTGTGTCTCGATAAGTTGTCGTAACATCATAACCTTATAAAGATGAAAGGTTACGACAGATCATCGAGAACGCATATCTCTCCATATGGCATTCAGAGATTCGAAAATAATGACTTTGGAAATGCATGCATGGAACGTTTCGATGTGAAAAAGATGTACGCATCAATCTTTTGCATGAAAGATATACTCGTACTAAATGCAAAAAACTTCACTTTTTCTACGTGAAGGTCAAAATATGAAAACAAAACCCACTCTAATAGACAGAGTTTATTTCCACAACAGCTTCGATGCCCACTGGCATCCTCCTCGGGCGGATACAGAAAACCGAACGGTCCCTGGACTGTTTTTCCTCTTGAGTAGTATCCCCGCGTTTCGGACGGGGAAGTTGGGGTGCTCTGAAATCCTGCCACAGGAGGGGCCCCCCCTTCCTTAAGTTCCTAACCTATTTCTTGGACCTCACCGTCCCTAATGAAGGGCATTTGCCCTTTGAGTGACCCTTGCGGAGCTCCTCCTCCTTGGAAATATAATCAAATTAAAAAAAATATTTCATCATCGCCTTGGGAAAAAGAAAAAAAATGGATTCATCGTCGCCTTCTTTCACGAGAAAAATCCTCCTGTCCTGTGGGGTTCTTTCAAGGTCTTTCATGAAACAAACAAAATCAAACAAAGAGACAAAAGCAGACAAAGACAGAGTTTGACACTCAATTTTCAGCTTATACCCTTAAACATTAGGAATGAAAATTTAAAAGAAATATCTGAAAATATGTTTAATAGGCCTAACGAAGGTATCTACTGACCTCAAAGCATATTATTATACCCTAATATCACATTACCTACTCATTTGTAATTCCGTTTTCACATGTTAACAAATTGCGAACATCACAAAATAGAAAATCAGACTAAACATATTTTAAGTCAAAAACAATTTCTTTGTTTAATATTTGTATTATATAAAGTTAAATAAAAAATATTAAATAAAATTAAAATTAAACATTTTATTTTCAATTATAGGGGTAACTTTTGTTTATTCAAATTAAATTTCATTTATTCTACATTAATATGAAATGAGGCGAAATGAAATGAATTGAAAAGGCTTATTGGCAAACTATAGCCCATATGATGAAAATTATTAAGATACATATATTTAAAATTGATTATATTAATTAATTTGGAAAATCTGGCAAGATTGTGAACTGAGTGAACGAGTGAATGTTGCATATATATATATATATATATATATATATATATATATGGGACGAATTTCACAATTAAGAGCGTAAAACGAATGAATGTTGCAAATATATATATATCTGATAAGTTTTACTTATTCAATGTACAGTATTTGCATAATCTTTACTAAGTACGTTAATTGTAATCGGCAACTCAGTTCACAATCTTGCCAGATTTTCCAAACTAATTAATAATAATCAATTTTAATACATGTAATTTTTTCTAGTAATTTAACTGTAACGAGAAATATTTATTGTTATTATTGTTACCAATTATTGACTATAAATTACACAGGCCTGCGAGTGACAACTTTGTAAGAGAGATCTTCTTACATAACTGACTTTATATGACTCAATCACATTTAAAATGAAATTAAAAGGTTTATTGGCAGACTATAATCCATATGACAGTAACTATTATGAAGTTACATTATGCAGTTAAGCTAACATACATGCGTTTAGCGAACATAACTATTATTATTTACCAACAATTACCATCTTAAACATTATTATTTAGCATCATTATAATATATATATATATCTACACACAGTGGTGTAGTGCTGTGGGAACGAGTGGGAACGGCGTTCCCTCACTATTTCAAATAAATCCGAACTTACAAATCTCTAAGGTCATGAAATTTTAATTCACACCCCTAGAAGAAATATGTGAAAGAATCATTAACTGTTTCATTTCTTTTAGCTTCGACTGAGGCAATGCTAGCCTATAAAGATCTGGTGAAACAGTCACCACGGCGTACCAGTTGTTAACTTTCTTTTAGTTAATCATTCTAGTTGTTAGCTATTTTTATTGATCGTACTGGATGTCGTGTATCTAATGACACTGGAAATACTGCATCTTCAACCTTGGAATATATCCTAATATCCAGTGCATATGACCTCAAAATATCGCTGAAATTGGTCAGATTTCAAAAGATTTCCCGGGGGCTTACAGTGCCCCCGGACCCCCAGCTGTATGGGCTCGCCGCGCTCGCCATTGTCCACCCCGCATCTGAGTAACACTTTCAAAATGCGTTCCCCCACTTCTTTACTTAGCACTACACCACTGTACATATATTAAGAATTTCACAATTAAGCAAGTGAAACGAATTAATGATGCATATATACACACACACACACACATATATATATATATATATATATATATACATATATATATATGAATAGAAACGACGTAAATAAGGAGCGTCTCTGCACACGGGGAAGAGAAATAAACGAATAAATGAAAAATGAGGCGAACCGCCCGGGAATCGAACCCAGGGCCTTCCAATTGCCGGTTGGATGCGCTACCATTACACTACGGACCTCGATCAATCATAAATCGAAATTCTCCTACATAGGGCAGAAACCAATGCCCTGAGAGGGCAGCATCGCAAATCGTGAATATGTGCATTTAACTGCAATGACCACGCAGTATATAAATGAATAGAAACGACGTAAATAAGGAGCGTCTCTGCACACGGGGAAGAGAAATAACGAATAAATGAAAAATGAGGCGAACCTCCCGGGAATCGAACCCAGGGCCTTCCAATTGCCGGTTGGATGCGCTACGAGCGTCTCTGCACACGGGGAAGAGAAATAACGAATAAATGAAAAATGAGGCGAACCGCCCGGGAATCGAACCCAGGGCCTTCCAATTGCCGGTTGGATGCGCTACCATTACACTACGGACCTCGATCAATCATAAATCGAAATTCTCCTACATAGGGTAGAAACCAATGCCCTGAGAGGGCACCCTCGCAAATCGTGAATATGTGCATTTAACTGCAATGACCACGCAGTATATATATGAATAGAAACGACGTAAATAAGGAGCGTCTCTGCACACGGGGAAGAGAAATAACGAATAAATGAAAAATGAGGCGAACCGCCCGGGAATCGAACCCAGGGCCTTCCAATTGCCGGTTGGATGCGCTACCATTACACTACGGACCTCGATCAATCATAAATCGAAATTCTCCTACATAGGGCAGAAACCAATGCCCTGAGAGGGCAGCATCGCAAATCGTGAATATGTGCATTTAACTGCAATGACCACGCAGTATATAAATGAATAGAAACGACGTAAATAAGGAGCGTCTCTGCACACGGGGAAGAGAAATAACGAATAAATGAAAAATGAGGCGAACCTCCCGGGAATCGAACCCAGGGCCTTCCAATTGCCGGTTGGATGCGCTACGAGCGTCTCTGCACACGGGGAAGAGAAATAACGAATAAATGAAAAATGAGGCGAACCGCCCGGGAATCGAACCTAGGGCCTTCCAATTGCCGGTTGGATGCGCTACCATTACACTACGGACCTCGATCAATCATAAATCGAAATTCTCCTACATAGGGTAGAAACCAATGCCCTGAGAGGGCACCCTCGCAAATCGTGAATATGTGCATTTAACTGCAATGACCACGCAGTATATAAATGAATAGAAACGACGTAAATAAGGAGCGTCTCTGCACACGGGGAAGAGAAATAACGAATAAATGAAAAATGAGGCGAACCGCGCGGGAATCGAACCAGGGCCTTCCAATTGCCGGTTGGATGCGCTACCATTACACTACGGACCTCGATCAATCATAAATCGAAATTCTCCTACATAGGGCAGAAACCAATGCCCTGAGAGGGCACCCTCGCAAATCGTGAATATGTGCATTTAACTGCAATGACCACGCAGTATATAAATGAATAGAAACGACGTAAATAAGGAGCGTCTCTGCACACGGGGGAGAGAAATAACGAATAAATGAAAAATGAGGCGAACCGCCCGGGAATCGAACCCAGGGCCTTCCAATGCCGGTCGTTTCTATCATTATATACTGCGTGGTCATTGCAGTTAAATGCACATATTCACGATTTGCGAGGGTGCCCTCTCAGGGCATTGGTTTCTGCCCTATGTAGGAGAATTTCGATTTATGATTGATCGAGGTCCGTAGTGTAATGGTAGCGCATCCAACCGGCAATTGGAAGGCCCTGGGTTCGATTCCCGGGCGGTTCGCCTCATTTTTCATTTATTCGTCATTTCTCTTCCCCGTGTGCAGAGACGCTCCTTATTTACGTCGTTCTATTCATTTATATACTGCGTGGTCATTGCAGTTAAATGCACATATTCACGATTTGCGAGGGTGCCCTCTCAGGGCATTGGTTTCTGCCCTATGTAGGAGAATTTCGATTTATGATTGATCGAGGTCCGTAGTGTAATGGTAGCGCATCCAACCGGCAATTGGAAGGCCCTGGGTTCGATTCCCGGGCGGTTCGCCTCATTTTTCATTTATTCGTTATTTCTCTTCCCCGTGTGCAGAGACGCTCCTTATTTACGTCGTTTCTATTCATTTATATACTGCGTGGTCATTGTAGTTAAATGCACATATTCACGATTTGCGAGGGTGCCCTCTCAGGGCATTGGTTTCTGCCCTATGTAGGAGAATTTCGATTTATGATTGATCGAGGTCCGTAGTGTAATGGTAGCGCATCCAACCGGCAATTGGAAGGCCCTGGGTTCGATTCCCGGGCGGTTCGCTCATTTTTCATTTATTCGTTATTTCTCTTCCCCGTGTGCAGAGACGCTCCTTATTTACGTCGTTTCTATTCATTTATATACTGTGTGGTCATTGCAGTTAAATACACATATTCACGATTTGCGAGGGTGCCCTCTCAGGGCATTGGTTTCTGCCCTATGTAGGAGAATTTCGATTTATGATTGATCGAGGTCCGTAGTGTAATGGTAGCGCATCCAACCGGCAATTGGAAGGCCCTGGGTTCGATTCCCGGGCGGTTCGCCTCATTTTTCATTTATTCGTTATTTCTCTTCCCCGTTTGCAGAGACGCTCCTTATTTACGTCGTTTCTATTCATTTATATACTGCGTGGTCATTGCAGTTAAATGCACATATTCACGATTTGCGAGGGTGCCCTCTCAGGGCATTGGTTTCTGCCCTATGTAGGAGAATTTCGATTTATGATTGATCGAGGTCCGTAGTGTAATGGTAGCGCATCCAACCGGCAATTGGAAGGCCCTGGGTTCAATTCCCGGGCGGTTCGCCTCATTTTTCATTTATTCGTTATTTCTCTTCCCGTGTGCAGAGACGCTCCTTATTACGTCGTTTCTATTCATTTATATACTGCGTGGTCATTGCAGTTAAATGCACATATTCACGATTTGCGAGGGTGCCCTCTCAGGGCATTGGTTTCTGCCCTATGTAGGAGAATTTCGATTTATGATTGATCGAGGTCCGTAGTGTAATGGTAGCGCATCCAACCGGCAAATGGAAGGCCCTGGGTTCGATTCCAACGGTTCGCCTCATTTTTCATTTATTCGTTATTTCTCTTCCCCGTGTGCAGAGACGCTCCTTATTTACGTCGTTTCTATTCATTTATATACTGCGTGGTCATTGCAGTTTAATGCATATATATGTCACTACCATGCGATTTACCATTTCTATGGTTGAACAGTATCCATGTTTGTGCCATTAGAAGTTCGCTGTAAACAGCGAATGTCCCCCCCTTAGCTGTGCCTCTCTAATTCGTCTCCTTTGATTTCTCCCAAATAATGACTTATGCTGTACGTACAGAGTAAGTCACTCTGACGTCATAAAGTAACTTAGTTTCCTTCACGTTTCGATCACGTGCTTAGTACGAGGCTATCCTTAGTATTTAATGTATGGTACATTCTTTAATACTAATAAAAGCCTTACTATCTATAAGTCATTTTTATATGTTGTGTCCTGTCTGGTGTTACGCAATATAAATGTTATGCAACCATACTCATTCATACATCCATGTTCCTTCTTGACCGTTGTCCTTTACTAATTTTATCACCTATTACCTATTTATTACCTATTACCCATTGTCTAGTTATTCTCTATCAACTTATCAGTCTATGTTTACTCGTGTCTATATTACGCGCACAACCTATTGTGTGACGAATGATATGTGTACACTACCGTGTGCAGTCGTACATGTCTATTGACGATCATGATACGTACATGTATTCTTTTTTGTTTTATTTTCTTTTTTATTATTTCACCACTCGCAAGTTGTCTATTATTGCTGAGACGAAGGCTCGAATTCCGATTACGTCGTCAAAAGCGAGCCTCTGAATTCGAACTCTTCTCTCTTGCCTCTGCTACCAATTTATAACGTTAAGATGTGATGTTATATTATTATAATATACCATATTGTTCCCTGCCAGGCTACTGGTTAATCTCTACATAGTTACCCACGTTCTCATTATCTATACTTACTACTTCTACCTAATTGTCATTCAAATTCCGTTACTTATGTCTTACGTTATCATTAATGTCCGTGTACTTTCAAATGAAAAGTACACCATATCTTTTCTCCGCTTTCCTCATCGCTGGCTAATTAGACTTTCAAATCATGATAACCAGCCATTCCTCTAATAATATTAGACATAATTGGCGTAATCACTGTTAACTATAAATATATAACATTGTTGTTAATCCCCTGTAAATTATAAAACAACGGAGAACTCTCCTTCATTATTTAACTTGTGTTACCTATTCAGATTACTTCAGTATTAGATATGTCAATTAACAAATTGCTAAAATTATAATTAACGGTAATTAATGTATGTATATAATGTAATTTATGTACTTAATGTACTCTGTACATGTCGGTCCCCCGACATTATGTCGCCACCCAAAAGTGTATACCTTAAAAAATTAGTATCTTTTTTTGTTAACTTTTTGCTTAAATTATGCTTAACGTCAGAATTCTTTAGCTCTCCGACTAAAGTGGGAGCTTAACCTTCGACTGCATTCCCCCAAAATTGAGGCTTATTTATTTCTTGTATTGTAAATTAAATCATTCCTGCCTGAGCTCTTGATACCAGAGGTTGCACCTCGACCCCTTTTAAATTTCCTCCCTGAGCCGTTGTTACCAGAGGTGGCTCCTCTCTCATCTTAAATTCCTGCCTGAACCTTCACCTGAGGAGGCCGAGCCCCCCTCACTTTAAATTCCTGCCTGAGGCTTAGACCAAGGAGGCCAAGCCTCCTCCTTTTAAATTCCTGCCGTAACTCTTACTCGAGGAGGACAAGCCTCCTCGCTTTCAATTCCCACCTTAACTATTGAGAAATGGGGTCGAACCTCTACCCCTGTAAACTCCTGCTTGAGCTGTTGTTGTAAGAGGTAAAACCTCTCCCCTGTAAACTTCTGATTATTTATCAGTGCCTCGTTCTGTATAAACTTTGTAAATAAAAGAATTTATGAGTGAACTAAAACTCCAATTTTTGAAGTGAAGTGTTTCTATTCATCCCTTCGGGAAAAAACAAACTTGGTAGGAACTATTTATATTGATACTCGGAAACTCTCGGCCAAGGCCGAGCTTACCCAACAAAGGACCACCTTCGTTGGATTATCCAAAGTGCATTAACCCTAAAAAGTCGCAAGCGGGCAGAGGCTCGCACAACGTATGCGCGACACTGGAGGCCCGCACAACCTATGCGCGACACTGGAGGTTCCACCGAGACCGCTTTAGTTCCCCAACACCGAGACTGTTTCAGTCTCCCACCGAAAAAAACCGTCGTCCATCAATGGATGTCCCTACTTTGAACAATTTTTGAAACACTTCATGGATTCACTCATTCGACGTCGACCGCAACCTCTTCAACTTGGACTCCAACCCCACCATCTTCAACCCCAAATAGAACTTCTCTTCAATCAACTTTTGAATTATTGTTCGTATTTTTCTCCAATCAACCGTTCGACCGTCTTCCTGTCTACAATCTTCCTTCAACGTTTGTATGCTCCGTCGTGGCGATCAGATGACGTCACGAGCGGCACACCTAACTGAGCTGAGTGAGGCTGACCTTCAAAGTTTCGTGGAGGCTCGGAGGCACCAGCCTGTTGAACCCCTCACTCTCCGTTTATGTGATGAGTTTTAATATTAATTATTACTTTTAAATCATTTCCTTAATTATCATTTTCTTTAATTTTAGTAATATTAATTCACTTTTATTTTTCCCTTTTTAGTGTAAAACAGTGAAGTGACTTTAAAACACTTAATCATTTTTTTAACTAATTGATTTTAATTAACTGTTCGATAGTAATACGAAATACAGTACTAATCAGACGTTGTCATTGATTCAGTATTCACGTATTTATTTTTCCAACAGATTATAAATCTGAATTATTTTTAAATTCTTTTTATAAAATTATCTGCATTGTTTTTTTTTATTGAGGATATTAAATAATATCATTTTAGATTTTGTTGTGGGACATAAATGCGATCAGTCATAATTCTGATATTTATACCCATAACTCACATTTTTATTTAGTTGAACCCGGTTAGGTTTTTTTTATTATTTTCAATTTAAACCTTTTCATTAATTTTAGTGAAAATTCATGTTATTGTTATTATAATGTAACCCTTTTTTCTAGTGTGTGATTTTGACGGAATTTCGACCCTTGCCAACGAGACTTCAGCGTTGGGAGATTCGAAAATTACTCGTCGATTACGGCATCCGGAGTAAACGCAGAGTCGCCCATTTTTTCTACGTTATTTCGTAACTATACAAAATACTTAGACTTTGTTCCATTTATTTTTTTTATTGCTTGTCTCTTACGTGGTTATTTTTGTTTTACACACACACTTCCGTGTCAACGACACGTGTTATGATTAACGATGTCCAAACCATTACCCCCCCTGACATGCACTACTGTTAATCTTATAACTCCCTTTTCCGTACTGAAACGTACAGTTGATGTCCCTCACTTTCGCGGTCACGTTAATAATAGATTGGTAGAACCCTCCTTTGTAATTGGTTCGGTAAAATTGACGATTCGTTTAGAGGTTGTCTAACTACAGATGCGGATAAAATCAGTTTGCTTTTGACACTTGTGACCTAAATTTCGGTGACGCCGCGCGCGTCCGTACCTTTCTTATCGATTGGTCCAATGGGCAAATATATCAATGGTCTTGGGTAGAATTTAAACGTTTTTGGCAGGATATATATAACGGTCTGCAGGTAATCACGAAGTACTGTGACAGGCAGGGATCCGTCAAATGGGACATTGACGTTAAAGGTTTAAACAACGATACACGCCAGTTATTGACTTCCCTTCATTCCTTTATTCATGGATCATGTCATCATTCTTCAGAGATGCGCGAAAACGCATCTCCCGATAATGTTTCGGTAGAGAATCGGAGTGATTCCACTGACCCTTCTGGTCTGGGTAGAAAGGCGTTGAGTGTACCTTATTCTGACTCACCTTCCCAATCCACTTCCTCTTTGAGTTCTGTACATTCGGAATCCCCAGAAAGTGAATACTTTTTTCTCGAAATCGGTTTCAAACTCCGTTGCCCAGAGGAAACCCTTTTAGGTCGTTTGATCCGAAATGTTCGTCCAGTATTGTTCCTGCGTCTTTAGCGGATAAATTGCTGTGTCCTCTCTTTAAGGAACCGCCATCCGTTTCATACGTTCGGGATTCCGAGGGTAACCGTATTCCCGTCATTGCGGAAACCAAACTTGATTGTGGATTGATTATTGTTTTTTTAGTATAGATGTCTCGTTAGTGCCGTCAGAATATTGTCCCGATTGTGATTTAATTATTGGCCCAGAATCCCTACGACCCTACGGATTCCATTTCGACTTTTCGGATGGATGCTTCGTCGATAAATGGGATAAAAGACGTTATTTCCTTCTCTGGTGCGAGGCACCCGAGCAGAACCTGGTTAGTGACGATGAAACGTCACCCTTGGAAGATTTGGGTAATCCTGACCCAACTTTCTTCTCTGACTCAGTTGTCTCTGAACCGTTGGTTCCAGCTTGTTCATCAAATGAATTTCCTTCGAGGCTAGAACTCACAGCCTCTCCTGATGATGATTTTTGTGAAGCATCTTGTGACAGTGTTTGTGATGCTAATGTTGAAAACAGTAACGACAACAATGAAATTGTTGATTATATAATTATAAAGGTACTTCTGTTGGAAGTCTTTATGATGAAACTTCCGTTGAAAGTAAGTGTAATACTTACGTTAATAATTGTTGTAATGTAAATGGGGATGTGACCAATTCTTTGTTAAATGTGAATTCAGACAACTTGGATGATTGCTGTGCAACCGATGTTGAAAATCAGAATTTATCTTCTCGCCATGGTCAGGACAACCGTGTTGGTCCCGATGGCCATGACTTGTACGATGATTTAGACACTGCTCCTCAAATTGTCAGTAATTTTAGTCATTCGGACATTGACTCAACTGATTCAGTTAGTTCAGTTGACATAGTTCATTCAGTGAACTTTGGTCGAGAAGACCTCGTTTTTGATTCAGATGGATCAGATATCCATGCATGTCCCAAAAAGGACGCGAATTCTGTTACTGATGTTGTTTTTGGTTTAGATGATGCATGTCCCAAAGAGGACGCGTTAGATGGTCAGGATGACCATGTTTATGATAACTTTTCTCCACAGGACCCGAATTGTTTTGAGTTTACTTCGGCCAACGGCCAATCGGCAATGCCGCCTCGTTTAAGTGGTCTGAAAGATGACCCTGTTTTTGATCAATCGGCAATGCCGCCTCGTTTAAGTGGTCTGAAAGATGACCCTGTTTTTGATCAATCGGCAATGCCGCCTCGTTTAAGTGGTCTGAAAGATGACCCTGTTTTTGATTTTTTTGGTCATGATGACCGTCATCTTGCTTCAGATGATGCTTTTTCTGCTGTAGTAGCAGCTGGGGAGAATGCCCCACAAGGTCCTGTAGGCGAGTCAGTTTTTGACAGTAACAGTTTAGTAATGAATCGATCGTGTCCCAATGACTTCTTGTTAAACTCCGTTAGTTTGTGTTGTGAGCAGTGTAGCAAGCAATCTTTTCCTAAAGAGCAAAGTGCTCACGTAGAGACGTATTGTCACTTGCAGACATCATGTCTCTCCAGTTGGTCACCCGATTCCCCTGATTGCGATATTCCAAATTTTGGTTTTCCTCCCAATACCCCAACCTCGTGCGAAACCATCGCTGATGCAGACGAAGCATGTTCACATGTTTCGGAGACGCCTTCTTGGACTCTTGAAATGGAGCTCATGGAAGAACGCCCACAAATTTTCATGAAAACTTCTATTAACAACCAAGCAGTTTTGGCTCTTGTTGAAATTTGCTGTCAGGCGAATTACATTCACCAACACGTATACGAGAAGTTACTCAAGGTGGCTACGGAAAAATTCGATTTGCATTCACGTTTGTCCTGCATTGATGATGACTGGGAAGAATACAGTACCGGAGAAATCATCCTTCCTATTGAGTTTGATTCATCCCTTATCTGACCCCATTTGTGGTCGTATCTGATTTGAATTGGGATGGAGACTTACTCCTGGGGATGAATTTCCTTATTACGCACGATTTTTATTGGGCCGATAGAGAAGCAGGCCTAATTCGAGGAAAGAACTCACTTTTCGAGTATGTTTGTCACCCCTATTCTTCGGTCTTTTCAGCTGAGGGTGAAAGACTCGTTTCAGAGAGCCCGACGGACTCCTGGAACCAGTTCAAAATAAAAAGGAACTGCTACCAGATGGGGAAGATTCTTCATCAATTGTCAATTGTTCCGTTCTAGTTCCGACGAACGAAGAACTAGAAAACCAACATACTTTTGATAATTTTGAGTACGAAGACTCGAATGTCTTCACAGTAAACCCCTGTGACTCCATCGAGAGCGAGTCACCTCCTTCAGTGACAGTTAGGCCGGAACTTGAAGTTCCCAGTGTTCTGGCTATTCCAAATAAATTTGAAAACTCATTTCCCTTAAGTTCCGATTTGGTCATTTCGCTTAAATCCCTATTTAAGGAAGATGACTTGATTCTGTTTTCAAAGGTAGAGGAATTTACACCTAATTCCGAGGCTAAGCCCATAGGTGCCGGGAGCGAACCCGAACCTACTCCTCCGTCGGAAGTTGTACGCGCGGAAGGGCAAGCGCGGAATATTCCTCACTACCATAATATGATCGTTCCATCGATCATTTTCATTTTTCTTCCGCGAATTCATGTTTTCGCCCTTCTTGCCTTCTACTTTGCAAATCTTTCTCTTTGGCTGTTCCTGGATCCTTTTCTGAAACCAGTGAAAGTCATTCTTCTTAATCCCGATACACCACCTCCTCTTGAGTAAGC
The DNA here is from genome assembly GCA_023014485.1 of Bathynomus jamesi. NCBI lineage: Eukaryota > Metazoa > Arthropoda > Malacostraca > Isopoda > Cirolanidae > Bathynomus > Bathynomus jamesi. The sequence goes on from JAJOZX010000778.1 coordinate 723,949, forward strand.
AAGGCTCGTATGGTCAGTCCATTGCTTCCTGGCATGTTGCGAAAACCTTTAACCGAATGACCCACATGCCCGATCGCAAGACAACCTAACCATGCAGCTGATTTGTCTGGCTTCGTATGTTCGTGAAATTCACCCGTATGACCGAACATACCCGCAATTTAGGTTAAGTCGTTTTTTGTTTTAATTTTTAAATTAATCTTAATTATACGGAACTTATAACCTATAAGTGTTCAGTTCAGAATAGCTCATAATTGAGTTCTATTTTCAACTTTTTTTTTTGATTTTTTTTTATTCAAATTAGTCTTGAGTAATTGTCATTAAGATGTTCTTATATCGGTTGTTAAGGTATCAACCAAAATTATAGCCAATTTTGACACACTATACCAGGATGCCATTCCTTTTCCCCTTCTAATAATTCTATTACACCATGTCAATATTGATAACAACATAACTGGCCCCTACCATGAATTCCACTAAAACCTGTTATTATCTATGCCCCATCAACTCGTCAAATAAAATTCAATTGTCCTACTGATACTTCTGGTCAATATTAATGGTGAGATACTGCTAATATAACGCTATGAAGGTTACTAATCGAATTGAATTCTGTGCCTAAATTCAGTTCCCAATACCGCTCAATGTACTTTAACTAATTTAAAGTCTTTTTGAGTGCGTATTCATTTTAATTGCCTTCATACGTGCAACTGAGTTAATTACGTAAAATCTATAATCCCGATTGAATTTTATTACTTTCGACACCTATTTGAATTCACTTTCCTACTGATTACACTTTCACCCAATTACCCTTACCCACACTTTGAAACACTCTTGAAATCATTGGCGTACTTAGTGGAAAGGAAATTCACTACGCTTATCTTATTTTTATCATATAAATCTTATTCTAAAATCATTGGCTATCACGATAAAGTATATTTAATTGCAGTTAACTGATTGATGTTTACTCTGGATTATTTGAATTTATTAAACTTAATTGCTGCTTACAATATATAATCTTGCCTGTTGTTTTATTAAGTTAATTTTAACCAACCTCTAAGCTAATCCGTTCTTCAAAATTTCATGATTTACCATTGACCACTAAGGATTCAGTTCTTCCCGGGATGAACCAATTACTTTCATATTCTATACGCTACTCTACATACCTACTCAGCTAGACACGCGTATTACCCATATTTTTTCCTACGTATACGCAATCACGTATAACTTCAACTATAAATTCCTTTTCCCCATTTTTGGGTAAACCACCTACCACTTACACTCTGCACCTAATGCACACAAATACACACGACCCAAGGTCTATACATCGTCTATTACGTAATTCTATCTTCCTTCTCCCTGGATATTCTTAATGGATAACAATATCTAAGTATCTAAAACGGTAACTAGATAAATTTTCATGTTTTCAATAAATTAATTTTACTTTTCTTTAAATCAATTTTAATCTTTTACCAACTTATTCGGACTTGAAATAAGTTTACATTCTGCAACCGTGCTCCCACTGCTGAAGACTTCGTCCACCAATAAAATTTAATTCAATTTTTATCTACCATAGTGAATACGATTAGTTTTTACTGTATAATCATGATATCTTCGGAAACTCTTATCTCTGTCATTACTGATGGATTAAACTCCATTTCAAGTAGTCACCAGATGAATTGAAAATTCCTGAACCTTAAATTTTGAATTTTCCTTTTAACCATTATTTACTATGTATGTATCTTTTTCCCTAAAATTATCTTAACCTTGGAAGTCTTTCCGAATTTATCACGGTTCCGTAAATCTTGTTACTATAACGTTGGACAAACTAAAAATTTTACTTAAATTAGATTCAATCCTGTAATTGGAACTTTAACTGAAATAATTATGTCGAAATGCCAGAAATAACTTAGATGGTTCATTAGTTTATAGGATTGTTTATGTAGTATGATTGCCACAATTAATCATACTTATAATTGTTTTTTTAAGGTGACAACTTCGGACTTTATCATACTTGTTGATCTAGTTTCCACTACAATTCTAGTAATCAGACCTCAACCTTGTTAATTTATTTGCTGTGATTTTAAAATTTTTCCCTTGATTTCTTTTTTTTTATTATTTCATTAATATAATTATCGTTCTTCTCACTAAATTGCCTTGGTTAATCCAACCCGAAATTGTCACTGTTTCATTTTTTTTTAATATATTGTAAATAAACTTCCACTCCACCACCACATCCTTTTCACAGGAGAGAGCAGTGTCACTACCATGCGATTTACCATTTCTATGGTTGAACAGTATCCATGTTTGTGCCATTAGAAGTTCGCTGTAAACAGCGAATGTCCCCCCTTAGCTGTGCCTCTCTAATTCGTCTCCTTTGATTTCTCCCAAATAATGACTTATGCTGTACGTACAGAGTAAGTCACTCTGACGTCATAAAGTAACTTAGTTTCCTTCACGTTTCGATCACGTGCTTAGTATGAGGCTATCCTTAGTATTCAATGTATGGTACATTCTTTAATACTAATAAAAGCTTACTATCTATAAGTCATTATTTATATGTTGTGTCCTGTCGTACGTGTTATGCAACCATACTCATTCATACATCCATGTTCCTTCTTGACCGTTGTCCTTTATTAATTTTATCACCTATTACCTATTTTATTACCTATTACCCATTGTCTAGTTATTCTCTATCAACTTATCAGTCTATGTTTACTCGTGTCTATATTACGCACACAACCTATTGTGTGACGAATGATATGTGTACACTACCGTGTGCAGTCGTACATGTCTATTGACGATCATGATACGTACATGTATTCTTTTTGTTTTATTTTTTTTTTATTATTTCACCTCTCGCAAGTTGTCTATTATTGCTGAGACGAAGGCTCGAATTCCGATTACGTCGTCAAAAGCGAGCCTCTGAATTCGAACTCTTCTCTCTTGCCTCTGCTACCAATTTATAACGTTAAGATGTGATGTTATATTATTATAATATACCATATTGTTCCCTGCCAGGCTACTGGTTAATCTACTACATAGTTACCCACGTTCTCATTATCTGTACTTACTACTTCTACCTAATTGTCATTCAAATTCCGTTACTTATGTCTTACGTTATCATTAATGTCCGTGTACTTTCAAATGAAAAGTACACCGTATCTTTTCTCCGCTTTCCTCATCGCTGGCTAATTAGACTTTCAAACATAATAACCAACCATTCTCTAATAATATTAGACATAATTTGGCGTAATCACTGTTAACTATAAATATATAACATTGTGTTAATCCCCTGTAAATTATAAAACAACGGAGAACTCTCCTTCATTATTTAAATTGTGTTACCTATTCAGATTACTTCAGTATTAGATATGTCAATTAACAAATTGCTAAAATTGTAATTAACGGTAATTAATGTATGTAATATAATGTAATTTATGTACTTAATGTACTCTGTACATGTCGGTCCCCCGACATTATGTCGCCACCCAAAAGTGTATACCTTACAAAAATTAGTATCTTTTTTTGTTAACTTTTTGCTTAAATTATGCTTAACGTCAGAATTCTTTAGCTCTCCAGCTAAAGTGGGAGCTTAACCTTCGACTGCATTCCCCCAAAATTGAGGCTTATTTATTTCTTGTATTGTAAATTAAATCATTCCTGCCTGAGCTCTTGATACCAGAGGTTGCACCGCCCCCTTTTAAATTCCTCCTGAGCCGTTGTTACCAGAGGTGGCTCCTCTCTCATCTTAAATTCCTGCCTGAACCTTACCCGAGGAGGCCGAGCCCCCCTCACTTTAAATTCCTGCCTGAGGCTTAGACCAAGGAGGCCAAGCCTCCTCATTTTAAATTCCTGCCGTAACTCTTACTCGAGGAGGACAAGCCTCCTCGCTTTCAATTCCCACCTTAACTATTGTGAAATGGGGTCGAACCTCTACCCCTGTAAACTCCTGCTTGAGCTGTTGTTGTAAGAGGTAAAACCTCTCCCCCTGTAAACTTCTGATTATTTATCAGTGCCTCGTTCTGTATAAACTTTGTAAATAAAAAATTTATGAGTGAACTAAAACTCCAATTTTTGAAGTGAAGTGTTTCTATTCATCCCTTCGGGAAAAAAACAAACTTGGTAGGAACTATTTATATTGATACTCGGAACTCTCGGCCAAGGCCGAGCTTACCCAACAAAGGACCACCTTCGTTGGATTGTCCAAAGTGCATTAACCCTAAAAAGTCGCAAGCGGGCAGAGGCTCGCACAACGTATGCGCGACACTGGAGGCCCGCACAAACCTATGCGCGACATATATATATATATATATATATATAATATAAGATTTTTAAAAAGATTAGGATGAACATGCAGATACATGCAGTTTATATTTCATAAGTTCAATTATCGATACGTCTTTCTTCATTGTCATATAGTTCAAGCCAGTTAAAATGTATCTATTTTAAGCCGTGTACCTGTAAACGATCCATTCATCTCACAAGCTACAGTACATCAAGCTTTGTGATGAGGCTTTAAAATTAAAAGCAAATGTTATCCTCAGCTAAACATCCACTTAAATATTATTACTAATATTGATTTATTATTATTATTATATATATATATATATATATATTATATATATATATATATATATATATATACAGGGTGTTTGAAAACTTTCTGTAAAAATTGTAATGGGGGATAGGCAACACCAAGACAAACCCTTTTCGTCTATAAGTGTATGTCCGCTGACGTCACCATTCGGCGCGAGAGGGCGCCGCTGCAATTGGCTAAAGGTGAAGTGGGCTAGACTCGCGCTTGCCGCAGGCATTCTTAAATCGGACGTAGTACGCGTAACATGTTTATTTAAAGAAGGCATGTTTATTTAAAGAAGGTGCTGAAAGTTGCGACCGGTAGCATCAATGCATGCCCGACAGCGTCGAAGCATTGACCGACGTACACGTCGAAAGATTCCCGGCATTTCGGGAACAGTTCTAGCGGCGACAGCGATTCTTGCTACGAGGTCTTCTTCTGAGTAATGGGAGTCTCGTACACGAGGTTCTTCATGTGTCCCCACAGGAAGAAATCGAGGCATGTTAAATCGGGCGATCTCGGTGGCCAGGCTACGGGCCCACCCCGGCCTATCCATCGGTCCCCAAAAGTGGCGTTCAGATAATCCCGCACATCGTTGCTGGAGTGTGCTGGGGCCCCGTCGTGTTGAAACCACATTCGTCTAAGAATAGCCACGGGAACATCTTCCAGCAGTTCCGGCAACGTTTCTTCAAGAAATATCCGATAAACCCACCCGTCGAGTCGGGCAGGCAGCAGGTACGGCCCAATCAACTTGCCATGAATGATACCCGCCCAAACATTGACGGCGAACCGTTCTTGATGAGCCTGCACCCGTGTAGCATGTGGATTTGCGTGCGCCCACACGTGAGAATTGTGCATGTTAAACACACCCTCACGTGTGAAACAGGCCTCATCTGAGAACAGCACATAAGCCGGAAAATTAGGCTGCACCGCTATCTGCTGCAGAAACCAGCGTGCGAATTCCACACGAAGAGGGTAATCCGAGGTTGTAATGCCTGGACTCTCTGATGATGAAACGGATGTAACTGCTGCTCGTGCAACACTCTCCAGACCCGGTCGTGGTTCACACCGAGGATACGTGCAACACCTCGCGTGCTTGCGCTTGGATTGTCCTCAAATCGCCGTAGGATTTCTTCTTCCATGTCAGGAGTGCGCACGTTTCTCTCCCGACCAGTGTCATGCATGTTGCATGGAATGTTCCAGTTTCTCGCAGTCGCCGATGCAAATGCGCAAACGTTTTGGTGGTTTGGCACACGTCTGTACGTCTGTTTGGGAAGCGCTGTCGGTACAACCTCACAGCAGCTCTTCCGTTTCCATTGGCAGCCCCATACACCATATGCATGTCAGCCATCTCAGCAGTCGTGAAGCGCTCCATGTTACGCGTACTACGTCCGATTTAAGAATGCCCGCGGCAAGCGCGAGTCTAGCCCACTTCACCTTCAAGCCAATTGCAGCGGCGCCCTCTCGCGCCGAATGGTGACGTCAGCGGACATACACTTATAGACGAAAAGGGTTTGTCTTGGTGTTGCCTATCCCCATTACAATTTGTACAGAAAGTTTTCAAACACCCTGTATATATATATATATATATATATATATATATATATATATATATATGTGTGTGTACACAGGTTAAGAGTATTTAAATTAAACACACTGATTTCAATTCCTTTCACAATAAAAACCTCTTTCAAATCTACCCCAATATTGCCATATATTTCTCGCAGTAACTGTTTTCAGGCCAGTAGCAGTTAAGTTATAAATATATACATAAAAACGCAATATCAAAATAAGTAAGTTTGGCCAAAAAAAAAAAAATCAATATTTCCATTTAATAGAAAACGTGGACGGGCCTTTACAAGGCATAACTCTAGTATTTATCATCGTAGCAAAGATCGTTGACTAAATATTGTACCAGTCTTTCATGGAGCAATACCACCAAAGTAGTTCAAAACACATCTTCATTAATAATTCAAGCAAGGATCTTTCACTACACGGTCGCTTCCGATTACTTAAGCAAACCTGAAAGTTGCATACTCTGAAATTCTGAACGCTTTATACAACAAGAGGAACAAATCGTAACTTCTTGCAAAACTGTCCTAATTCCATTATTCTAAATCCACGTATTCTCTGTGATATATATACAGGGTGGGGCACGGGAACCAAGTGTTTTTGGAATAATCAGGAAAATGATATTTATTTTTGTAAAGAAAATATATTGGTAGAACAACATTCGTAAGAACATAGCATTTCATGTCATAATAATCATGTACCGAAAATTATATCTGGCATATGATGTCCTTGGCCGTCGACGCATTGTTGAAGGCGTTACGAAAATTGGCCTCCACTCTTCCCAGCAGGTCTCTGTTGATTTGGATGATTTGTTGACAGATCGCTTCCTTCAATGCATCTAATGTACGGGGCTTGTCCTCGTAGACACGTGACTTGAGGTACCCCCATAGAAAGAAGTCACATGTGGACAAGTCAGGGGACCGAGGGGGCCATGCAATGTCACCAAATCTCGAAATGAGATGGTTGGGAAACAGGGGGCGAAGAACAGCCATTGACGCTCTGGCGGTGTGTGGCGTGGCCCCATCTTGCTGAAACCACAAATGTCGACGAGCAATACGCCTTCTTCGTAACTCAGGGATGAAAAAGGTGTTCACCATCTCAATGTAACGCCCAGATGTTATGGTAACGGTAACCCCATTTTGTTCGAAGAAATAGGGACCGATGACGCCAAACTTCCCACCGCGCACCAAACTGTAACCTTAGGGCTATGCAGCGGTTTTTCATGGAGTTGTCGCGGATTTTCAGCAGCCCAATACCGACAGTTTTGATTGTTGACGGCCCCATTAAGGTGGAAATGGGCTTCATCATCATTACCACCATCATGTTTTCATTCTGCTCATAAGTGCAAGCATTTCCTGTGCAAAATTCAGTCGTTGGGGGCAATCGTTTACATTCAATTCCTGCACCATCGTCTAACAGTACGATTGCTGATTCCGAGTGCAGCTGAATGTCTCCGAGCAGAGCGGCCTGTCTTTGCAACATCGCTTGTCTGACCTTTCAACGTTCTCTGGAGTACGCACAGTGCGTTGCGGCCCCTTCGGTTTTGTTTTCATTATTGAGCCTCCTGTTCGAAGATTGTTAACCCAACGTAAGATTGTGTCACGAGCGGGAACAGAGTCATTTCGATGAATGTTGAATCTGCGGCGAAACGCACGCTGAACTTCTGTCACTGATCGCCACTCCTAACAAAATGATCATACGCGAACATGCGGTGTTCTAACGTCCACTGCTCCATGATTGCACCTGAAAGATAAAGGTGAGTGTTAGTTAAGTTAAATGCTATGAACCCAGGAATGGAATGCTACCTACCGCACGCCCCTCCCATTCCTAATGGCCGATTACTAGCTATTCAAAAAACACTTGATTCCCGTGCCCCACCCTGTATATATATATATATATACACAGTTATTACTTATGTCTGTTTGATTTTTACCCATTCTTCAACAGAATGTACACCATTTATTTGTTGCAAGCTAGAAGTTGGGCGTAGGAGGAAACTGTGTTATTATCATTATGATTATTATTATTAGTAGTAGTAGTAGTCGCAGGGGTAACAGTAGTTTAAAACTCATACACATCTGTCTCTTTCATTGCAGTCCTAAATCACCTACGTTGTCCTCTGAAGCAGGAGTCACACCAAACTATTTTACATCGAAAGCTTTCTAACATCTACATATTAACAGAAATGAGGGGCCCGCATATATAAATGTAGTACAATACACGAGTTTATCAGTTTGCTTAATACCACAATGTTTTTGTATCACTCATTTCCTATCTGTATTACCTAAAAATTAGTTAGCTAGTTGTCAACTAATGATCAAAATAATGTAATGTGCAAATTTTTAGTAAGGACCCGCGCCTTAAGCCTACTCACACACACACACACACACACACAGATTCTTTCAGGAAAGGGCATATATATATATATGTGTGTACACACACGGAAGCAGACACACACACACACACACACATACACATATATACATATATATATATATATATATATATATATATATATAATACACCTTTCAAACTTTTTAGTGTCCGTTCGATGATTCCTCATTTGACGAAGGTTAAGCTTATCGCCCCTCCCCCCCCTCTCTCTCTCTCTCTCTCTATCTATCTCTCTCTCTCTCTTTTCTCTCTCTCTCTCTCTCTCTCTATATATATATATATATATATATAAGATGTATACTTAAATAATTATATGCATATTATATAAAATATATTAATATAAAATATGCATAATATAAAGATTTATACAAAGTAAATGACTAACAATAAATCTCGTATTATGAAGCAAACTGTGGAATGACATCTCGATCTCAAAGGGTTTTAATTTGCATTTCCTTCAAAATCTGTGGGTAATAGAAAAACGTGTTTTCATTTTGTAATCAGCGTAAAAAGAACAAAGAATCACCCATATTTAACAAATGGAGAAAAACTTGGTGAACAATGTCATAATCTGTTGAATATGTGCATTTGTACATTGGGGGAAGACCATAGTTCATGTGACAAATATTAATATGAATGACGCTAGATTAACATTTGACAGCTCAAATACTAAGTAGAGAAATGGAGTTAACAGGAAATAGTACAATAATGTCGGATGCAAGCAGATCTACAGACAGACGTCTTTATATCATGAATTCCATAGCTTACGAAGATATATATATATATTATATATATATATATATATATATATATATATATATTATAGTTTTACAATCATGCACGCTAGTATGTTCAAATCAATTATTCAGCAGTTAATGTTCTCATATTTGCTGAAATAAATTCCTCATAATAAAATTTTTATAAGTTTATTCATCTCAATTTGGCGTTTATGTACAACACTTTTGGGAACAGTTGGACGGGGAAAGCCATATGTAAGGCTTCACATGATTTAACTCTACACAAAGCACAGTTATTATCAGATATTTGCTCCAACGTCGAAGCTACTGTGACGTTGTCTGTTATAATACATCATTCACTCAATGAAATAAATACAGGTCACACTTATTAACTTGTGGCATTTTCCACATAAAAACTACCCAACCCACCAAAAATTACCCACCAGAATGTATAAATTACATAAGTCGCACGGATTAAGCAATTTATAAACTCTCATTCATGAACACATCAACATTTTTTAAACAACTTAAACGGCTATTAATTATTTATTACCATATCACTTCACGCTAAATTGCTATACTCGGTGGTTAAAACAGAACTTTCAACGCTTCAGTTAATGAATGTTGACAACGTTCCTCATTTCTATCATATTCAAGAAGTGAAATTTCACGATTAAATGTTATGTTGTGTTGTCTTCTGACAAGGTATATTTCACTTGTGACCCTCTGCAAGACAGACACCTCATATGCAACACTGATGATTTTTCCGCCGATTTCTGTTTCGAATGCATACGACGGTACTATACTGTGCTGATTACTCCATGGTATATCTCTTAGCATGATAATGAACAGGAGTGAACCAGTACTGTACCTAGGGATACTTAACTACGTACTTCTGATTCGATGATGATATACCCTGAATTTTGACACCCCGTAGGCGCCCTCTAGGAAGTTATGGATCAATTTACCGTTTTGCCCTTCCATTCCCATATGTGTTCACTTTACATTTTATTATACAATGAATGCATTTTGTCGAAGAAACTTTATTGAAATTCATGTATGACATCGAGTATATATGTATATATATATATATATATGTATATATATATATATATACACATATATATATATATATATATATATATATATATATATATATATATATATGATGAATAAAACCACGAAGGAAAGGAAACACAAAATGGTGCTCAAGCGCTTTCGTCTAATGACATCCTCAGGAACACTGAAGTACATAGAAGGTTACAGCCTATATATATATATTATATATATATATATATAAAATTAGTGATAACAGCAAGAACTATCCCAGTTTAATAGCCAATACTTTAAATTACCAGTAAACAAATATATACATACATACAATATGTATACATACAATATGTATACTCGCATTACAATATGCGAGTAGTTTCATACGAATTTCAGGATATTAAGACTTCTACACATATTTTAATTTCACTATTCGACTAAATTTCAGAGATGCATCATGAATTTGAGATTTATTGCCTATGGCTATGAAGATTAAAATCTTGACAGTTTTGTTTCCTATATTATAATGGAGCTAAGTGCGATATATATACTGTATATATATGTAACCAAAAAATTTATAAATCCTCTGCAAGGTGCCAGCCCCCTTCCCCCCTTGCGGGTAATGGGGGAAGGGTGGGGTAAATGGGGGAGAGGGCGGGTATAATGGGGGAGAGGTGTGGGGAGGGGGTAATGAGAGAGAGTTGGGGGTAATGGAGGAGGGTGGGGTAATGGGGGAGGGGTGGGGTTAATGCGGAAACTTAGAAAAAAAATGATAACCAACATCGATTCCGGTCAGGAAGATCATGCTTATCACAACTAATGGAACACTATAACAATATTATTGATGCACTCGAAAGAAACAATGAAAACTATGATTTGGCGGGCCGCATGGCCCCCAATTACTGTCGGTTCAGTGATTTGGTCAATAAAACTATAGAAATGAACGCAGTCATGAAAATCTTAAGCTTTAAATCCGAGCTCATTGTATTAAGATTTGTGAAGCTTTAGATTTTCATGGCTGCGTTCTTTTCTGTAGTTTTATTGAATGAATAATTGGTTTGCCAGTAACTGGAAGGCCGCAGGCACCCCAATTACTGAGGCCCAAGGTGAGAGGAATAGGAATGATATCCAGATAAAGGGCTACTGATGTTCAAAATAAAATACGCCGTAGGCCCACAATTCAGCCCAAGCACCGCAGATCTAGCAAAAACGGCGCGCAGCGCCGATCTTTTTCTAGTTTTCATAATTAACAATCTCGCTAATTTTTCCTCGAACACTTCTACATGTACATATCTATGCATATATTGGATGTTTGTATTTTTTGTGCACACACACACACACACACACACACACACACACACAACAAAATTAACTTGAAGATTTATCTCATCTCATAAACGCTATAAGCAATCAAAGCTGTACAGAATAGAAAGCTATGTATAATCATGTTTGCTTTAGCACGGAGGTTTCCATTTTGTTTTCTATATCTGAGACATCACTCAAGGAGTTGTTGGTGATTCGCCCAAATACTTAGCCCCGAGAAAGCTAGCATTGCCTATTACAATAAAAATACTCTTGTTTTCGAGAAATTGTTATTTTTCATTGTACGCAGGTTGAAAATTTATTATTGTTTAGTAAATATATTTTCTAATTCAACTATGCCCGATACCAATCACTATATGTATGAACCCACACGAACCTTCTAGAATTAATTTCTTGTACTTACCCTTTTGGTTTACTTCTCATTTTGAAACGAGTATCAACCGATTGGTTAGGCTGTTAGGGGTTTGGGATGGATTCTCCCCAACTTAGGTTTTGTGACATTAAAAGGATATGATGGTTCTGAGCACATAATTAGCGGATTTGTAGAAGACATTCCAAACCTTTTACAGAAGAATTAGTAATATCATATTATTGGCGTAGACATTTTATCTTCGTTTTACCTATACAGTACCCAACTTTTTACTTAATTGAAGCAATTAAACCATTAATATACATCTTAAATATTAATTTTTTCTACACACACACACACACACACACACACATATATATATATATATATATATATATATATATATAGGGTGAACCAAATGTAGGTGGACAGTAAATGATAACGTTTATTTTGAGAATACATATTTAATTTTTTTTTATACTATAATACAAAATAAAATTTAAATAAATTTAGTTATAATATTTAATATAATAAAACACAAACACCATAGTTATAATGAACACCATAGTTATAATATAATATAACACAAACCGTATTCAACCTACTGTCCACCTACTTTTGGTTCACCGTGTATATATACAGGGTGTCCGAGAATTATCTGTACAATTTTTGGCTGTTATTAAAAGTCAACCATGAAGTGTAGAAATTCCAGTGTTGTCCCATTTTACAGAGAATCTCATTAAGTTTTTTCTGATACAACGTTTTGACAAGTGTTTTAGAAATGTACGCGGGTGACAGACATTGATGATTTAAAAGCAAGAATCACAGCTGCTGTTGAGCGAATTGATGTGGATATGCTGCAGCGTACATGGCAACATTTGGAGTATCGATTGGATGTTTTGCGAATCACTAATGGTGCACATATCGAATGTTTGTAACAACGTTACTTTAATAAAAGAAACTTTGAAAATACAGATTCTAAATAATCTTGTTTAAGAATTTTACGTGTGTTATCAAGAATTTTATTAAAAGATGAAATTGTACAGATAATGTTCGGACACACTGGAATTTCTAAAAAACTTGTCAAACTTGATATCAGAAAAAACTTAATGAGATTCTCTGTAAAATGGGACAACACTGAAATTTCTACACTTCATGGTTGACTTTTAATAACAGCCAAAAATTGTACAGATAATTCTCGGACACCCTGTATATATATATATATATATATATATATATATATATATATATATATATATATATACTGTATATATAGATATAGATATGGTTAGCGTGATTAATATTGCTCTCCGTAATTTGTTTCATGATTTACAGATGAAACTATATTTTAAGAATAAATAAATCAATCATCGCTGTGGGGTTCTGTTTGAGAAATAGACGTGCTCCTGAGTACTAGTCATAAGTTTTTCAAATATTTTCCTTGCCAGTAGTGATGTCACAGATTGATGGTCCTGCACTTAGCCCCGATAGTCTACTGTCTCCAACAACCTACTGGAATCAACTTAAGCCACAGATAACCCCATTTCTGTATTTAAAACTTAGCCGACTGTCTGATTACTCGATTTATTTGATCTCTCACCTCTGTCAATTTCTTCACACCTTATTATTTCAATACAATCCTAGTTAAACTATTTTGATTTAAACATGGACAGTGATGAATTGCAACAATTAAAAAGGAAGAGGCGTAGGAAGTTGGTGCTGTTACTGAAGCCATTAACACTTTGATTAATATTACACAACCAGGCAAGGAAGATTTAGATTATCTAATTTTTAATTTGAATAAATTTAAGAGGGGTATAATATCCATTGATAAGAATATTTCAAAGTTAGTTGAACCTGAAGCGGCTGAAAAACTTTCAGACCATTACTATGATAAGGATCATCAGATATCCTCAATTGAACACCACATAAGGAGACTGCAGTCTCGTTTCAATGATTTAACACCAAATAAAGCTTTTTCTGATTTTAAGCAAAGTAGAGCTAAACCTTTACCAAAATTTAAATGTCAGACCAAGCGCCGAGTCACAAGAATTTAGGATTAAGTTACCCATTTGCTAGTACCAACATTCCATTAATTCTAAATTAATTCTAGAAGGTTCGTGTGGGTTCATACATATAGTGATTGGTATCGGGCATAGTTGCCCCATAGTGAAAATTCCATTTATAGATTGAATTAGAAGATATATTTACGAAAGTTAATTTTGTTGTGTGTATGTGTGTGTGTGTGTGTACCCAAAAAATATACACATCCAATATATGCATAGATATGTACATGTACACGTGTTCGAGGAAAAATTAGCGAGATTGTTAATTATGAAAATAACAAAACTGTCAAGATTTCAATCTTCATAGCCATAGGCAATAAATCTCAAATTCATGATGCATCTCTGAAAATTTAGTCGAATAGTGAAATTAAAATGTGTAGAAGTCTTAATGCCCTGAAATTCGTATGAAACTACTCGCATATTGTAATGTGATAGCTATATGAGTAGAGATAAGTTTTGTGTTATGCCACTACCCGAATTGTTCATTCTGGCAAAAGTCGACCCCGTCGCACCACCATAGTCCCGCATCTTAAAGTAGAATGCTAACCATGCCCCACCACGGATCTAAGAAATTACAAAGTCCTCTCGCTCGTTTTCGTACTCACCATCCCCCGATCAGCGTCCTTACATAGTTTAGTGGTATTGTATATATGTATATATTTGTTTACTGGTAATTTAATGTATTGGCTATTAAACTGGGATAGTTCTTGCTGTTATCACTAATTATATATATATATATATATATATATATATATATATATATATATATAGTGTATATATATATATATATACACAGGGTGTCCCGTAAGTCTGGACCCATAGGGAAAAATAATAAAATTACAAAATAGTCCAAAAATTTATTACATAATCTGTTCAAAATGTCCGCTGTTGTGTCGCACACATAGTTGAAGACGCAATCTCCACTGCGACAGCACTTTCTGAATCACAGTCGCAGAAATTTCTTGACACGCCTCCACAATGCGTGCTTTAAGGTGGAAAATGTTCTGAAGTTTGACCTCGTACACTTTGGCTTTCAAGTGGCCCCACAAATAAAACTCCAGCGGAGTAAGATCATAATAAAAAAATAATAAAAATAATAATAAAAATAATAAAAAAATATATTATAAATAAATTTTTGGACTATTTTGTAATTTTATTATTTTTCCCTATGGGTCCAGACTTACGGGACACCCTGTATATATATTACTACGATGGATGTCATATACATGAATTTCAATAAAGTTTTCGACAAATGCGTTCATTGTATAATAACATGTAAAGTGAAACATATGGGAATGATAGGCAAAACGGAAAATTGAGTCTACAACTTCCTCACAGGGCGCCTACGGGGTGTCAAAATTCAGGGTATATCATCATCGGAATCAGTAGTACGTAGTTAAGTATCCCTAGGTACAGTACTGGTACCACTCCTGTTCATTATCATGCTAAGAGAGATACACATTGGAGTAATCAGCAACAGTATTGTAGTACCGTCGTATGCATTCGAAACAGAAATCGGCGGAAAAATCAGTGTTGCATATGAGGTGTATGTCTTGCAGAGGGTCACAAGTGAAATATACAATTGGTCAGAAGACAACCACAACATGACATTTAACATCGTGAAATTTCACTTCTTGAGATATGATAGAAATGAGGAACGTTGTCAACATTCATCAACTAAAGCGTTGAAAGTTCTGTTTTAACCACCGAGTATAGCAATTTAGCTTGAAGTGATATGGTAATAAATAATTAATAGCCGTTTAAGTTGTTTTAAGAAAATGTTGGATGTGTTCATGAATGAGAGTTTATAAATTATTTAATCCGTGCTGACTTATGTAATTTATACGTTCCTGGTGGTAATTTTTGGTAGGTTGGGTAGTTTTTATGTGGAAAATGCCACAAGTTAATAAGTGTGACCTTGTATTTATTTCATTGATTGAATGATGTATTATAAACAGACAACGTCACAGTAGCTTCAACGTTGGAGCAAATATCTGTATAATAACTGTGTGCTTTGTGTAGAGTTAAATCATGTGAAGCCTTACATATGGTTTTCCCCGTCCAACTGTTCCCAAAAGTGTTGTACATAAACGCCAAATTGAGATGAATAAACTTATAAAAATTTTATTATTAGAAATTTATTTCAGCAAATATGAGAACAATAACGGCTGAATAATTGATTTAGAACATAGTAGCGTGCATGATTGTAAAACTATATATATATTATATATATATATATACCGGGTGTCCGAGAATTATCTGTACAAATTTTGGCTGTTATTAAAAGTCAACCATGAAGTGTAGAAATTCCAGTGTTGTTCCATTTTACAGAGAATCTCATTAAGTTTTTTCTGATACCAAGTTTTGACAAGTTTTTTAGAAATTCCAGTGTGTCCGAACATTATCTGTACAATTTCATCTTTTAATAAAATTCTTGATAACACACGTAAAATTCTTAAACAAGATTATTTAGAATCTGTATTTTCAAAAGTTTCTTTTATTAAAGTAACGTTGTTACAAACATTCGATATGTGCACCATCAGTGATTCGCAAAACATCCAATCGATAATCCAAATGTTGCCATGTACGCTGCAGCATATCCACATCAATTCGCTCAATAGCAGCTGTGATTCTTGCTTTTAAATCATCAATGTCTGTCACGCGCGTACAAAAAAGAAAAAACTTGTTAAAACTTGTTATCAGAAAAAACGTAATGAGTTTCTCTGTAAAATGGGACAGCACTGGAATTTGTACACTTCATGGTTGACTTTTAATAACAGCCAAAAATTGTACAGATAATTCTCGGACACCCTGTATATATTATATATCTATATATATATTATATACACATGTGTGTATGTATATATATATATAAATATATATATATAATATATATATATATATATATATATATATATATATATATATATATCTTCGTAAGCTATGGAATTCATGATATAAAGACGTCTGACTGTCGATCTACTTAAATCCGACATTATTGTACTATTTCCTGTTAACTCCATTTCTATCCTTAGTATTTGAGCTGTCAAATGTAATCTAGTGTCAGTTCGTATTATTAATATTTGTCACATGAACTATGGTCTTCCCCCAATGTACA
Organism: Bathynomus jamesi; assembly: GCA_023014485.1. Taxonomy (NCBI): domain Eukaryota; kingdom Metazoa; phylum Arthropoda; class Malacostraca; order Isopoda; family Cirolanidae; genus Bathynomus; species Bathynomus jamesi. Next base: position 741,131 of record JAJOZX010000778.1, read on the forward strand.
AATGCACATATTCAACACATCATAACAATGTTCAACAAAGTTTTTCTCCATTTGTTAAATATGGGTGATTCTTATGTTCTTTTTTACGGTGATTACAAAATGAAAACACGTTTTTCTATTACCCACAGATTTTGAGGGAAATACAAATTAAAACCCTTTGAGATCGAGATGTCATTCCACAGTTTGCTTCATAATACGAGATTTATTGTTAGTCATTTACTTTGTATAAAATCTTTATATTATGCATATTTTATATTTATATATTTTTATATAATATGCATATAATTATTTAAGTATACATCTGAATATATATATATATATATATATATATAGGGAGAGAGAGAGAAGAGAGAGAGGAGAGAGAGAGAGAGAGAGAGAAGGGGGACGGGCGACAAGCTTAACCTTCGTGAAATGAGGAATCATCGAACGGACACTAAAAAGGTTGAAAGGTATATATATATATGTGTGTGTGTGTGTGTGAGCTTGCGTATGTGTACACACATATATATATATGCCCTTTCCTGAAAGAATCTGTGTGTGTGTGTGTGTGTGTGTGAGTAGGCTTAAGGCGCGGGTCCCCAAATAAAAATTTACACATTACATTATTTTGATAACTAGTTGACAACTAGCTAACTAATTTTTAGGTAATACAGATAGGAAATGAGTGGTACAAAAACATTGTGGTATTAAGCAAACTGATAAACTCGTATATTGTACTACATTTATATATGCTGGCCCCTCATTTCTGTTAGTATGTAGATGTTAGAAAGCTTTCGATGTAAAATAGTTTGGTGTGACTCCTGCTTCAGAGGATAGCTTAGGTGATTTAGGACTGCATTGAAAGAGACAGATGTGTAGAAGTGAAGATAAGTTTTAAACTATTGTTACCCCTGCGACTACTACTACTACTAATAATAATAATAATAATAATGATAACAACACAGTTTCCTCCTACTCCCAACTTCTAGGCTGCAACAAATAAATGGTGTACATTCTGTTGAAGAATGGGTAAAATTCAAACAGACATAAGTAAGAACTTTTTGTATATATATATTATATATATATATATATATATTAGTGATGTAGCGGATGTCATTTTTTTCACATCCGCGGATGCGGATGCGGATGAGGATGTTTGATTTCAACATCCGCGGATGCGGATGTCTACATTTTCGTTATTTTTTAGGATATATTCGAGATTTGTTGTGTTTAACGTATATAATAAGTTATTATATAGAGAGAGCTGTAGCTATAATGTAGTATAATTGATTAATTGTACAATAATTGCTGTACTTTTCTCTGAACATATAAAATAATATCAAGCATCTAACTAATATAGAAATCAATTAGTGAATTCGTCTGCAAATAAATTCGTTATATTTTGTTGAGTTTCAGCCACAATTAGAAACCATAATTGTGTTACCAGGATGCGGGACGTGAACCCAACTCAAATGCACCCCACCGACCTCTTTCCCCAACCTCCACCCTTATAGAAAGAGATCTTTAATTAGCTTGATAACTATTTATATTAAGTTTAAAGTTTTATTAGGCATATTTATAAATGAGTAATTAAAATAAAGTAAACTAAGATGTTCATCGTTTAATGTTCAAACTTAATTATAGGAAGGTTATGCTTAAGGAACATTAATTTTTCTGCCTTTTCTGCTGCCAGTCTGTTTCTCTTTTCATCATATATTAATCCAGCACTGCTAAATAATCTCTCGCTTGGTACGTTTGTTGGAGGACAGGCTAAATGTTTCCTTGCAAGTTTACTCAAGTATGGATATATATTCTGCGTATTTTTCCACCAACTAATAGGATTGTCACATGCAGCCAGGCGTTTTTCTTGGTGATAGCTCTCGATCATTTTTACATCTTTTGACATCGCGTAGGTCTCGTCATTGCTGCTTGACTCAAGAAACTGAGAGACAGATTCTGTGATAGATTTGCTTGTTGAAGGTGTTGGTTCTGTCACTGAAACTTTTATTCTTTTGGTGGGTGGCGAAGCGACAGATTCAAGAGATTGAAGCTCTTCAACTGCTTTGCCAAGTGATGATTTAACTCGTTCTAATGTACTAGGTGAAAATAACTTAGCTTTGTAACGTGGATCTAAGTAGGTTGCAAGAGAGTAACTTCATACAAGAACAGCCTCTCGTCTTGTCGTTTGCATCACTTTTGCGCACAATGAACTAGTTCTATTAATATAGTTGAATTTGATAATTTCCGCTTATTAATGACGTCTTATCTCAACGGTCCACATCCGCACGACATCCGCAGTCCAAAGTGCGGATGCGGACGCGGATGCGGATGCGAGAAAATGTGCGGATGCGGATGCGGATGTGACCTACATCACTAATATATATATATATATATATATATACAGGGTGTCCGAGAATTATCTGTACAATTTTTGGCTGTTATTAAAAGTCAACCATGAAGTGTAGAAATTCCAGTGTTGTCCCATTTTACAGAGAATCTCATTAAGTTTTTTCTGATACAACGTTTTGACAAGTGTTTTAGAAATGTACGCGGGTGACAGACATTGATGATTTAAAAGCAAGAATCACAGCTGCTGTTGAGCGAATTGATGTGGATATGCTGCAGCGTACATGGCAACATTTGGAGTATCGATTGGATGTTTTGCGAATCACTAATGGTGCACATATCGAATGTTTGTAACAACGTTACTTTAATAAAAGAAACTTTTGAAAATACAGATTCTAAATAATCTTGTTTAAGAATTTTACGTGTGTTATCAAGAATTTTATTAAAAGATGAAATTGTACAGATAATGTTCGGACACACTGGAATTTCTAAAAAACTTGTCAAAACTTGATATCAGAAAAAACTTAATGAGATTCTCTGTAAAATGGGACAACACTGAAATTTCTACACTTCATGGTTGACTTTTAATAACAGCCAAAAATTGTACAGATAATTCTCGGACACCCTGTATATCACAGAGAATACGTGGATTTAGAATAATGGAATTAGGACAGTTTTGAGAGAAGTTACGATTTGTTCCTCTTGTTGTATAAAGCGTTCAGAATTTCAGAGTATGCAACTTTCAGGTTTGCTTAAATAATCGGAAGCGACTGTGTAGTGAAAGATCCTTGCTTGAATTATTATTGAAGATGTGTTTTGAACTACTTTGGTGGTATTGCTCCATGAAAGACTGGTACTATATTTAGTCAGTCCACGTTTTCTATTAACTGGAAATATTGAGAAGGTTTTTTTTTTGGCTAAACCTACTTATTTGGATATTGCGTTTTTATGTATATATTTATAACTTAACTGCTACTGGTCTGAAAATAGTTACTGCGAGAAATATATAGCAATATTTGGTTAGATTTGAAAGAGGTTTTTATTGTGAAAGGAATTGAAATCAATGTGTTTAATTTAAATACTCTTAACCTGTGTACACACATACACACACATATATATATATATATATATATATTATATATATATATATATATATATATATATATTATATATAATAATAACAATAAATCAATATTAGTAATAATGTTTAAGTGGATGTCTAGATGAGGATAACATATTTGCTTTTAGTTTTAAAGCCTCATCACACAGCTTGATGTAGCTTGTGAGATGAATGGATTGTTTATAGGTATACTGCTTAAAATAGATACATTTTAGCTGGCTTGAACTATATGACAATGAAGAAAGACGGGTTAATATTTGGCTGGACACAGGGGCTAACGTGAAATGAGAGGTTGTGTTTCACTAGCACTATTTTTCATGCTCTTTATGATGGTACTAATCATTTTTTGTGGAAATGCAAGATTATTGAAAAAATTACAAGTTACATTTTTATAGTGAATATTTCCTGTTTTGGCTATAATGTACTTTTTTTCATAAAATATTTTTCCTGATTGGGCTATTTTTTTCGCTACTCTGCGACTTAATTAGTTGGATGGTTTCTCTTCTGTCTATTTTTTTTTCTAATTGGATTCAGTTTGGTCGTGTTTGTGATAGAATTTTGACGTGCTGTTCGTGTGGTTTCTGACTTTGAGAACTTGATTCGTCATGTGCCCTAGATGAAGAGAAAGCAATGGATGTTTTTATCAATTACGGCGTTATTCTTTCATCCTTAACTTGCCCGTAATGTGACAGTGAGTGCCTAATACGAAAAGATCAGAAGATATTTAGGTGAAATAACCAATATTAACCTGTTAGGCCAACTGAATGCCCGGTTCGGCCAACTGAATGCCTGGTTAGGCCAACTGAATGCCCGGTTAGGCCAACTGAATGCCCAGTTAGGCCAACTGAATGCCCGGTTAGGTCAACTGTACACCCTTGATGATTGGTTAGGTTAAGTAATGATATTTTCGTTAGTTTAAACGAAAATGACGAAAACGAAAATGACATGGCTTGAAGTTGAAATAAAAAATACATTTTTCTAGTGTATTTTGGTGTGCTCTGTGGTTAGGTTGGTTAGGTTAGTTAATTTAGTTAGGTTAGCCAGTTTTATATAAGAATTACATTATCCTGGTGTAGTTTTCTCTGCTTTGTTGGAATTTGAGACACATTTCTTGTGCAAATGAGTAAAAACACTCCGTATTTTGGAATGGAAAAAAATAGTTTCTATTCATTTGCACAAGAAATGGGTATCAGATTCGAACAAAGCAGAGAAAAATACACTAGAAAAATGTAATTTTGATAAAAAATGTAGCCCCTGTGTCCAGCCAAATATTTACCGAAAGACGTATCGATAATTGAACTTATGAAATATAAACTGCATGTATCTGCATGTTCATCCTAATCTTTTCAAAAATCTGATATATATATATATATATATATATATATATATGCATCATTCATTCGTTTCATGTGCTTAATTGTGAAATATATATATACATAATGATATATACATTATATATATATACATAATGATGATAAACAAATAATAATGTTTAAGATGGTAATTGTTTGTGAATAATATAGCTATGTTCGCTAAACGCATGTATGTTAGTTTAACTGCATAATGTAACTTAATAATAGTTACTGTCATATGGACTATAATCTGCCAATAACCTTTTAATTTCATTTTAAACGTGATTGAGTCATATAAAGTCAGATATTAGTAAGAATCTCTCTTACAAAGTTGTCACTTGCAGGCCTGTGTAATTTATAGTCAATAATTGGTAACAATAATAATAATAATAAATATTTCTCGTTACAGTTAAATTACTAGAAAAAATTACATACTTTTAAAATTGATTATTATTAATTAGTCTGGAAAATCTGGCAAGATTGTGAACTGAGTTGCCGATTACAATTAATGTACTTAGCAAAGTATTATGCAAATACTGTACATTGAATTAGTAAAATTATCAGATATATATATATATATATATATATATATATATATATATATATATATTATATATATATATCTATATATATATATTTGCAACATTCACTCGTTTTACGCTCTTAATTGTGAAATTCATCCCATATATATATATATATATATTATATATATATATAGACAAATAATATGTTTAAGATGGCAATTGATGAAAAATAATAATAGTTATGTTGACTAAACTACATAATTTATCTTAATAATTTTCATCATATGGGCTATAGTTTGCCAATAAGCCTTTTCAATTCATTTCATTTCGCCTCATTTCATATTAATGTAGAATAAATGAAATTTAATTTGAATAAACAAAAGTTACCCCTATAATTGAAAATAAAATGTTTAATTTTAATTTTATTTAATTTTTTTATTTAACTTTATATAATACAAATATTAAACAAAGAAATTGTGTTTGACTTAAAATATGTTTAGCTTGAGTTTCTATTTTGTGATGTTCGCAATTTGTTAACATGTGAAAACGGAATTACAAATGAGTAGTTAATGTGATATTAGGATATAATAATATGCTTTGAGGTCAGTAGATACTCTCGTTAGGCCTAGTAAACATATTTTCAGATATTTCTTTTAAATTTTCATTTCTAATGTTTAAGGGTATAAGCTGAAAATTGAGTGTCAAACTCTGTCTTTGTCTGCTTTTGTCTGTTTGTTTGATTTTGTTTGTTTCATGAAAGACCTTGAAAGAACCCCACAGGACAGGAGGATTTTTCTCGTGAAAGAAGGCGATGATGAATCCATTTTTTTCTTTTTCCCAAGGCGATGATGAACATTTTTTTTAAATTTGATTATATTTCCAAGTAGGGGGTCCCCGCAAGGGTCCCTCAAGGGGCAAATACCCTTTATTAGGGACGGTGAGGTCCAAGAAATAGGTTAGGAACTTAAGGAAGGGGGCCCCTTATAACGGAGGCGAAGGCCTCCAGGGGCAGGATTTCAGAGCACCCCAACTTCCTCGTCCGAATAGCGGGGGTACTACTCTCTTGTTTTGGTTCATTCGTTTTTCTGTATCCACCCGAGGAGGATGCCAGTGGGCATCGAAACTGTTGTGGAAATAAACTCTGTCTATTAGAGTGGGTTTTTATTTTCATATACTCGTACGTATTACTGATGCTTTTAAAACACAATTATTATTATTATATTTTATACGTCATAAATACTTATACTCATTCTATGAAAACTATAATAAATTAACCTAACCTAGTTTAATCTAATCCCTCCTCCCCCCCAAAAAAAAATTACCGACAAGCCGTTACGTTAAGGAATGACCTTCATTTAATCCACTGCACAATAAAAATTACGCAACTAAAAACCATCATAACTAATACCTAGCCATAACTAATAATATAGCTAACAATACAAGCGCAAACCAACCATATATATATATATATATATATATATATATATATATATATATATATATATATATATATATATATATATATATATATAACCTGCTACCTACTCAAAATGCAAAATACGATATGAAAAAGTCTTTATCCTTCGATAATTATTCAAATCTTTTTCCATCATTTTCATTAATGAATTTTAAAAAGTGTAAAAACGGAAAGAAAAAAATTGAAAAAATGGTAACTTTTCAGTTTTTATTTTCATTTACTAATTAAAATATGAAACCCTCAAAAGGAAAATATTAATTTTTACAATTATCTCCTTTCCATAAATTAAAAAAAAAAGCCAGTTGAACCTGTAATGAAAACACCTGTCCATTACGATAAAACTTAAAGAATTTTCCATAGATATTTTATTAATTACTATAATAACCATAGTCATTATCTCTTCCATATATATATATATATATATATATATATATATATATACACACACGAAATAGATAATTAAAGAAGCCAAATGCTGGCATTTCTATACGAATATTGGTAGAATAATGAGTAATGAGTGCTAGAAATTGGCACAAAGCTAGGCCAGACGAATGAGGTCCATTGCGCTAACCCCTACATTATTATTAAATAGCACCATCGGGAATCGAATCCCCAACCTTGTGGTTTTACTTTGCTTAGAGGGAAACGGCGTTACCGATTGAGCTATAGGCACTGCCCTGATATTGGTAAATTGGTGTACTGGACCGAACGTACACTCTCTTTTTTGCCAGTTAATTAGGTTACCACGTCGCGCTATCGTTCCCCATTACATCATCAGGAATAAGCGACGTTGAGTCTGTTCAGTAGTTGGATGGATGACTGTCCCCGGCGTTCAGATGACTCCGATTCCACCTAAAACTGCGTCACATTTTGCCTTCACGAAGGAGATTAAACGAACTCAAAAATTATCGCTTTTGTTAATTAACTGTCGAGCACATGTTTGGGAAACGTGAATATCTCATGATATCTCATTATATAGGTAAAAGGACTGAGTAAATTTGAGACGTTTCTTACGTACTGGCAGAATTGATACCTCTCAAGTCAGTAATAACCCTACAAAATCAGTGGGGAGATGTTATGCATAAACTACAACCTTTATTTATATAATTAGAACCGAGAAATATATAATGCGATCGTAAACAATATATTTATTGCAAAAAAATAAAATACGGGGTGATAAAAAAAGGTGTCCCCAGAAATAATATGCAATAAATTATTATTTGGGAACACCTTTTTGGGTGATCCCCTAAAACTCCAAGATTTTGCGTGAATATCTCTGATACTTTCCAACGGCATATTCAGATAAGACTGTTTTGATTAAATTACATTCCACAACATACAAAATAGAACATAAATGTCAATATACTCCGTAAATCTGGGGATGTGATGTTTTCTTGATCTGTTTAATATCGTATACCTCACGTACGCATTCTATTCTGAATAAAGATTGCTTCTCTTTTGTGCGTTCGTTTGAACTATACTTTAATTACGAGTTGGATAGATATAATAATTCTGAACAAAATAAAGGAATAAACCATTTTGCGCTGAAATAATAGAAAAACTTTTTTTTTCGAAATGACCAACTAACTTAAGCAACAGAGTGAAAACTCTCCATTTTTTTTTATTTGGGATTCATATTTTCATCAATTATTTATCGATAAAAATATAAACTAAAGTCTTTCACGCGCGATCGCGCGCACACACACACACACACACACCACACATTATATATATATTTATTGCTGGTTTCTTCTTATGAGTTTTCTTTACAAGGTTCTGCTTTCCTCGTCAATAAAATATAATTGTATGTTATTTAGGCGCGAAAGTCTGTGGATTCACAATTGTGCTTCGTTAGTGATCATTCAAGGTTTCAGGGAAAAATGCCAATCTTCTTCATAAAACTCTTATTACTAAGTTATCAGTTATTGTAATTAACCAAAGTAAATTTGGGTAAGTTCTTCAAGGGGGGGGGGTAAGTTGGTGCAAGAGAGTGCAATTTCAATTCGTTTCAAGTCCCTCTTCAAATGAGGGACATTTTATTTAATTCTTCTTTATTGCTCAAGTCTTTACTCTCGTCAAATTATATGAATTGGCTTATATAGGCACTTGGTGTAAAGAGGTTTACATACTTTGGTTTAACTTAAAAGGCTATAATGTTTTTCCATACAATTATTTGGAAAATCTAATATTATAAATGGTTTTTAACCAAGTTATATAACTAGTGGTTTTAACTTAATATACGATAGTCCTCTATTTTAACTCAAAATAATAGAAAAAGAAAATGTTTAGGTTCCTCAATTTTTTTTAAATAATGTAATTTTATTTTGTTAAATTGAGAAAGTTCAGAAAAAAATTAAAATAAAAGCTAATTTATTAAATTAAATTGAATTATCTCCAATCAAAATAATTCTTAATAATAATAGTAATAATAATAATAATAATAAAAAACAAAAACACTCAAATGTAAAAAAGAAAGAAAAACCAAGCTAATAAACACACACAGAGGAATAAATAAATAAAAGGTCAAAATATGATTAAGTTAAAATCAAAATGATTTCATAATATTTCATTAAAAAAAAAAAGAGTAGTATGTGGCAACTGACAATAATTAAAACATTAAATTTATGCAGCTTAAAGTTACTCGATTAAATAATGAACTTTATAATATATATATATATATATATATATATATATATATATATATATATATATATAAAATAAATTTTTAAAATTTCAACATGATTCTTTAAGTAATTAAAGTTCGTCAAAGCTGAAGTACATCATGCCTATGATTATATATATACAGTAGCTAGTTAGTATAACGGCAACGAAAAATAATCGAAGCGAAATACACAGACAAAATAAATAAAATAAAAATTTTTAAAACACATTAAAATAAAATATAATCGTTTCTGAAACGATTTCATATAATTGTATAGAGTAATACAGGGTGTTCATAAAGTCATGTGAGTGAATAGGGTGAAATCATTACAATATTCACTTGCGTGACTTTATGAACACCCTGTACTTGAGAATTGACGTATATAAATGTTTGAATATATACCTTGGTTAACCTTGGTTTTGCTTTCGCCCGAATCGTTTATTCTGACGAAGGTCAAGTTTGTCACTCCACCTTAGACCTACAGTTTAACGTGGAATCCGAACCACACCTCACCACCAGCCCAGCGTCTTAACCACTAGACTACCCAGGGTACCCATTTATCTACCAGCCAATTTCTTTATTGTGTGGAAGGATAACAGCTGGGTTTTGCTGCGCGCCGCCTGCCGTCACCGAGTCTCGATCCGGAGGCCGATGGATTCGTAGTCAGCGACGCTAACCACTACACCACCGAGATGTAATGTATATTTATTTATACAAATGTATAGATCATACAAGTGTATATAAAATTAAATGAAAATTGTTACTTGAAAATAAGACTCATACCGGATGCGTGTGACTGATAATAGCATCAAAAAATAAAAGTTTTTATTTAATATGAATACGTTCAAAATAAACTTCTTATCTTTATACTTTTTAAACTAACTTCGTTATAACTTAATGTAAACAGAGAACGATATCCGGTGTAGGAATCAACGCCTATTTTATACGTTTCCATAAAAGCTCTCCTTTTTCCTTCTTGTCCTCATTCCTTTTGGTTTGTCTCTGTTGAGTTGCACTGGATTTTTAAGTACCTACGCGCAGTCCATTTTCGACCTTATATCCTTATCATTATGTCGCTTCAAATGACGGAATGCCCAACGGTCCCACTTCAATCCGTTTTAAGGTACAGGAGCTCCACGTTACGGAAAGCGTTCTGAATCACGCATAATACCTGCAAATAACAAAGATCCAGTGGTAAAGGGCTGAACGACTAAGCAAAGACCTATTATATTATTTTCTATTGTTCAATATTTTAGTTGTAATTATGGAATGTTATTAGTACCAATTGCAAATTTTCATTTAACTTCAATGAAGTTTATCATTATTTTATTATAAAATTCTGAAGATTTAATTTTTTCAGATTAAAATTAAAAAAAATTTAAGTAATTAATGTTTATATTTCTTCTATTAATGAAGAAAGAAAATAAATGGTAAGAGCAAGTGTATGTTTATGGACCAGCAAAGACGGATGTAAATATTTATTGAGTCATTACGTTACGTCACTATTACGTCATGACTGTTTTAGATAACAATTAATTCCTGACAACTACATATATACATATACTGTATATATTATAGGGCCTACTGTCATTTAGAACAACATATAACAATAGTCGAATGGTACAATATAAGCTAAGTAGTAGCTGGACTATTCCAGTGACGAGAAGGGTTTTTCGTAAATAGTTTTACGAAAGTTCGAAACGCAGTATTAGAAAAAATCTGTAAACAGGGTAGAAGCTTTCCGAAAATTTAATTTCAAATATCGATGACTAAGGTTCGAAACCACATTAAGCGTAAACAGGATGAATAATTTTCTTTTTTTTATAATAACTATTTCATAGTAATTTCATAACATACAGTATAATTCATAAGTCAGTCCCTAATGTTTATACAATTTCAATTTACTTCCATCCCAATTATTATTATGAATATATATATACACACATGAATATAACCTAGTCTAACCTGTTTTATGTATCTGCGTATAAAAGATTTCGATTCGTACGAATTTACATTTTACATAGACTCAAATGCTCACAACACAGAGCAGTATTTCTATGCAGTATGTGTAATGCATCTCAAATACTCGTATATATTCATACGTCTGCGCTGCGGAGAACCTCTTAAATTTGTCTCCATAGACAAGATCCGGTTTTTCTTATGTAGAATTTAAATTTGAATCTATTTTTTTCTATGGTATTTCTTGTGCAAATTGATATTAACGGAGATATAAGCAATTTCTGGATCGATTAAAATCGACTGAAATAGTATGGTGGTAATTATTCGTTTTACCCCTGCGGGTCGATTTTGATATGAGAATAGGTTTTTCTGGTGTATTTTACTGTGTTTTATTCAAAACTGACCTTCATTTCTTGTGCATATGAATTATTGAATGCCCGGTTAGGGCAGTAACAGATATATATATATATATATATATATATATATATATATCATAGGCGTGCACACTGGGTACGCAAGGTACGCAGTGCGTATCCAATTTTTTTTATTAAATTTAAAAATTTAAACTTTTTTAAATATTGGTAAAATGCTATTATAAATACCAATAAATTTTATAATTTATTCAGTATACTTAAGCAATACAAAGTAATATTAAGTGAAACTTCCTTGTTTTTTCATGTGCTTTCTTACAAGGTATGCTCTGAGCATAGAATGTACTTGCATAGGAATATGATCCTTAAGTGCTGGGCGGGGCTTAACAAATACTGCCTTACTATTGGCCGAAAAATTTCATGGAATACGCTGGAGTGTTTCAGTATAGTTTCAGAAAATGCGAAGTGGCTTTGATGATTGTGTAGCAAAGGCGAAATATCGCATGCCATTGACTGCTGATGCAGAACCAAAACGAATAAGGCTAGCACGACTGATCAGCCAGATTGGAAATGAAAAGACTTTATTTAGAAATCATAGATACGATTTGCATGCAACTTTCTACTCGGTTTGGAAATCTGTCACAGTTGAAATTTTGGAACTTCTAAGTTTCGAAAATTTTCTAAATTTAGCGAAGCATTCCCTGATGAAATTTTTAAAACCTTTGCAGAGTTACACAGTGGCTCTTTTGATTTTATAAGACTGAAAAATGAACTAGGTGTCCTGTACTCATCTGAAGAATTTCAAGGAAAATATCCCTGCCATATTGCAAAATTCTTGAGCCTGAACAGCTTCAGTGAAAGCATGCCTGAACTTCAAAAACTCGTACAGCTAGTACTAACCATTCCCTCTACAACTTCATCAGTAGAAAGATCATTTTCGGCTTTGAGGAGAATTGAAACGTATCTAAGAAGTACAATGGGCGAAGAAAGGCTGTTTAACTCCCTTATGAGCATCGAAAATGAGTTATTAGTCCAAATGAAATCTGACCCATCATTCTACGATTCAGTAATAGATGAATATCCACTAAGAATCGTAGGGTCGATCTGAAATATCGATAAAAATCGCGCTGTCGCATATAAATAGTTAAATATATACCGTATCCAGTGTCCACCCCATCATCCAGATTTGGTAAGTACCGTTACTACCGTACCAAGGTCATAATTTTATAGTTTATATCATCGTTATTTCATGAAAATTCCTGCATAATAAAATTATATATATTTATATATATATATATATATATATATATAAAATATTATATATACACTAGATTCACCGCACGCGCCTGATATATATATATGTTATACATGTTATAATTTATAATCGAAGTAAAGCCGCGCCCTGAGGACTATTATGTTTATGAAATTTCATTCATTCAATATTTCCCAAGATATGTATGACTCTTTTCCTTCCGACGGAAGTCACGCGCAGTGACGCAGACGGTTTCTTTTATTTCACTTGGAAAACACAATGCTCTCAAGTGACGTCAACCGCTTGCATGATGGCGTAGCCAGGTTCCGTTCATTTGACTATATAAGAGAGGGATCAGCCCTTACGACAGATCCGTGGAGGAGGGTCTCCGGGCTGAAATGGGTTTCGGTTCGTTAACGGGAATTGCTTTTGTGAATTGGAAGATTGGGTATCAATTTGAAGTCTGACTATTTAGAGAAAAGATCGTAGCTTGGAATTGATTTATATAAGTCTGGGGACTCAGAATGGACGAGAGGGCGTCCTAGAAGGGGTTCGGCTTATTCCATATCTTACAACGAAGATAAAGTAACATTTTATCATTATGAAACTTGTATTATTATTATTATTATTACCTCCCTGTTCTATATGAAAGAAACACTTGATTCGTGCTAATTCATTACATTTATCTCGCCTATATTCCAATTAAAAATCGTGTAAGCCCTTGTTTATTTTCTAATCTTTGGACATTGATAACTGGGATAAAAGAAAAACACGGGCCCACACAGAACTCCTCGATTGTGGGAATACGAAGAGTAAACTATTTCTGCATCCAGGAGTGCTAAAGTAATAACCCTCTCTCTAGTAACATCCTGACCTTGCCAGAACCACGGAGAGAGCCGGTTATTAAATATAATATATATATATAATATATATATATATTATATATATATATATATGTAGGGTGTCCATTAAATATGGGACCCGAAAGAAAATTCAATAATTTGTAAAGTTTTAATCCTACAGAAAAATACATATATCATTAGAAAGAGGGAAAATTTAGATTTAATATGATTCATGTTCATTCATGCTTAAACATGAATATGCAGAACTTAACCGAGATGAAATTTTACCTCCCATTCAAGATGGAGCACTGGACAAACGAGCATCTCGTGTACATTACTAAGCAGTACTTTAAGTGCAACAAAAGCGTGATTACAGCTCAGAGAAATTTCAAATTGCATTTCAATGTGCATAGTTCTCCATCGAAAAAGGTAATTTACAGATGTTATCGGAATTTAAATGAAAACGGCAGTATTGTAAATAAGAGACAAACGGGGAGACCCCGATCGCAACGAACACAAGGGAACATTGAAACACTGCAACATTTATTGCGTGAAAATCCTAATAAATCCGTCAGAAAACTGTCGCAACAACTTGAAATAGGAAAATCGACTGTACAAAAAATGTTAAGAGTTGATTTACAAGTTTATCCATATAAATGTCAGGTAGTCCAGCAACTTCGAGAGGGAGATCATGAAAGAAGAATGCGTTTTCACATTGGTTTGAACAAAAGATTTCAGGTGCACCAGATTTCATTGCTAACTTGATAACTTCAGACGAGGCACATTTTATTTAAACTGCCCAGTAAATAAACAAAATTTTAGAACTTGGTCCATCGATAATCCACAAGTAATTACTCAAGTCCCTCTTCATTCTGAACGTGTAACTGTTTGATGTGGAATGACTGCTTCAACAGTCATAGGACCATATTTTTTTGAAGATGAAAATGGCAATGCTGTAACTGTTAATTCCCAACATTATGAGAATTTGTTACGTGATTTTCTCGTTCCAAAGATCTCTGAGCTACAACTGGATAATTGTTGGTTTCAATAAGATGGCGCTACGTGCCATACATCAAGGACTTGCATGGATTTTTAAGGAATCACTTCAAGGAGAGCAATTTCAAGATTTGGAGATATGAGTGGCCGGCCCGATCACCTGATCTTTCCCCCCTTGACTATTTTTTGTGGGATATTGAAAAATAAAGTGTATAGAAATGATCCAAGAACACTCCAAGACCTAAAACGCAATATCTCTGAAGAAATCGAATCGATCGGATCTGACGTCCTTTCTGATGTCATGCGAAGCATGCTCACGAGAGTTCATGAATGTTCTAGGCGTAATGGAGGTCATTTAAAAGATATTATTTTTTAAAAATAAGGAATCATATTAAATCTAAATTTTCCCTCTTTCTAATGATATATGTATTTTTTCTGTAGGATTAAAACTTTACAAATTATTGAATTTTCTTTCGGGTCCCATATTTAATGGACACCCATTATATATATATATATATATATATATATATATATATATATATTATATATATAAAATGGCAAAGCTGGGCACTTGCGTTTTTTTTTTGCGGTACTGCGGTACTGCGGTACTACCGCACTACCAAACCGGTACCGCATAACGCAGTACCGCAAAGGATCGCTGAAAGTACAGCAGTACCGCTACCGCATTTTTGCGGTACTGCGTTATGCGGTCCCGGTTTGGTAGTGCGGTAGTACCGCAGTACCGCAGTACCGCAAAAAAAACCGCAAGTGCCCAGCTTTGTAAAAGGGTGTCCATTAAATATGGGACCCGAAAGAAAATTCAATAATTTGTAAAGGTTTGCATCATTCATCATTTCACGTGTTTAATTGTGAAATTCATCCAATATATACAAGGTGTTTCATTCATAACATGTGGGACGTACTTTCAGGATCGATTCAGGACTTGAAAACATTTGCCCGAAATCGCTTGTTTCCGAGTTACAGCCCGTTTTGTGCTCCAGCAATTCTTTCCGCAAACTGTTTACAAACACCGCTTGCCGACAATGTTTGTGAGTGTGAACGAGACTTATTTCATGTATGGCCTTGCCGAATATAATGTTTCGTACACTCTATAACATGTTTCAATATCGTTGAGTATAGAGCCATCAGTCAGTCAGAGGTGCATCGCGGTGTTTCACTGTTCGTATTCGTAACTTCTAACTGTGAATAAGTGCAATCCAGTGAAAAGAAAAAACCTTAAAATTTTTGTGTTATTCATTGACAGTGTGCATTTGAAATAAGAATGGAGGCTTATTCAAACAGAGAAATGGCAGATATGCATCACATGTATGGACTTGCTGAGTGTAATGCGGCCGTAGCAAGATGTCTGTATGCGGAAAAGTTTCCGAATCGCCGTCTGCCAGATAAGAAGACCTTTCAGAGAATAGACGAGCGTCTTGGTGATACAGGATCATTCAACAAGCGAGTTTCAGATGGTGGTAGACTAATCAGCTCCAGAACTGTTGAGTTGGAGGAGCGGGTCCTGAATCGCGTGGAGGAACATCCTGGTGTCAGCACCCCCAAAGGATAGCAGCAGCAGAGGGTGTAAGATACACAACTGTGCGGAGAATTTTACGGGAATAACAGCTTTACTCATATCACATTCAGAGAGTACAAAGCCTTACTGAAGATGATTTCCCACCAGGAGAGGCTTTTAGTACTTGGTTCCTTCAACAGTGTGCTCGCGATCCTCATTTTCTATCGTCTGTGTTGTTTTCTGATGAGGCTGCCTTTACAAGAAATGGCGTGATCAATTTCACAACACTCCTTAGTGGGCCGAATAGAATCCGCATGCCATCATCCAATCAAGGCACCAACAAGAATTTAGTATCAATGTATGGGCAGGACTTATTGCCGACAACTTAATCGGTCCTTTTGTTTTGCCTGGAAGATTAGCAGGAGAATCGTATTCCAATTTTTTAAAGAATGATTTAAGCGATTAGTAGATGAAGTTCCTCTTGGTGTCCGACGTCGTATGTGGTTTATGTATGACGGCGCTCCGCCTCATTTTAGTCGAGTAGCCAGAGACTTTGGATGACCATTTCCCTGATAAATGGGTAGGCCGTGGATGACCCATTGCGTGGCCTGCTCGCTCCCCGGAACTGAATCCACTCGATTTTTACCTGTGGGGTCATCTGAAATCCATCCTTTACGTGACACCCATTGACAACGTTGAAATGCTTCGCCAACGCGTAGAACAAGGATGCCAGAAAATCCGAGTAATAACTGGAATGTTTGAACGCGTCAGGCAGTCTATGACGAGGCGTGTTCAGGCGTGTATTGAAGTGCAAGGCGGTCATTTTCAGCACTTTCTTTAAAGGTAAGGTGGATACTTGCTGAAACACATAATGGGCTGTAACTCGGAAACAAAGCGATTTCGGGCATATGTTATATAAACCTTTTTCATTGTTTTCAGGTCCTAAATCCAGCCTGAAAGTGCGTCCCACATGTTACGAAACACCCTGTGTATATATATATATATCAGGCAGATCATGCCTATCACAACTAATGGAACACTAAAACAACATTATTGATTCACTTGAAAGTAATGAAAACTATGATGTACTATACACAGACTTTGCTAAAGCGTTCGACAAGTGTGACCACGGAATCATAATACATAAACTGAAATATATGGGAATAACAGGAAAAGTAGGGAAATGGATATATAATTTCCTTAGTGAGCGGAGGCAAGTCGTTACAGTACAAGGAGTATCTTCATCAGAATCAGAGGTCCTCAGCTCAGTACCACAAGGAACAGTATTAGCTCCACTACTCTTCATAATCATGCTAACTGACATAGATGAGGACGTTACCAGAGACAGCACAGTAACATCCTTTGCGGATGACACAAAGATCAGTAGAAAAATAAGAAACCCAGAAGACATAGGATCTCTACAAACCGACATAAACAAATCTACAAGTGGACTGAAGACAACAATATGAAGTTTAACACCGAGAAATTTCAGCTATTACGGTACGGAAAAAGAGAAGGCCTAAAGTGCATGGAATATTATGCCCCAAATGGACAGGAAATTGAGAGAAATTCCAGAGCAAAAGATTTAGGGTTGTAATGACAGATGATGCGAAATTTGAAACACAAAATAAGATAGCAGTAAACAGAGCAAGAGAATAACGGGTCAGATATTGAGAACCTTTAAACGAAGGGATAGGAATGTAATGATTCCTCTACTGAAAACCCTGATCATACCCAAATTAGAATACTGCTCTGTCCTAACTTCCCCACATAAAAAGAAGACATTAGACAGCTGGAGGGGATCCAAAGAAGCTTCACAGCCAAGATCAATGGGTGCAAAGAACTAAATTACTGGAAAGGTTACGAGAACTAGACCTATATTCACTGGAAAGGAGAAGAGAGAGATACACCATTATTTACACTTGGAAAATAATGGAGAAACTAGTCCCTAATCTTACTCTGAATCCCATAACTCCCCAAACAACGATGGAAAGTAGAAGCGGTAGACTGTGTCGTATTCCCAAATTGAAGGCGAGACAGGGAACATCCTTAACCCTGAAAGAAAATAGTTTTGTAGTGAGAGAACCAAAACTGTTTAATCAGTTGCCCAAAGGCCTAAGAAACACGAAGGGAGTTGCAGTGGAAATCTTCAAAAGAAGACTAGACGCCTGGCTCAGAACAATCAGAAATTGTATATAATCTTAACGTTGAATACCAAGATCATGAACCTCGCTTTGAATACGAGTTTCTAAACTTCACATATCTCATAATCTAAGTAAGTTGGTGAAAGAGGGAGTATTTCTCTTGTTTGAAGTTTTGGGTCAAGTAAGCAAGGTTTTAATGTCCGTAAATTTTTGTTCTAATTCTTCTTTATTGCTCACGTCCTACTCTCGTCAATTTACATGGGCTGATGTACAATAGGTACTTGTGGTAAAAAGGTTCATAGAATTTAGGGGCTCTGAGAACATTTAATATTTTTATACACATTTATTTTTTGAAAATCCAAATACTGTATTATTAATAATTTTACCGAAGTTATGGAACTAGTGGTTTTCCTTAATACACCATCATATATATATATATATATATATATATATATATATATATATACATACACACTGACCTATATAAGGCAGGGAAATAACGGGGAATGAATAATTTGATAATTCAATAAAAACATAAATAAATAATTCTATACATATATAAATAAATAAATAAAACACGAAACAAATAAGCACATTTTTGTGTTCATTTTAGAATCTATATGTTAATATTTATTACATAAATATTTTATAAGTTTTATATTGATATTGTGTATATATATATATATATATAAAAGTTAAACAAAGTTTATTCGTTCAAATGATAAATACTAATTTATTCTTTCCATTTTGATGTAAAAATCTTCAGCGATTTTTATCTCAGGAATGAAACTTACTTTATGAAATGTTTACATCACTGTGCTTAAGGTCAAGAAATAATTTTAAAATTTTGGGAAAAAATGTGAAATTAACATATTAAGTCTTTTTTTTTCTTTATTGGTTAAATTCAAACCGGTCCCGTTTCAAAGTTCGCTAATGTAGGACGTGAATTCGCTTGAAGAATTAGGTCCCATCTTGCCAGTTGTCACGTACACCAAGGCTCCCCTTTAAGAGGCCAAATTATAGATAAGGACACATCTTTTTCTAACGTATTTAATTAGTAGAAATTTTCTGCTGGCAAAGAATTGCGTAAATAGCTGCTCTCCTTGATTTCCTATATTGTATTCCACTCCTTTTCATATTTGTCAGTTCTCTTTGTGGTGTGGATAATATTTAGTTTGAGCATTAATTTAGTTTCAACTTTAAGTTCTACTATTTTACCTTCCTAAAGAAAACTAAAGACTGTTGTAATACAGCTTTTCATCTTTGGACTAAAATTGTTTGAGTCTTAGCTCTTAACTTTGACCTTAACCCTTAATGTTAGTGAGATGAGGAGGCCGAGGAGAAATTAAAATCTGTGCAAAAAAGTGATGTGGCGGACTGAAATAAAAAAGTAAGCGCTAACATGCGTAATAAAATTGCTTTGTATTGCAGCTTTACCTTGCATTAATATATAAACAGAGAGAGAGAGAGAGAGAGAGAGAGAGAGAGAGAGAGAGAGAGAGAGAGATATTATAGACATCAGTCGACCAGGGAAGTACGCTGGGGAGGGGGAATGTTAGGAAGGAGACAAGCACTGCTCGAACTTCCGTTTTTTCTGTCACTGTCCTCCTTAGCTGATCTTGTTCTGTGTCTCATTTACCTTGTGAGAAGTACATCATGCTCTCAAACACACGCTTCTCCCTCTATTCTTCGCTACACATACCTGGATTTTATATACGACACAATCTTTTCAAAATTAAAAGAAAAATGTTATCGTGATGCTCGGAGACCTTGATTTCGGTTCTCTTCCTACATGAAGGGGCATTTTTGCGGGCACTCGCCCTCGTCTCCTCCTTCCTACATAATATATATATATATATATATACTGTGTGTGTGTGTGTATACATATATAATATATATTATATATATATATATATATATAATGTTATTCATTATAGTTAATTATAGCTAAACAAGGTCATATCTGAAATGTTTTGCTACTTTCGAGCAATAACCCGAATAGCAAAACTGAAAAGGAAACAGCTTTCACGCCAATTGATCTCAGCTTGTTCACAGAGTCTGAAAAAACGTGCTACTTTTTTTTATACATTTTTAATGAAATTTTATAATTAAAATTTGCATTTTTGGTGAAGACGGAAACGAGAGACTCTCTAACGAAATGCCCAATTCCCATGGGCAAGGATTTTTGTATCGTATCCAGGCAAGTTGAATTTCAAAGCAGATCTTTATGGGTCATTGGTTTTGGGTTTCTTAAGAAAGTTTAGTATAACTAGTTCGATTACATCTACATTATACCTATTCTCCGTTTAAAAACAGCTTCCCTCACCGTTGAATTAGTGTATAATTACATTACATTAAACATGGAATAAAGAATCATTAAGATATTTTATAATCTGAAATGCAAACGTATCATTGAAAAATAAACCGAAAACTCAACGTATTCCGTTAATTTACTAATATTTGAATTGTTTGAATCGGAAAAAAATACGATAGTATTTTGTTAAATTTTAAATAACTTTTTGAATAATAAAAATAGTGAGAAATATTTATTGATAAGTTATATTTAACAACATTTATATATATAATATTTAATTTATAAGTTTTCACAAGCAGAGCCTTCGGCTCCCTGCCCTTAGGACGGGGCTTGTGCTTCGCGAACTCGCCTACTGCGAGGCACGTTAGGTTTACCCCTTTGGGTGGAGGTCATTCTCCCTCTACCCCCAAAACCCCATCACACCCTTTTATGCAACTTGGAGGGCTAACCCCCACCCCTTTCTTGCATAACCCCCTCCTCCATTACCCCCAGGGTGGATAGGGCTGGCACATTGCATCAATTGATCAACATTGCAATTGCATATGCACTCGAACATTTTGCGGTCATACTACTTTGAAACATTGTGGATCATTTTTTTTTTATCCAAAAAATGGACCAATTTGTAAGGTTTTTTAAAAAATGTTAAGGTTTTTTTTTAAATGTTTAAAGATTCATGTTTTACAACTCTGTTTGAATTATTTCGTGTAATGTATAAAGAATTCATTTATATCGCTTCTCTCCCCGTTTCATTCATCGTACATTTTCATATCTTTGATGAAGTTCTCGTAGTCCCCAAAAATTAATGTTAATTCATTTAGCATATTATTAAGTTGGTTAATTTAATAGTAGAGCTTCATATCAAATCTTAATAATTATTCATGTACCAATTTACAAAGCTGCATTTATAATGAAATGCAAGTTGCATTACCCGCAGAGTTTAGTTTATGCAAAAGAATGAAATTATATGTTACATATAGAAGATGATATATATGTTATATATAGGGGACCAAATATATGTTATATATAGGGGACCATATATATGTTATATATAGAGGGCCAAATGCAGTATATGTTATATATGACTTGACTTACTGACTTGTGTCCCATCCGGCTTGGAAGCTGGGTCGGGTTCCCCAGATGGCGTCTTCGCTCCAGGTTCTTCTCGTTTGTCAACTCCCTCCTGTGGACCAGGAAGGGAAAGTGCGTCGTTCGTCCGTACGCGTTATGTGCCATCATCATCATAGGGTTTCTTGGCAAATAAACCAGCCGGTCTGCCATTCCTCTGCTGCTTTTTATAAACATATACACACACACACACACATATATATATAGTGGAGCTAGTTTTTGCCGTTTAAGGTGATAATGATTTAATTGTATGCAACGATTGATTTAGGCAATGACTGATTGCTTTATAATGATAGGCTGGGTTAATATTTATATGTAATACAGTATCACCGATTGGAATGAATGGTTATTTGATTAGGTCCACCATACTATTGGAAGTGACCGAAATGGCAGCGAGGGTCACCAGCTTGATTTACGCTCAAGCAAATTAATATTAAGGTTATGAAAGACACCTTACTTTTGTAGTTTATTATGAAAATAAATCCGTTATTTTATTCACTGTGATATAACAAAGAATTGACAGTAATTAATTGGTAGTTTTACGTTATGCTTATGGCATAGGCTTAGCTAATAAGATGAAATGTTAATAGCTTAATTGACACGTAATAAATATGTAATACTCATCGATGGTATGTAAATGGCATGCAACAGAACATTGAATGGCCTAGTAATGATATAAAGAATGCACGTGCGTTTGGTACATTGAATGGAATACTTGACACTGATTAAGTAGGCTAAATGATTGCATGGATGCACATAGAATAATTGATGTGGCCTAATAATAATGGATTGAAATGCTTGCAAATACACAAATATCATTTATATAAAGACATTATGTGATGTTAATGATTACGTCAAGAGAATATTTATAACACACAATATATGACTTGAACATAATGACGGATGATACGCGGAATAACGGTATTGAATGACATTGGATGATAGGCCTACTGCGTTCTTTCACGGGAGTCAGTTGGAACGCGTAAATAACACTTTGGGAGTATAGCCTACCGTTCGGCGGTAGGCTAATGTAGGTTTCAAGAGTACTTACGAATATGATGTACTTAGCTTAGGGCGATGTAAAAACTTGAAGACGGGCTGAAGACAGAACCTATTACGCAGATTCGAGCTGTCGTTGTTCGTTAAGCCTCTTGAGATGATGGATGTAGGCTTCGTGGAGACCTGAGGTGATGTTACTTCTCGAGGTGCAGGCTGGCCTTGTGAGGTGCAGGCGTAGGCCTGTGGTGCGGAAGATATCTCGAGGAACGTAGAGAAACTTGAAGGCCGACCCGGCAAACCGCAGGCCCGAAGTGATTCCGGTTGGGCCTCGTTGGATTGCTTCTGCAGGTGGTCTTTAGATCTTACGTGAAGACAAATTGTAGGCCCTGAAGAAAGTAGCGGCCACGGCCCCTCGGCCAGGGGGCCGGAAAGCGGTTGGTGGACGTTCGATGGTGAGCGTACGGGTGAGTGAGAGTGAGTGAGAGTGAGTATAAAGTGGAAGCTCCTTTTATACCGTAGGCCTGTGACGTAGACTTCATTCTTAAGACGCTTTGTCCACGCGTCTTTTAGTTGTTAACGGTTTTCATTCGCTCCCATTGGGGAAAAATAGACGCTCCATTGTTTGACTCTTGCCCACGTGTGTTTTCCAAGTTTTTGATAGCGTGGAAGAAAGTATTCTGTCGATTTGTTGGTCTATTTCTTGTCGATCCGCTACAAGTAGTTCCCTCTCAGAGACGAAGGAACGATACTGAGAAGAAATACCATTCTGTTGGGAGACCTGATGAGGCCACTCCGAGATTTGACGCTTGGCCTGGTATGTCGTGGAATCCTGACGCAGGAAGGAATGAAGGGTCGTCAGATGCTCGGAAGAGGAAACGCTGGTGTATGGGGTGGGGGTTCCGCAGGGGGGTGGGGTTGGGGTACGGCAGGAATGGGGGACAGTGAGGAGCGAACGGAGGAAACGAGAGGGGCGGGGGGACTGTGTTGGTCGAATGCTGTGCCCGTAACTCGTCGCGTGGTTGTTCTCGTTGAGGTCGCTCCTGCCGCAGGGGTTGGACTTCGGCAGGAATGTGGAGCAATGAAGAGTGGACGAAGGAAACGAGAGGGGCCGGGGAACTGTCTGAGTTCGAATGCTGTGCCCGTAACTCGTCGTGTGAATGTTGTCGTCGAGGTCGCTCCTGCCGAAGGGAGAAAAAGAAACGTCGTTCAAGTCCACGAGCAGCAGGAATTAATCCACGGAATGATGCAAAGAGACAGTTGATGAAGGCAGGGGATCGCCAACCCTGTGCCTGAAGTGTCTGTTTTGCAGTTTGCTTGTTGCGTGGAGGCATGTGTGCACTCTGCTCGTTGACTAAAGAATGCTTTCTTTTTAGGCCTTCCCGTAGGGAATGGGGAAGGGAAAACCCGTCGTGCTTGCGGAAAAAAATTCGCTGATGCAATGAGGCGCGTCACCAGATTTATCGCCAAATGATTTACCGTACAACGGCCGAGACGGGACCGTTGAATTTTTGGACGAGGTGGTGACGAAAGAATGCGCCGTTTGAAACGAATTTGGGACTGACTGCAGCGCTGGGGGGGTGGGGGGTGAGTGTTGTCCTGAGGCGTTAGGTGGTGAGTTTCGTGAGTCCCTCCACGATCCGTATGACGGCGGAGCAGGACCCAATGCCAGTGGTGGCTTCTCCAAGGGGTCGCCGCGCCCCTGCCGTCAGGAGGCAGTGAGACTCGACTCAGGGGGACGCACTCGGGAATTTGAAAGTTGCGGTGATTGTGCGACGGCACATGACCGCGAGACAGTAAGGCATTAAGTACCGCGCGGAACGAATATCACTGTTTGCAAGTAGGCCTAGATAATTTCACTGAATTTATGAAACCGTACGTACATAGAAATTATTTGATATGGCTGCAGAAAATCACATTGAATTTATGAATACCGTATTTACATAGAAATTATTTAATGTGGCTGCAAAAAAATGAAATGGTCAATAATAGCTAAGCACAAGGATCGCTGTGAATAAATAACGTAAAATAATTCGAGTCACTCCGGGGTTACACCAATTTATAGTGGAGCTAGTTTTAGCCGTTTAAGGTGATAATGATTTAATTGTATGCAACGATTGATTTAGGCAATGACTGATTGCTTTATAATGATAGGCTGGGTTAATTATTTATATTGTAATACAGTATCACCGATTGGAATGAATGGTTATTTGATTAGGTCCACCATACTATTGGAAGTGACCGAAATGGCAGCGAGGGTCACCAGCTTGATTTACGCTCAAGCAAATTAATATTAAGGTTATGAAAGACACCTTACTTTTGTAGTTTATTATGAAAATAAATCCGTTATTTTATTCACTGTGATATAACAAAGAATTGACAGTAATTAATTGGTAGTTTTACGTTATGCTTATGGCATAGGCTTAGCTAATAAGATGAAATGTTAATAGCTTAATTGACACGTAATAAATATGTAATACTCATCGATGGTATGTAAATGGCATGCAACATAGAACATTGAATAGGCCTAGTTAATGATATAAAGAATGCACGTGCGTTTGGTACATTGAATGGAATACTTGACACTGATTAAGTAGGCTAAATGATTGCATGGATGCACATAGAATAATTGATGTGGCCTAATAATAATGGATTGAAATGCTTGCACAAATATCATTTATATAGAAGACATTATGTGATGTTAAATGATTACGTCAAGAGAATATTTATAACACACAAATATATGACTTGAACATAATGACGGATGATACGCGGAATAACGGTATTGAATGACACTTGAATTGGATGATAGGCCTACTGCGTTCTTTCACGAGTCAGTTGGAACGCGTAAATAACACTTTGGGAGTATAGCCTACCGTTCGGCGGTAGGCTAATGTGGTTTCAAGAGTACTTACGAATATGATGTACTTAGCTTAGGGCGATGTAAAAACTTGAAGACGGGCTGAAGACAGAACCTATTACGCAGATTCGAGCTGTCGTTGTTCGTTAAGCCTCTTGAGATGATGGATGTAGGCTTCGTGGAGCCTGAGGTGATGTTACTTCTCGAGGTGCAGGCTGGCCTTGTGAGGTGCAGGCGTAGGCCTGTGGTGCGGAAGATATCTCGAGGAACGTGGAGAAACTTGAAGGCCGACCCGGCAAACCGCAGGCCCGAAGTGATTCCGGTTGGGCCTCGTTGGATTGCTTCTGCAGGTGGTCTTTAGATCTTACGTGAAGACAAATTGTAGGCCCTGAAGAAAGTAGCGGCCACGGCCCCTCGGCCAGGGGGCCGGAAAGCGGTTGGTGGACGTTCGATGGTGAGCGTACGGTGAGTGAGAGTGAGTGAGAGTGAGTATAAAGTGGAAGCTCCTTTTATACCGTAGGCCTGTGACGTAGACTTCATTCTTAAGACGCTTTGTCCACGCGTCTTTTAGTTGTTAACGGTTTTCATTCGCTCCCATTGGGGAAAAATAGACGCTCCATTGTTTGACTCTTGCCCACGTGTTTTCCAAGTTCTTTGATGAAGCGTGGAAGAAAGTATTCTGTCGATTTGTTGGTCTATTTCTTGTCGATCCGCTACATATATATATAATATATATATATAATAATAATAATAATAAAAATAAGGAAGTATGTTTTCTAATTTACAATTTGAAATCAAGTCCTCAGATTTCATTTGAACAGAAAAGTTTACTTTAATCGCTTTGATTGTAATTAATATCGTTGTTTCTGAGGTTCAAATCACGTGACTAATATTCCTTACTACATTTTTACTACGTTTGAAGATCCCCTATATAACTTTACAGCAAAACATTTTATTCACTGGGGTTTGTTGGTGCGCGAATTCTTGAACACCACTTTTCCCAGAAAATGGATTGGGCGCGATGGGCCGGTGCCATGGCCTCTACGATCCCCCGATATTATGCCCTGGACTTCTTCCCGCGGGGATATGTAAACGATTATACGTACCATACTCCTATTGCTGACACTGACACTCTTCGTGCAAGGATTTGCGATACCATCAAGAGTGTCACGAGAAATATGCTATCGAACGTACATATGTTATATATAGGGGACCATATATATGCTATATTTAGGGGACCATATAAGGGGTTCCATAAAACCTTAGCCCCCCGCCCATTTGCAGCTTACATGTTTACTTATATCGAAATAGTTTTTAGTGATTATAAAAATATATAAAATTCTTTATTTATTGCAGGTATTAAAATTACTCTAGCTGATAAAGTGATAATATAATGGCTTCTCAATTAATTGGTGATTCGGAGAAGCAACGTGTAATAGATCGCATACGAGCAATAACATTTCGGGAAGCTAGTGATGCTGGAACCACCTTTATAACACGTTCATGGGTTGTCAAAATTTGTGAAGAAGTGAGGACTTCGTCAAAAGAAATGGTCAGAGTTGGGATGGACAGTATTTTCGTGATATTATTCTATCCCAGCATGTCATTCCTTTTCTAAGAAACCCAAACAATGTTATGGATGTCGATCAGGTCACACTTCTGCACGATAAGGCCCCCTGCTTTAAGGCATTAGTCACTCAACAGTTGTTGCGAAACCATGAGATCGATTTCTTTGGAAATGAAGAATGTCCAGGAAATTCTCCTGACCTGAACGTCTGTGAACACATTGGATCAGTTATAAAGGACAAGGTTGAATGTCTCTTGTTTCAAGAACCTGCAGCAAATCGATTTTCGAAGGATACAATGACGCAACACATTGAAACTGTTTTAGCAAATTTGCGTAACGATCAAGATCTATTCACGTCACTTTTGGCAAGCTACCCAGAGCAAATTCAGGCTGTCTTGGAAGCCAATGGCGGGAACACCAAGTTTTAATTGTTTCTCACTAAATGCAGGATTAAATTCTCTTTTGTAAGGTATGTTTAGTTTTACTGTACATCTAATGGTTTAGGCCATGGGCGTGGGGGGCTAAGATTTATTGGAGCCCCGTATATGCTATATATAGGGGACCATATATATGTTATATGCTATATATAGGGGACCATATATATGTTATATATGCTATATATAGGGAACCATATATCTGCTCTATATAGGGAACCATATACATGCTATATATAGGGAACCATATATATGCTCTATATAGGGAACCATATATATGCTATATATAGGGAACCATATATATGCTATATATAGGGAACCATATTTATGTTATATATAGGGAACCATATATATGTTATATATAGGGAACCATATATATGTTGTATACTTATAGAGGACCATATACAGTATATGTTACTAGCTGTTATGCCCAGCACTTGCTTGGGGTTGGCTGATTGTATTATATTTTAATTATTTAAGTCATTTTTTTTTTTTGTTGTATCCCCCAGTAATTGGAGGGGGTATGCTGTCCCCCAATTACTAGGGGTTCAATTATGTGGTCAATAAAATTATAATCATCAGAATCTTAAGCTTCACAAATCTTGACACAATGTGAAGTTCAAGATTTCCATGACTATAATTTTTTTCCTTCTCTAACCACATAATTATTACTACTTTAATTTAGCAAATGTGTGTGTGTGTCTGTCTGTCCGTCTATCCCCAGAAAAAAACTTTTACGTTTCTAAACCGATTTCGACGAAACGTCGTATAGTGGATGGTGGAGATGAGTAATGAACGAAAATACATGTGGAAAATTTGGGAGTACCGAAATGGAAGACCCACCTAATCTTGGATAAGCCATATTGACATCAAAATAAATAATAACAATAAAAAATAACTCAGAAGGAGAACATGAACTCTTGCTGAGAAAAATTAAAAAGACACCAACGAAGAAACAAATATGGGATGAAAAGAAAAAAAGATCCCATAGCTAGAAATAGCAACACGGTTTTGGAGAAGAAGAAAAAGATCGGCATAAGCTGAATAAGCAGAATAATAGAGAGGACGAAAAAGAAAAAGAGGAGACGAAAGAGCCGGAATAAAAATGTTCATTATTGGTGTCAAGAAATAAAATTTATATTTCAAGGTAAGAAGTTCATAAATTTCCCTTCGGTTATTAAATTTAGGTTAAATAAGCTGACATTTCAGCTGTAATTGTTTAACAAAAGAGTATGGAAGTCCTGTTTATGGACAAATAGTTAGGCTGGTTCATCTTTGGCCTAGGTCTTCCATCTCCAACGTAGCCTAGGTTGTGTTTAGGCTACTCTGGTTGGAGCAGGACCTATTTTTTCCATATCTAAATTGGTGGCCCGTGCGGGGAAGGGTTATTTGCTGTGAAAACCTTAACCTTGAATAAAATAAATAAAATAAAATAAAATAAAAAAAAAAAAAAAATAAAATTACGCCTTATCAAACATTTTGACATCTGAACAGAATTTATTCCATGTTTGGCTTTTTCAAATATTTACTACATATAAATAATAATAAATTACGAAGCCCTAACTAAAAATAAAAATAAGAAATAATTCAAATGCTTCAAAACTTATCATTTGGTCATAAATGTGGTAAAATTCTAGAATAAGGGTAATCCGAAGCCTAGCCTATTTAACCAAAATAAAGCTTAACTATTGTATACATAATATAAAATAAAGCTTATTTATAGAGTTGAAAGGGTTTTAGGATTTTGGGGACTTATTTTTGGAAAAATAAAATAAACAAAATATGGCTGAATGTGAAGCAATTGAGGCAAAGATTAAATCATTAAAAAGGAAGAGATCAGGAAGGAAGGGAGTCATTACCAGGCTTTTAACTAGCTTTAATAGCAAAGAAAATCCAAATAAAAGGGATTATGATACTATTTTGGGTGGTTTAAATAGAATTAAACAGGAAATAATAATTATAGACGAGGAAATTGTTACAGAAACTGATGGGTTAAATGTTGGTGAAGAGACATATACAGCACTTTTGTGTGAACAAGAACAGAATATTTTTGAAATGGATTCTCACATAAATGAATTATATGCTGCTTTAGATAACACTAGGCAACAAATTTCAACTTTTTTTTTGTTACAGACACGTGAACTACTGATTCCTACTAAAGCGCTGATGCTGATTTCAGATCTGATATCAAAATTTCTCTATCACGTCCAGATTTTGTGTAACCGAAAACCCCTATTTTTCATTTTTTTTCTCACCCGCTTCTATTACGAAAGCCGTCTAAGCTACTTTTCCGTGCCACGTTTTATGTTAAGCATACTTAAATAATTAGTGAACAGGGATGTCTTTCCTCCTTTATTCTGGCTTAAGACAGACAGCGGAATTCCGCTGGCGGAGTTACCACCCCTGCGCCCAACCATCCACCCAAAGCGCGTTAGTATTTTGTTGTTACTACTGAAAGGCAAATTCCTGTTCTTAAGTGAAACTTTGGTGTGTCCTCTTCCTTTGTCGCTTGTAGGATGACGAGCTCTCCTTCTGCAGGAACCAACAATAATCTCCCATCATATTTGGGTTGAAATTACCTTGGTATCTGTTTTCCATAACTGAGATCTGTTGGTGGAAGCGCTCACCATGCTCGTCACTTACAGCCCCAAGGTTGGCCGGGAAGAAGTCAAGATGAGAATGTAAAAAATGAATTTTCAAAGACATTCTGCATCCCATTATTTCATAAGATTTAAGCATGTTTTCTACGAGTTTACGGTGGTTTTCAGCTTTGTGGTTTCCAAGAAAATTTTTGACAACTTCAACGAAAGATGTCCATGCTCCTAGTTCATTCTCATTTAGGTTAGATGGAAACGATGAGTCGTGGATGACACTGCGGATCTGTGGTCCAGTGAAAACTCCAGCTTCTAGCTTAGCATCTGTCAATATTCCTTTGAATTTATCCTTTAAATATTGGAAACCACTACCTTGATGATCCATACCCTTCACGAAATTTTTCATAAGGCCAAGTTTAATGTGAAGTGGTGGAAGATGTACTTTCTGAGGGTCAATAAGTGCTGGGTGTTTCACATTGTATTTACCAACAACATGTTCAGTTCTAGATGGCCAATCATGTTTTTTGTAGTGGTTCTTGTCATCTCTGCTGTTCCATAGACACAAAAAGCACATATGCTTTGTGTAGCCCAACTGTAACCCAAGAAGTAATGATACAACTTTAAGGTCGCCACAAATATTCCATGTGTGGTCCTTATATTTGATGAGTCTTAGCAGCAGTTTCATCGATTCATAAGTCTCATTAAGGCCAGTGGCATGTGCTACAGGTATTGAAGGTTTTTCATTGCCGTTGTGCAGTAATACAGCTTTAAGGCTAGCTTTACTAGAGTCAATGAACAGTCTCCATTCTTTTGGATCATAGCGACAGCCAATCCCTTGCATCAGACCACTGATATCGTGGCAGAAACAAACGTTTTCTTCCTGTAAGTAAAATGATGAAAACTGCAAATGGCGATGGCGGAAATGGGAAACTTTGGTGTTTGGTTGGAGAAGATTAAATTCTTGAAGTCTTGAACCAAGCAACTCTGCCTTTTCTTTTGGTAATTCCAAATCGCGCACTAAGTCATTTAACTCCGCTTGACTTAACAAATGTGGGGAAATATTTGCATCTGGAACATATATGCCATCTTTCCCTGTTTCTATATCACTAGCAGAATCTTCAGATGAACTGCTGTCTGTTATCGTTGCTGGTGGAACTGGTGGTGGATTTGTTTCATCATGTGGTACTGGTTTCATTGCTGATTCGCAGTTTGGGTACGTGATCTTTGATTTGTTTTTCTTTGTGAAACCAGCAATCTTTGTCAAACAAAAATAACAATCATTGAAGTGATTTTTCGGCTCACGCCAAACCATGGGGACTGAGAACGGCATAGCTTTTCTTTTACCATTCATCCAAGCTATTAACATTGCATTGCACTGTGCACAGCAAATATGTGGTGCCCAGTCCCTCTGTTGGTCTCCTAACTTACAGTCAAAATAACACTTGTAGGCAAGTTTAATCTTTGTTGTTATGTTTCTACGTTGTGGCTTAGGTGTATATTGTCCACAGACAAAGCAGAAGTTGTCTGGGTGATTTACACAAGCACGTCTATTTGATGCCATTTTGAATTACCATACAATATCTGAAAAAACGTAGAAAGTAATTATTACGATGTGCAAAATAAAAAGAAATACACACCGTAGTACAAAACAAATGCTATAAAAACACACAAGTCACCACAACCTGTCACTTGCTCATCAGCAGAGAGCTTCAACAACCGTTCTGCTTGACTGTCACGTAGCGACTGACCGTTGGGCCGTTGCCCGTTACTATGCTCTTGACTCAGTGTTGCCAACTCGGGATAAATTTTATTTATCAAAATTGTTCGAATTTGTATATAGTTGGCAAAAAAAATTGCTTTAACCTTGAAAAGCAAGTTTCATATTACTGGCATTAAGCCGATTAAAACCAAAATCTGGACGTGGTAGAAAATTTTACTAAAAGTGATTTGCATTTTACACAAAATCTAGACGTGATAGAAAAAATCTAATTATAGATTTGAAATCAGCATACCGAAATTAGCTAGGAGCACCTATTTGGTCTTCTGTAACAAAATCTTTGTTGCCTAGTGTAATCTACCAAATAATTTAGAGGCTACAAATCAAAGTTTGATTGAGGCCTTCAGAAATGTATCCATTTCTAATGATGACAATAAACAACTAAAAGCCAAGTTACCAACATTACAAGTACCAATATTTGAGGGTGATCGAACAAAATTTCAGTCTTTTCTGGAAAAATTTGATAGTTTAATTGGCAACAAAGATTATATATCTGATGTTGACAAATTCAGTTATCTGCTTAATTATTTAAAGGGCCCAGCCCTAAAACTGGTTGATGCCTTACCGGCAATAGGCAGTTCGTATAAAATAGCTCTCAAATTACTAGAAAGAAATTTCCTAAATAGAAAAGAAATAGTAAATGATTTAGCAATAAAATTAAAAAATATAAAACCAGCCAAGGATAACCATCAGGATCTGTACAATTTCTATTGTGAAATTGAATGCATGTTAGGTCATCTACAAAATAATGACATAGATCTAGAGAAATCAGCATGGTTTATCCAAGCCATAATATTTGATTGTTTACCTACCCAAATTAGGGATATTTTCCAAAGAATAACGGGAAATACATACCCTACCCTTGGTGAAATAAGGAATGAATTTCCAAATGTTTTGTCAATGTACAAATCTTCAAAGATTGATTCACAATAAACAAACAAAGATTGATTCACAAATAAACCAAACAAAGATTGATTCACAAAAAACCAAACAAAGAAAATTCAAACAAAACCAAAGCCACAACCGCAACAACAACAAAAAGACAAATCAGAACAAAAAGTGATAGGTCTAACTCCTACACTACAAAATTTTAATGTTACGACAGAATTTGTACGTAAGTGTAAATTTTGTTCGGCTGATGATCACAATAGCACACGATGTACTAAATATGTAGACTTAGAATCCCGGATAAACAGGTGTTCTCAGTTAAACCTTTGTACTAAATGCACAGCTGCAGGACATACTAACAAAGACTGCAAAACAAAAATAAGATTCAAATGTGTTAATTGTGGAAGTTTAAATCATGTCTCTTGTCTTTGTGATTCATTTAAAAATTCAAATAAACAAAACCAAAGAAAAATGAAAAAACATTTAATGGACATATATCAATAAATAATGTCAATAAAAATTCTAGTGTACTCCTACCTACAATAACCTTGGATTTAAAAAATAAAAAAGGTGGGACAACTCCTATAAGATGTCTAATAGATTCTTGTTCCCAACAAACATTTGTAGATCAATCATTAGTTAATCAATTAGGCCTACAAACTCATAAAAATGAACAAGAATTGTGTATAACATCATTTGTCAAAGAAAATGAACAGAAAGAAAAATATAGTACAGTCAATTTAGATCTGGATATACCCACAGAGAATAAAACAACAAACATAGAAGCAGTAGTCATTGAACAAGTTGGTCAACAAAAATTTAAAATACCAAATTTAAAACAAGTAATACAACAACTTAAAAAGCAATATAAAATTGCAGATAGAAATTTAAATGATGATACAATAGATAATGTTCAAATGTTAATTGGAGCTGATTATATTCACTTAATTCAGAAGGGCATAGTCAGAATAGGAGATGGGATGCTCTAGATACTCACTGGGGTATAGCTCCACTGGGACACATAGATAAATATAAAATAACAATGAAAAATAAAAATATATGACTAACAAACTGCCCTATTATGACAAGGTCTTACACAACTCAAATAATGACATAAATACTGAAATATTAAATAAATCATTAACAACTGAAGAATTAGATAAAGGTGTACAACAGCTCTGGCTATTAGAGTCAGTGGGGTGCAAGATGGTGATCATACAGATGAAAATCAATTAATGGTTGAAAATTTTGAAAATATCATGTATGAAAATGGCCATTATTCAATTGAACTACCTTGGAAGATCAATAGTCCAAAATTAAATGATAATCTAAAGGTAGCTAAAGGTCATCTCTATAATTTGATGAAAAGATTAAAAAATGACAATAGAATTAAAATGTATGATGATGTTTTCAAGACCAGTTAGGAAAAGGCTTCATTGAGAAGTTAAAGATCACCCCTTTAAAAAAGACAACTGCCATTATCTTACTCACACAGGAGTCTATAGAAAGGATGCACCCACAACAAAACTTAGAGTTGTGTATAACTGTAGTCTTAAAGATGGCAATAAGCATAGCTTGAATGACTGTCTCATAGAGGGGCCTAATCTTATTTCAGACCTTGTAAAAATCCTCTAAGATTTAGATTAGATGACTATGCAGTTCAAAGTGATATAAGCAAAGCTTTTTTGAGAATTCATCTGAAAAATGACTATGACAAAGATCAACTAAGATTCTTGTGGTTTAATGATCCATATGACTTAAATAAAGGGTTTAAAACATTTAAATTTAATGTGGTTTTGTTTGGAGCAAATGCAAGTCCTAGTTTACTGGCTTTAACCATCAAACATCACTTAAATTTGTATGATGAAAATGATTTAACTGTTCAGTTCTTGAAAGATCACTTCTATGTAGATAACCTTGTAGGATCAACCAAAACAGAGTCAGAATTAAATGAAGTTTACATAAAAGCAGATAAAATAATGAAAGAAGGTAATTTTGAATTAAGAGAGTGGATCACAAATAATGAGAGACTAAATCAAAAAATAAAATCAGAAGACAAAGGATTGACAGAACCAACAAACAGGGTGAAAACATTATGATCTGGGATTTGAACTCAGATTCTAAAGTTCATGACTCACTCTGCACAAAAGGCTACACCTTAGATACAACAGCTAACACAAAAAGAAAGATCTTATCCGAAAGTTCAAAAATATTTGATCCTATGGGTTTACTCCTTCCTTCTACTATCAGATCCAGGGTTCTTTTACAAGAATTTTGGAAACAGAAAGTAGACTGGGATGATCCTATAACCAATAAACAACAAGATAGCTGGAAAAGGTTAGCTAAAGATCTCAATAAACTACAAAACATAAATATTCCAGAGTTTGTGGACACAGAGATACACCTCAAACCTTGCATGTATTTGGCGATGCCAGTGAAAAGGTGTATGGCTGTTGCGCTTACCTTGTAGGTGAGGATGGCAGCCATTTGATCTATGCCAAGGGAAAGTAACACCCTTAAAACAAAAGAAAACTATTCCTCAGCTTGAACTACTTGCAGGTTATCTAGCTGTAAAAATAACAGTATTTCTCCATGAAGTCTATCATGATGTAAACATCACAACTACATATATTTGGCTTGACAGTCAAATCTGCTTGGCATGGATCAACTGATGAGTTAAACTCAAAAAACATCTTTGTCCGTAACAGATAAGAGACATAAAGAAGTAGACAAAATTTGGACATAACCTTCAGATACATTCCAACAAAACAAAATCCTGCAGACTTTCTTACAAGAGGATTATCCTGTAAATTACTAAAATCCAACAAAAATTGGTTTCATGGACCTGAATTCATTCAGGATGAAACAATGTGGCCAGCAGAACAAATTAATGTAAAACTTAACATGATAACCACAAATAAAGTTGAGCCACTATTAGATTATAACAATTATTCTGACTTTGGCAAACTTGTAAGGGTAACATCTTACTGTCTCAGATTCATTCACAACTGTTTAAAGAAAATAAATAAACAAAGAAATAATGATAATGAAATGTATACAAGTCTAGCTACCAAATATTGGATTAACCACATACAACAAACAGAATACAAAAATGAAATAGATTTTCTAACAATTGGTAAACAAATGAACAAAGTACCCTCTGTGGTAATAAACTTGAATCTTTACATTGACAAAGATGGCTTATTAAGATGTAAGGGTAGATTAAACAAATCACAAATCACATATAACAGTAAACAACCCCTTCTTCTTCCTAGGTTCCATCACATTACAACCCTAATTATTAGAGAGAAACACAATGAACTTTATCACATGGGTGTTCCACAAACATTAAATGCCATTAGAAAGTTGTATTGGATACCCAAAGGCAGAATGACTGTAAAGACAGTTTTGAATAACTGTGTCACCTGCAAAAGGATTCATTCCAGATCTTTCAGGAAGACCAATCCTCCTGATTTGCCAACAGAGAGAGTCACCTTTAATAGGCCTTTTGAAACAGTTGGCATAGACTATACAGGAAGTTTGACTGTTGGTCTGGGAACAACAGAACAAAAAATGTACATCATACTTTACACATGTTCATCTTCTAGAGCAGTCAGCTTAGACATAGTGAGTGATCTCTCCGCAGAATCATTTGTCTATAGCTTTAGAAGATTTTGTGCTAAGCATTCTGTACCCAAAATTGTTTGGACAGATAATGCAACCTATTTCAAGGCTGGTGAAAACCAAATAAATGACATATTACAAAATTCACATACCATAACATATCTACAAAATAACAAAATAAAATGGAAATACATCCCTGTTGCATCACCATGGTATGGAGCAATCTGGGAAAGGAATATCCAAACAATAAAGAATTGCCTAAAGAAATCAATAGGTAAAAAACAAATTGAATTCTTTGAACTTCTCACTCTCATTAGTGAAATTGAGAATGTTGTCAATAACAGACCTCTTACTTATGTAGGGGATAATTTATATAATATTAATGATGTAGAGCCTCTCACCCCAATTCATTTGATTAAGGGAGAAGTCATTAACCTTCTACCTGATTACAATATCTCCTTGGATGATCCACCTTGGAGTGATAATAATCATGATTTGCAAAATAGATTATCACAAATAACAAATATAAAAACAAAATTTAAAAAGCAATGGAGTGATGAATACCTTGTTGGGTTGAGAGAAAGACATAAATATATACAAAACAAAGACTGGGTTAATGAAATCAGGGTAGGAGATGTAGTTCTAATTAGACAAAATACACCAAGACAGTGTTGGCCATTAGGTAGAGTTTTATGTAGAACTAAAAACTGGGGAAGATGGATTAACCAGGGTTGTAAAACTTAAAACTGCTTCAGGTGAAACTATAAGAGATGTATCACTCTTATACCCCCTAGAAGTAGGACCAACTACTGTTAACAAAAATGATCATGAAGATGAATCTATAATAGATTCTGATGATGATCAAAATTTGACCCAAACTATACCAAACCTAACCTGTTCAATAAATGATGTAACTAGTCCTACTACTACAATAACCTATACCACAAATAGTAGACCACAACGTTCAACTGCTCTACGAGCTAGGCAGATGTTACAACAAAAGATAAGGGCTGGAGTATTGTAATATTTCCTATGGAAAATAAATTAAAATGCAACACCCTTTCATTTTGGAAAGAGTGAGGACTTTATAAAATGCTACACTTTTTATATTAAAAGTGAGGAAAAAAAAAAATGGAATACAAATAAAACATAAATTATAGGTAATCTAAGATGGGTTAACAAATATTAAAGAAAAATTGGGTTTCACATGCAATTTTTCCTTTCTGCTGGCCCCAATGTGTGGAAAATTTGGGTAGTACCGAAATGGAAGACCCACCTAATCTTGGATAAGCCATATTGACATTAAAATAAATAATAACAATAAAAAATAACTCAGAAGGAGAACATGAACTCTTGCTGAGAAAAATTAAAAAGACACCAACGAAGAAACAAATATGCGATGAAAAGAAAAAAAGATTCCATAGCTAGAAATAGCAACACGGTTTTGGGAAGAAGAAAAAGATCGGCATAAGCTGAATAAGCAGAATAATAGGGAGGACGAAAAAGAAAAAAAGAGGAGACGAAAGAAGCCGGAATAAAAATGTTCATTATTGGTGTCAAGAAATAAAATTTATATTAGTTTCAAGGTAAGTTCATAAATTTCCCTTCGGTTATTAAATTTAGGTTAAATAAGCTGACATTTCAGCTGTAATTGTTTAACAAAAGAGTATGGAAGTCCTGTTTATGGACAAATAGTTAGGCTGGTTCATCTTTGGCCTAGGTCTTCCATCTCCAACGTAGCCTAGGTTGTGTTTAGGCTAGTCAGGTTGGAGCAGGACCTATTTTTTCCATAATACATGTATGACCAGCACCTCCCCCCCCCCAACACCAATTACTGGGCCAGAAGGCCGCACCACCGCGATAAAACTATAGAAAAGAACGCAGCTATGAAAATCTTGAGGGTCACATTGTGTCAAGATTTGTGAAGTGTATTAAAATTTTCATGACTATAGTTTTAGTGACCAAATAATTGAACCCCCAGTAAGTGTGGGGCCGCAGGCCCCCCATTTACTGTCTGTTCAATGATTTAGTCAATAAAACTATAGAAAAGAACGCAGTCATGAAAATCTTGAGCTTCACGTTGGCGCCCGTAATAATAATAATGAAGAAAATTAAGATGGTGAATAAATTTAGAAAAGGATGTAGCCATCAAAAATTTTAGCAACGCATCGGAAACCATGATAAGTAAAAAAAATGTGACTAGTTGTATTTGAAATTTAACTGCTTCGTGAGCGAGCTTCAAGTAAAATCTGGAAGCTGCATTTAAAATTTAAGTGATTCGTGAGCTAATTGTAAATGTTAAACTCTAACTTGCTCAGAGAATATCTCGCACGTAGGACGGGTAGTTTTGCTAGTTTAAAAAATTCAGCTTTTTTAGAGACCTAAAAGTTCACGGACAGACAGACTCACAGACAGAATCACACACATCTTGGTTTTTTATAGTAGACATATCAAGGACCATATATATATATATATATATATATATATATATATATATACACACACACAGTATAATATATATATACACACACACATATATATATATTATATATATTATATATATTATATATATAGATATATATATATATACACACACAGTATATATAATATATATATATATATATATAATATATATATATATATAGATATATATATATATAATATATATATTTGTATAGCGTATGTAAACGAGATAAGGAGAATTAACAAATTATTAACTAATAGATCTACTTAAGAAAAGAACAGCATTTTAACAAGATATACTTCATTTTATATGTTCACGAACTACAGGGTGTACACAAAGTCCTTTCCTGATTAGAAACTTTAATTAGTTACATGAAATCTAAAGACAGAGTAATGCTTTGTTTTGCATGTCGTTGCATAACACATCAAGTTTATTATATTTCTCATTAAATCTCAACATGTGCACCGTTAGTTACACGTAGCACATCCAGGCGAAATTCGAGTTCACGCCATACGTTCGCTAGCATATCTCTCGTGACACTGTTGATGGTATTGTAGACCCTTGCACGAAGAGTTTCAATATCGGTAATAGGAGTATGGTACGTATAATCGTTTACATAACCCCGCGGGAAGAAGTCCAGGGCATAATATCGGGGGATCGTAGAGGCCATGGCACCGGCCCATCACGCCTAATCCATTTTCCGGGAAAAGTGGTGTTCAGTGTTCAAGAACTCACGCACTAACAAACCCCAATGAATAAAATGTCTTGCTGTAAAGTAATGGATGGTTGAAGGTCTTCCTATTGTGGGGCTACAAAGAACTCGATCATGTCCAGGTACACTTGTGCCGTAACACTCTTTTCAGCAAAAGGAATGGGCCTATCACTCTATCATATTAATCCTCATAAACATAATAAACCTTGCTGTGTTGTGCAACAACATGCAAAACAAAGCATTACTGTCTCTTCTTTGGATTTCATGTAATTAAAGTTTAGAATCGGGAAAGGACTTTGTGTACACCCTGTGTTATTAAGTTTATTTACAGAATAAATGATTCCTTTCAGTTGAGTTGCGTTTTTCATTTTTTATATAATTATAATTATTTTACCTTCTCAGTTAAGACTGTGATTATATTAACAACATAGGCCTATGGTTAAACAATGCTGTTTTATTTTAACATCTAACATTTTACCAGTTTCACTTATGTATATTAGATTACATTCTTTAACCGCATTATTTGGGTTGTTTTTAGTTAAATGAGGTTTAATTATGTTTTATAATTAAAGTGTACTTTAATTCCAATTATTTTTAGTAAGGTCGGAAAGTGTTTAAAGTTTACATGGTAAGAGAGGCTTAGAATATAGCTATGATCAAACTCCTGGTGAATTGCACTAGTATAGTATCCTTTTTTAGCTTTGTTTAACCAATTTCATAGGACTGAGACGGGATAACATAGTTTACTACCAATGTTCATAATATTACGGAACTCAGAGTTAAAATATTCAGGGCTAACAACTCTAACAACTTTAACAACTCTTTAACGCAACTCTCAAATAAGGAAATAAGAAATGTTGAAAAATTGAAATATTTATGGAGTATGTTTACTAAAGAAAGTAGTAATATGCAAGAAATAACTTAGAGAATTGTAAAGTTTAATAAAAATGTCGGAATGTTATACCCGCTACTGAGAGATGAACATATGCCCCTTGGGACTAAGAAAATAATCTTCGAAACAGTTTTAACACCAATACTGATTTATGGGTCGGAACACTGTAAAATGCCCATGGCGGATCGAAGTAGAATTCAGGCGGCAGAATTGAGACCGCTGAGGACTATTCTGAGAGAGACGCGAAGAGATAGGATCAGAAATGAGAAATAAGAGCCAATGTGGGAGTAACGCCGATTTCGAGAAAAATCGACGCTGCCAATTTGAGATGGTTGGGCCACTTGGAGAGAATGGAGGAGGGAAGAACTGCGAGGAGGTGCTGCGAGTGTAGACCACGGAATGGCAGAAGACCGCGGGGGAGACCGAGAAGGAGATGGAGGGACGAAGTGGAAGAGAGCTTGCGAAGATACGACTTGCCCAGCATGCAAGAGCTCGGGGAAACGGGAGTGCTGCTGGACAGGGCGGAGTAGCGAAGGAGGCTGGCTCCACTGATAGGCTAACTAGCCTACCTGGGAGCAGAAGTATGAAGTATAAGTATAATTACTTAATTAACTCAGTAGGCGTGTTATGTTAACAGTGAAACAATGTTTACAAAGCGTATCTTTTTGGAAGGTCAACTAAAAGCATAAACTTTAGTAAATAAAGAACGTACATCAAAACTAATGAGTTTAAAATTGAGATTATTAGGAAACTTCATCATTTTCTTGATAATATTTTGTTGATAGTTTTTTATCAACATCAAATATAGAATTTCGAAATAGATCCACTAAAGGAATTAATAAACTGACTAACCATTTAGATAGCATGGATCACCTGAAGATCAGAACCCCCAGTCTTCGTTAGTTAGCCTTATAAGACTAATGAAAATATCACGACTTAACCTAACCAATCGTTAGGACAACTGTACGCCCTTGACGATTGGTTAGGTTAAGTCGTGATATTTTCGTTAGTTAGCCTTATAAGGCTAAGTAAAGAAGACTGAGGGGCCCTGATCTTCAGGTGATCCGATAGCACATA
Organism: Bathynomus jamesi; assembly: GCA_023014485.1. Classification (NCBI taxonomy): domain Eukaryota; kingdom Metazoa; phylum Arthropoda; class Malacostraca; order Isopoda; family Cirolanidae; genus Bathynomus; species Bathynomus jamesi. The sequence goes on from JAJOZX010000778.1 coordinate 782,995, forward strand.
CGTTACAGAGTTTACAGAGCTAACAATATATCTCAAATGAGTGTTAACACTATGTATTTCAAGTAAACTGAACACTTTGTTAACATCCTCCAGTGGTTTTTAATTGCGAGGTAAGTAAGTATCTCGATCGAAAAGCAAAGTATTCATATTATTAATGATTCGGAATTCATATTTTTGGCACTCATATTTAGGGAAATCCCCTTTCAAGTGTGTTAGTTAATTTAGATATAAATATATATATATAATATATATATATATATGTATATATATATATATAAATATATTATATATATATATATATATATATATATATATATATAAATATATATAATATTTTTGGAAACCAGAATTTTCGCCCCTATTGTAAAGTTCAATATTTTTTGGTACTGGTATAGAGCTGCTGTCTTTTGTCTTTGGGCTGATAACATGGATATTAATGAATTCCTTGATAAACTCAATAATTTAATTCCCTCTATAATAATTAGTGTTGGAAAAGAAAATGACAAATACTTATCATTTCTGAATTTAAAAATTGTGAGATGCACAAAAAATGGCACTGCAAAATTTGAAGTTTTTCGCAAATCTGCTGAACCATGCATGTTTCCACAAACCTGTTAAACCATGTATGTTTCCACAAACCAGCTAAACCATGTATGTTTCCACAAACCTGCTAAACCATGTATGTTTCCGCAAACCTGCTAAACCATGTATGTTTCCGCAAACCTGTTAAACCATATATTTCCGCAAACCTGTGTGTTCACTTTTATTCTGACCATCACCTCTTGATAAAATATTTAATTTTTTCTTCTTTGCTCGTCAGATCAGAGTTGTTAGCCTTGAATTTTTTACTTCTGAATTATGCAATATTATAAACACTGGTAGCAAACTACGTTATATTTTTTATTTCTTGAAAATTATTTATTTAAGAAAACTAAAGCAAGGTACAATAATATTGTAATTCAGAAAGAGTTTCATCAAGAAAAATTATTCTTCGCTTCCCTTACATTTACACGATACAAACTTTAAACACCTTCCGACTATAGTCAAAACAATTATATTCAAATAACATACGTTTTAATTATAAAAATACTATTATATATACACATTATTTACGAGCTCATAATATTGTACTTTCTACATCACATCAAAGCAAAGAGAGTATTAAGGAAGATAAATTTGGTAAATAAAGTCAGCGTAAACGCTTGTAATACGCCTTTGATGTCCTTTATAAAGATATTGGGTTTATGGGCCTTGAGCTAAAAGGAACATTTTTCCGGTCTAATTAAATTAATTATATATTCGCTTTATTTACCGAAGAATCTATCTATCTATCTCTCTATCTCTCTATCTAACTGGATATAAGTGAGGTCGAGTGTGTGATGATTCACAGATGTAGTGAGGTAATTTTTTTCTGAGGTAATATATTTAGTACCTCGGAATATTAAATAAATTACATAAAAAAATCTAGAAACATTTTTATCATTGAAAGAAAATATGTTGGTCATAACTAGGTTATAAGTTACGTTAAGTTAAGTTAATTAAAGTTTGATTAGGTGAGGTTAAATTAACGAGTAACTCACTACTTAATGGCGTAACAGAAAACAATCTTCGAGCACTCAATTGCGTTCGCAACATTTATCACGCCCTTTTCGGTTCGAAGACACTAAGGTTAGGTTAGGTTAAATTAAATTAGGTTTGATTAATTAGTGTTTTAGATTTCTGGATTGAAAAAATTCGGTACCTCGTTTATGCGGAGATACGCACATGTGTATGTGTGTGTGTTGGGGGTGGGGAGGTATTTGTGAGTATAATAAACTGAAAACTATTATATTAAGATAGCTCAGCTAAAATGGTAAAATTTTGGATGAAAATTTAGCTCGTCCGCGATAAATTGCATTGTACACATTTTATGACATTAACGTTTCATTGCATCAAAGTTTTCCATTACAGTATCTGAATAAAATCCTTTGACTTTATCTCGTATGAAACAAAAAAAAATAACGCACTACATGCGCATCAAAATATTAAAACAGTAAAGTGATAACAGCATTGATTTTAAGGGCGTCAGGGTTGTTTTTTAAATTTGATACCGTCATTATAAGGTAATAATAAATTGTAGTGAAATTTTAACCATCTGCATAAATTATCAATGCATTCAAGGTATTATAATCTTCTCACGTTGTTAGCCAGTTTTTTTCCTTTTAGAATCTTCTATTTTAATTCGCCATTTGGTAATTAGAATATTCTAGAAATAAATAAAAAAATGGCTTTATCCATTGTAATTTGAGGATAACTTCCGTAATACACAATTCATTAAGAATAACCATTTTTCTTACATAATGTGAAAATGTGAGCAAAATTTTACTCTGAGTTCCTGTTGTGAATATGCTATACAGGGTGTTTCATAACATGTGGGACGCACTTTCAGGATCGATTCAGGACCTGAAAACAATGAAAAAAAGTTTATATAAACTTATGCCCTAAATCGTTTTCTTTCCGAGTTATAGCCCGTTTTGTGCTCCAGCAATTCTTTCCGCAAGCTGTTTACAAACACCGCTTGCCGACAATGTTTTGAGTGTATACGAGACTTATTTCATGTATGGCCTTGCCGATTGTTTTGTTTCGTACACTCTATGACATGTTTCAATATCGTTAAGTGTAGAGCCATCAGTCAGTCAGAGGTGCATCGCGGTGTTTTACTGTTCATATTCGTAACTTCTTACAGTGAATAAGTGCAGTCCAGTGAAAAAAAAAACTAAACATTTTTGTGTTGTATTTTATGGTGTGCATTTGAAGTGAGAATGGAGGCTTATTCAAACGGAGAAATGGCAGACATGCATCTCATGTATGGACTTACCGAATGTAATGCGGCCGCAGGAAGACATCAATATGCGGAAAGGTTTCCGAATCGCCGTCTGCAGGTAAGAAGACCTTTCAGAGAATAGACGAGCGTCCTGGTGATACAGGATCATTCAACAAGCGAGTTTCAGATGGTGGTAGAGTAATCAGCGCCAGAACAGTTGAGTTGGAGGAGCGGGTCCTGAATCGCGTGTCATCCTGGTGTCAGCACCCGAAGGAGAGGAGCAGCAGAGGGTGTAAGATACACAACTGTGTGGAGAATTTTAAGGGAACAACAGCGTTACCCATATCACATTCAGGGAGTGCAAAGCCTTACTGAAGCTGATTTCCCACCACGAGAGGCTTTTTGTACTTGATTCCTTGAACAGTGTGCTCGCGATCCTCTTTTTCTATCGTCCGTGTTGTTTTCTGATGAGGCTGCCTTCACAAGAAATGGCGTGATCAATTTTAACAACACTCATCAGTGGGCCGAAGAGAATCCGCATGCCATCATCCAGTCAAGCACCAACAACAATTTAGTATCAATGTATGGGCAGGACTTATTGTCGACAAATTAATCGGTCCTTTTGTTTTGCTTGGAAAATTAACAGGAGAATCGTATTCGAATTTTTTAAAGAATGATTTAAGCGATTTAGTAGATGAAGTTCCTCTTGATGTCCGACGACGTATGTGGTTTTTGCATGACGGCGCTCCGCCTCATTTTAGTCCAGTAGCCAGAGACTATTTGGATGACCATTTCCCTGATAAATGGATAGGCCGTGGAGGTTCCATTCCGTGGCCGGCCTGCTCGCTCCCCGGACCTAAATCCCTTCGATTTTTACCTGTGAGGTCATCTGAAATCCATCGTTTACGTGACACCCATTGACAACGTCGAAATGCTTCGCCAACGCGTAGAACAAGGATGCCAGAAAATCCGAGCAATACCTGGAATGTTTGAACGCGTCAGGCAGTCTATGACGAGGCGTGGTGAGGCGTGTTTTGAAGCGCAAGGCGGTCATTTTGAGCACTTCCTTTAAAGGTAAGGTGGATACTTGCTGGAACACATAACAGGCTGTAACTCGGAAACAAAGCGATTTCGGGCATATGTTTATATAAACTTTTTCATTGTTTTTAGGCCCTGAATCCATCCTGAAAGTGCGTCCCACATGTTATGAATCAACCTGTATATATATATATATATATATATATATATATATATATATATATATATATATACATATATACACAAGCAAGTTAGTCCATCCTTAATTTCCAAAAGTCGTAAAATATACCCATTTTTAACTTCTTGAAATTTCTATATATATTTAAACTCGAGCATCTCCTCTATCTAATGGAATTGTCTTAAAGGATTTGTCCAAAACTGAGTTTCAAACTAAGGATTAAATATAATATTTCTCTTTCTCATATGATAGTCATCAGTCATCACAAATTTTAATAGGAATTAAAACAAATAAAGAATAAAGGCAATCGAAATATTATAATTATTTACGATAACTTTTCAATTGAGTAAAAATGTCGTAAGATTTATTTTTATCGTCTACTCAAGACTCATAATCCTCAATCTCAGCTATACAAGGCTGAGAAAGACTCAAAATCATCAGAAATTGCATACAATCTTAACGTTGAATAGCAAGATCATGAACTTCGCTTTGAGTACGAGTTTATAAACTTCACAAATCTCATAATCTAAGTAAGTTGGTGAAGGAGAGAGTATTTCTCGTGTTTTGAAGTTTTGGGTCAAGTAAGCAAGGTTTTGAAGTCCCTAAATTTTTTTCTAATTCTTCTTTTGTTGCTCACGTCCTACTCTCGTCAATCTACATGGGCTGATGTACAGTAGGTACTTGGGGTAAAAGGGTTCATTGAATTTAGGGGCTCTAAGAACATTTAATATTTTTATACACATTATTTTGAAAATCAAAATACTGTATTATTAACGATTTTATCAAAGTTATGTAACTAGTAGTTTTCCCTAATACACCAAATATATATATATATATATATATATATATATATATATATATATATATATATATATACACTGACCTATATAGGGCAGGGAAATAACGGGGAATGAATAATTTAATAATTCAATAGAAACATAAATAAATAAATCTATACATATATAAATAAATAAATAAAACGCGAAACAAATAAGCACACTTTGTGTTCATTTTAGATTCTATATGTTAATATTTATTACATAAATATTTTATAAGTTTTATATTGATATTGTGTATATAATATATATATATATATATATATATATATATATATATATATAATATATATATATATATAATATATATATATAAAAAAGAAGACATTAGCCAGCTGGAGGGGATTCAAAGAAGTTTCACAGCCAAGATCAATGGGTGCAAAGAACTAAATTACTGGGAAAGGTTACGAGAACTAAACCTATATTCACTGGAAAGGAGAAGAGAGAGATACACCATTATTTACACTTGGAAAATAATGGAGAAACTAGTCCCTAATCTTCCTCTGAATCCCATAACTCCCCAAACAACGGTGGAAGGTAGAAACGGTAGACTGTGTCGTATTCCCAAATTGAAGGCGAGACAGGGAACATCCTTAACCCTGAAAGAAAATAGTTTTGTAGTGAGAGGACCAAAACTATTTAATCAGCTGCCCAAAGACCTAAGAAACACGAAGGGAGTTGCAGTGGAAATCTTCAAAAGAAGACTTGACGCCTGGCTCAGAACAATCCCCGATGAGCCGGGCGTACCTGGCTATGTGAGGTGGAGAGCGCAAGAATCCAACTCACTACTTCACCAGGCCAACTCGAGAGGAGGGGCGACACGCTTGACCTTCGCGAAATGAGAAATCATCACGTGGAACCTTTGTAAGGTTGTAAGGTTATATATATATATATATATATATATATATATATATATATATATATATATATACAGGGTGGGGCACGGGAACCAAGTGTTTTTGGAATAATCAGGAAAATGATATTTATTTTTGTAAAGAAAATATATTGGTAGAACAACATTCGTAAGAACATAGCATTTCATGTCATAATAATCATGTACCGAAAATTATATCTGGCATATGATGTCCTTGGCCGTCGACGCATTGTTGAAGGCGTTTACGAAAATTGGCCTCCACTCTTCCCAGCAGGTCTCTGTTGATTTGGATGATTTGTTGACGGATCGCTTCCTTCAATGCATCTAATGTACGGGGCTTGTCCTCGTAGACACGTGACTTGAGGTACCCCCATAGAAAGAAGTCACATGTGGACAAGTCAGGGGACCGAGGGGGCCATGCAATGTCACCAAATCTCGAAATGAGATGGTTGGGAAACAGGGGGCGAAGAACAGCCATTGACGCTCTGGCGGTGTGTGGCGTGGCCCCATCTTGCTGAAACCACAAATGTCGACGAGCAATACGCCTTCTTCGTAACTCAGGGATGAAAAAGGTGTTCACCATCTCAATGTAACGCCCAGATGTTATGGTAACGGTAACCCCACTTTGTTCGAAGAAATAGGGACCGATGACGCCAAACTTTCCCACCGCGCACCAAACTGTAATCTTAGGGCTATGCAGCGGTTTTTCATTGAGTTGTCGCGGATTTTCAGCAGCCCAATACCGACAGTTTTGATTGTTGACGGCCCCATTAAGGTGGAAATGGGCTTCATCACTCATTACCACCATCATGTTTTCATTCTGCTCATAAAGTGCAAGCATTTCCTGTGCAAAATTCAGTCGTTGGGGGCAATCGTTTACATTCAATTCCTGCACCATCGCTAACTTGTATGGGTGAAAATGTAATTCTTCATGCAAAATCCGTCTAACAGTACGATTGCTGATTCCGAGTGCAGCTGAATGTCTCCGAGCAGAGCGGCCTGGGCTTTGCAACATCGCTTGTCTGACCCTTTCAACGTTCTCTGGAGTACGCACAGTGCGTTGCGGCCCTTCGGTTTTGTTTTCATTGTTGAGCCTCCTGTTCGAAGATTGTTAACCCAACGTAAGATTGTGTCACGAGCGGGAACAGAGTCATTTCGATGAATGTTGAATCTGCGGCGAAACGCACGCTGAACTGCTGTCACTGACTCGCCACTCCTAACAAAATGATCATACGCGAACATGCGGTGTTCTAACGTCCACTGCTCCATGATGGCACCTGAAAGATAAAGGTGAGTGTTAGTTAAAGTTAAATGCTATGAACCCAGGAATGGAATGCTACCTACCGCACGCCCCTCCCATTCCTAATGGCCGATTACTAGCTATTCAAAAAACACTTGATTCCTGTGCCCCACCCTATATATCTAAGTTAAACAAAGTTTATTCATTCAAATGATAAATACTAATTTATTCTTTCCATTTTGCTGTAAAAATCTTTAGCGATTTTCATCTCAGGAATGTAACTTACTTTATGAAATGTTTACATCACTGTGCTTAAGGTCAAGAAATAATTTTAAAATTTTGGAAAAAAAATGTGAAATTAACATATTAAGTCTTTTTTTTCTTTCTTGGTTAAATTCAAACCGGTCCCTTTTCAAAGTTCGCTAATGTTGGATGTGAATTCGCTTGAAGAATTAGGTCCCATCCTGCCATTTGTCACGTACACCAAGGCTCCCCTTTAAGAGCCCAAATTATAGATAAGAACACACCTTTGTCTAACGTATTTAATTAGTAGAAATTTTCTGCTGGTAAAGAATTGTGTAAATAACTGCTCTCCTTGATTTCCTATATTGTATTCCACTCCTTTTCATATTTGTCAGTTCTCTTTGTGGTGTGGATAATAGTTAGTTTGAGCATTAATTTTAGTTTCAACTTTAAGTTCTACTATTTTACCTTCCTAAAGAAAACTAAAGACTGTTGTAATACAGCTTTTCATCTTTGGACTAAACTTGCTTGAGTCTTAGCTCTTAACTTTGACCTTAACCCTTAATGTTAGTGAGATGAGGAGGCCGAGGAGAAATTAAAATCTTTGCAAAAAAGTGATGTGGCGGACTGAAATAAAAAAGTAAGCGCTAACATGCGTAATAAAATTGCTTTGTATTGCAGCTTTACCTTGCATTAATATATAAACAGAGAGAGAGAGAGAGATTATAGACATCAGTCGACCAGGGAAGTAGGCTGGGGAGGAAATGTTAGGCAGGAGACAAGGACTGCTCGACCGTCCGTTTTTTCTGTCACTGTCCTCCTTAGCTGATCTTGTTCTGTCTCATTTACCTTGTGAGAAGTACATCATGCTCTCAAACACACGCTTCTCCCTCTATTCTTCGCTAAATATACCTGGATTTAATATACGACACAATCTTTTCAAAATTAAAAAAAAAATGTTATCGTGATGCTCGGAGACCTTGATTTCAGTTCTCTTCATATATGAAGGGACATCTTTGCGGGCACTCGCCCTCGTTTCCTCCTTCCTTCATAAAAAAATAATATATATATATATAATATATATATATATATATTACTGTGTGTATATATATATATATATATATATATATATATATATATATATATATATATACTGTATGTATATATATATATATATATATATATATATATATATATATATAAAATGTTATTCATTATAGCTAATTATAGCTAAACAGGGTCATATCTGAAAAGTTTTGCTACTTTCGAGCAATAACTCGAATAGCAAAATTGAAAAGGAAACAGCTTTCATGCTAACATGATCTCAGCTTGTTCATAGAGTCTGAAAAAACGTGCTACTTTTTTTTTATACATTTTTAATGAAATTTTTTAATAAAAATTTGCATTTTTGGTGAAGACGGAAACGACAGACTCTCTAACGAAATGCCCACTGCCCATCTGCAAGGATTTTTTTATCATATCCAGGCAAATTAAATTTCAAAGCAGATCTTTATGGGTCATTGGTTTTGGGTTTCTTAAGAATGTTTAGTATAACTGGTTCGATTACATCCACATTATACCTATTCTCAGTTTAAAAACAGTTTCCCTCACCGCTGAATTAGTGTGTAATTACATTACATTAAACATGGAATAAAGAATCATTAAGATATTTTATTAATCTGAAATGCAAACGTATCATTGGAAAATAAACGGAGAACTCAACGTATTCCGTTAATTTACTAACATTTGAATTGTTTGAATCGGAAAAAAGTACGATAGTATTTTGTTAAATTTTAAATAACTTCTTGAATAATAAAAATAGTGAGAAATATTTATTATTAAGTTATATTTAACAACATTTATATATATAACATTTAATTTATAAGTTTTCACAAGCAGAGCCTTCGGCTCCCTGCCCTACGGGCAGGGCTTATGCTTCGCAAACTCGCCTACGGCGAGGGCATGTTAGATTTACCCCATTGGGGGGGAGGTCATTCTCCCTCTCCCCCCAAAACCCCCTCACACCCCATTTATGCAACTTGGATGGCTGACCCCCACCCCCTTGTTGCATAACCCCCTCCTCCATTATCCCCCAGGGTGAATGGGGGCTGGCACATTGCAACAATTGATCAACATTGCAATTGCATATGCACTCGAACATTTTGCAGTCATACTACTTTGAAACATTGTGGATCATTTTTTTTTATCCAAAAAATGGACCAATTTGTAAGGTTTTTAAAAATTTGTAAGGTTTTTTTTAAATGTTTAAAGATTCATGTTTTACAACTCTATTTGAATTATTTCGTGTAATGTATAAAGAATTCATTTTATATCGCTTCTCTCCCCGTTTCATTCATCGTACATTTTAATATCTTTCATGAAGTTTTCGTAGTCCCCAAAAATGAATGGTAATTCATTTAGCACATTATTAAGTTGGTTAATGTAATAGTACAGTTTCGTACCAAATCTTAATACTTATTCATCTACCAATTTACAAAGCTGCATTTATAATGAAATACATGTTGCATTTCCCGCAGAGTTTAGTTTATGAAAAAGAATGAAATTATATATGATACATAGTGGACCATATATACGGGGCTCCAATAAACCTTATCCCACCCGCCCATGGCCTAAACTATTAGAGGTACAGTAAAACTAAACATACCTTCCATACAAAAGAGAATTTAATTTTGCATTTAATGAGAAACAATTAAAACTTGGTGTTCCTGCCATTGGCTTCCAAGACAGCCTGAATTCGCTTTGGGTAGCTTGCCAAAAGTGACGTGAATAGATTTTGATCGTTACGCAAATTTGCTAAAACAGTTTCAATGTGTTGCGTCATTGTATCCTTCGAAAATCGATTTGCTGCAGGTTCTTGAAACAAGAGACCTTCAACCTTGTCCTTTATAACTGATCCAATGTGTTCACAGACGTTTAGGTCAGGAGAATTTCCTGGCCATTCTTCATTTCCAAAGAAATCGATCTCATGATTCCGCAACAACTGTTGAGTGGCTAATGTCTTAAAGCAGGGGGCATTATCGTGCAAGTGTGACCTGATCGACATCAATAACATTGTTTGGGTTTCTTAGAAAAGGAATGACATGCTGGGATAGCATAATATCACGAAAATACTGTCCATCACAACTCTGACCATTTGGCTTCAGCACCCACATGAGCTTCTTTGCAGTGAACAAAACAAACACACCAACACAGTCTCGACTTTTAATTAATTTGCGATAATGTTCATTGTCATCGATTTCATCTGGTGTTGTGGCCCACACTCGATCATTTTGGTAGTTAGGCCGACGTGTTACGTAAACAAAAAATTCATGGGAGACAGCTAAATGCATGAAATCATCCACATCCCAATCTTCAAAATAATGGGCAAACCACATTCTGTCATCGAAGTTAAGTTGAGTTTTTCTTGGCTTTGGAAGTTCATGCCAAGGCTTTAAACCTTGCCTATGACGGTACAATCGAATGATCTCACCACTAACGATCTTTCCTCTCAACACTTCGATCTCTCTAGAAAGTTTAGCACAGCTTTTTTTCCGCTTACGCGTACCGCTTTCAATAATGTCCTTTGTTTCCTGAGAGAGTGGCAAATTTGGGCGCCCAGATTTGGTTGTATCCATTTCACATTCATCCAAAGTTTTATTCCAATTTCTTTTGACGAAGTCCTCACTTCTTCGCAACTGTTTGGCAACCCATGAACGTGTTATAAAGGTGGCTGCAGCATCACGAGCTTCCCGAAATGTTATTGCTCGTATGCGATCTATCACACGTTGCCTCTCCGAATCACCAATTAATTGAGAAGCCATTATATTATCACTTTATCAGCTAGAGTAATTTTAATACCTGCAATAAATAAAGAATTTTATATATTTTTATAATCACTGAAAACTATTTCGATATAAGTAAACATGTAAGCTGCAAATAGGGGGGGGGCTAAGGTTTTTTGGAACCCCTTATGTTACGTATAGAAGATGATATATATGTTATATATAGGGGACCATATATATTAGGGTGTGACCGTTGCCCTCCAAAAATCAAAAAATGGTCCTACAATGCTGTTCAAAGTTTTAGTGTTGTGTATTTATCTAGGAAACACCCCTTTAAATTTTCCTGGAGATCGGTGCATGTTTGAGCTAGCACCGTCGTACCAGCAAGTATTGCTATTTCGGCTTATGAAACTCATAAATAAGTGTGAAAATAGCACATTTTATCAGATTTTCATTTCCGGGTCTGGAACGCTGACCCACAAATCCACAAATTTTCCACGTATTATTTTGCATTTAATTTTAATGATGCTCTTTTCTTTTCCCTTGACAGTGATTTGATGTTGTGAATAGAGAATTTAATCATGGATACACGGCAAGATGATGAGTATGTCAGAATGTTATTGGGCACCGTACCCCGAGAAGAAGAAAAGGAAATAAAGGGCTGCAAACTGCCAACTAATAGGCAGGTCTTACTATGTCTGTTAGCAAACCTTCGGGATATGCATTGGGACCAGGCTTTATCTGCCACCATTGACAATGTGCTTTTGCATTACCAGAAGGCGAATGTCCCGACCATTACAGGCAGGAACAATATTGGCCGAGTGATTAAAACTTACTATGACAAAGACTACATGATGCTTATGAAAAAGAATGAAGATAGAAGACGGGCTGATGATCCTGGAATTATGAAGTTTAAATCAGAATTGAGCCTGACGATGAAATTTTATAAGAACACAGTGTTGAAAGACATGGCGGCTGCGAAAAAGGGGAAAACTCAGGCCGAACAAGATGCCATCGATACTGACATACTCTTTATGAAAAGCATGCTAAGTGACAGAGTAGCTACCTACTCTGGAGTAAACAAAGTACTCACAGAAAAGGTTCAGAAGCGACAGAAAAGGCAGATGCGAGAAGAGAAGCGACAAGAGAGAGAGCAATGTGATCATGCTGAGAATGTACTGTACAGGCTGATATTGATTCACCTATTAGCTCTGATGAGGACGATGACATTGATGAGGCCAGCACTGCTGAACCAAAGAGAAAACATCGGAGAACAGTGAAAGAGGGAGTTTCAATTTTTGTGCCCCATGATATTCTGAAGTCGGCAGAACTTGTTTCATGCAGTGTTCGAAACAACATCTCGCCGACTCAGCTGAGTGCAATTGTGTACTCCCTTGTATCTGCATGTGGTGGAGATACATCAAAGCTGAGTCTAAATGCAAGGACGGCCCACCGATACCGAGCTTCCATCGTGTCAGAAATAAGTTAAAAATCATGGATGAATGGCAACCATCAGACAAAGTACTGGTGCACCGGGATGGTAAACTTATGGACACGCTGGATTCCAAAGGCACTGATGACCGCCTGCCCATTCTTGTGTCTGGTGTCAATGGCACAAAGCTTCTTGGAGTCCCACCTCTTCCGCATTTGACTCAAAAAGCTGGCCTGGTTCAAGGAGACTTGATATCAACAGCAACCAAACAACTTCTGGTCGATTGGGAGTGTGAACAGAATGTCGTTGGTATGGTTTTCGACACAACTTCATCTAATACACGTAAACCTATTTCAAACATCAGCAAATGATCGATCATATCAATCTTAATACCCCTAAAACAATATTATAGATTAGTACGAAATACAATAATCCCAATAATTGCATTTCTAGGTTCAAGAACCATTTCTCTCAACTGGCGTACAATGAAAAAAAGAAATACTACTACCCCGCAATGCCTGGAGTGTTTGAGGAGCGCCAACAGGAGATGGCTGACTTCTTCCGTGAATCTCTAGCCCAACCATTTACACGTGGCGACTACAAGGAGCTGGTAGAGCTTTGTCTGCTGCTTGTAACTAAAGGATCCGAGCCAGTGAACTTCACAATGGTCTACCCCGGCGCACTTCACAAAGCAAGGTGGATGGCTAAACTGCTCTATACCCTCAAGATTGTTCTTTTGTCAGGCCAGATCAAAGAGCAGTTTCCCAAAGCCGAGGTTGTGACTAAAAGTCAAATCAGCAAGTTAGAACGGTTTGCTGTGTTCACAGTCGCTGTTTATGTCCCATGGTGGATTGTTTGCCCCGTTCCAGCAAGTGTGCCACTGAATGACTTGAATTTGGTCGAAACCTTGGCTGAATTTGCCCCATATGACGCCACAATAGTTGACAAAGCACGTGTGGCACTCGGTAGACACACTTGGTACCTAACTGAGGAGTTGGCCCCACTGGCTTTGTTCTCGTCCCAAGTACAAGAAAGGACAAAAGAGGAGATGAGGAAGGCCCTTCTTTGCCATGAAGGCACTGAAGTTACTAAAGAGTGGGGCTCAATCATGGGGGCTATGGAAAGCCATATCTTCCCCCTGTCCCAGAAAGTGGCACTGCCCTGGTGGACCTAATTGGGCCTGACTCAAGCCGGTTCTTCACCATTTTAGGCATGCCCTATCAGTTTCTCCACAGTCCAGCCAGTGAATGGGCGGATCATGACGACTACCTGAACATGAAACGGGTTGTGGACAAGCTTCAGGTCGTCAATGAGGCTGCAGAGCGTGGTGTAAAACTTTGCCATGACTTTCTTAATGTTGCCAGGGATGAGGAGCGCTTTCAAGAAGTCCTTCAAGTAGTTGAAAATGACAGACTCCGCGTTCCTAATCAGCGCAAACGATCATCTGTTTCCGAACAGAAATCATGGTTTCTTGCTCTAGAGAAATAATACCTTGTGAATATATGATAAAACCCCTTAATGTACCATGAGAGAATAAGAATGATTAACTTTTTTGTGTTAGTGATAACAGCTTTTAATTAAGACAGGCAAATGATTTGTGTTAATATCCCTTATGATTGTGTAATCTCATATAGGCGCGTATGCCGTATAAGCAAAATCGCTATTTTTCAAATTGCTGGTGCTCACTCGAATATGCATGAATCTTCAAACAATTGCACGTGGGTATTTTTTGTCAATATGCAATTCCCCAGATGGCGTCTTTGCTCCAGGTTCTTCTCGTTTGTCAACTCTCTCCTGTGGACCAGGAAAGGAAGGTGCGTCGTTCGTCCGTATGCGCCATCATCATCGTAGGGTTTCTTGGCAAAAAACCAGCTGGTTTGGCACCTCTCTGCTGCTTTTTATGAACATATACACATACACACACACACACACAACACAAATATATATATATATATATATATATATATATATATATACATATATATATATAATATATATATATTATATATATATATATATATAATAAATAATAAAAATAAGGAAGTATGTTTTCTAATTTACAATTTGAAATAAAGTCCTCAGATTTCATCTGAACAGAAAAGTTTACTTTCATCGCTCGATTGTAATTAATATCGTTGTTTCTGAGGTTCGAATCACGTGACTAATATTACTTACTACATTTTTACTACGTTTGAAGATCCCCTATATAACTTTATAGCAAGACATTTTATTCACTGGGGATTGTTAGTGCGTGAGTTCTTCAACACCACTTTTCCCAGAAAATGGATTGGGCGCGATGGGCAGGTGCCATGGCCTCTACGATCCCCCGATATTATGCCCTGGACTTCTTCCCGCGTGGATATGTAAACGATTATACGTACCATACTCCTATTGCTGAAACTGACACTCTTCGTGCAAGGATTTGCGATACCATCAACAGTGTCACGAGAGATATGCTATCGAACGTATATATGTTATATATAGGGGACCATATATGTGCCATATATAGAGGACCATATATATATATATATGCTATACAGGGTGTACATAAAGTCAGGATCTATTTTTGTGAAGCACTTGGAAATTATATGGAATTCAATCATAAAATGATAAAGTGGTAACATTTATTAAATAATTAAGAGTAGGATTCGACTTGACGCCCATCAGTATCCCTGCACAGCTCAAATCGTTCGGCAGCATTTCTAAACACATTCTGGAGCATTTGCGGGGTTATGTTATCTGCAGCAGTTCGTATACGTGTACGTAAGTTTTCAAGACTCGTAATCTTCGTCTGATAGACGTGCGATTTGATAAAGCCCCATGCAAAGAAATCTAAAGGGGTTAAATCTGGTGATCTCGCTGGCCAAGGTCTTTTGTTGCTTCCGCGTCCGATCCAGCGATTTGGAAAACGTCCATTTAGATAATCCTGAACAATTTTGGCATAGTGACAAGGAGCACCATCATGTTGATAGACGACGGTACTAACAATCCTATCCCCAATCAGCTGAGGTTCAAGGAATTGCTGCAACATGTCCAGATAAATAAGCCCCGTAACTGTAGCTTCAGCAAAGAAAAAAGGACCATAAACCTTAGATTTTGTTAAAGCCATCCAGACATTAACTTTAGGTGAGTCTCTTTCCCAATTTTGGACGAAATCATTCGGTCTTTCATCTGCTCAAATTCGACAGTTATGGCGATTTACTTTTCCACACGTATGGAAAGTGGCTTCATCACTAAAGAGAATGTTGTCCATTAAATTATCACTCCAGATTTGTTCTACAAGATCAGCACACACAGCACTTCGTCGAGGGAAATCTTCCTCATGTAAATCATGTAAAACCTGCAAATCATAGCTTTTCTTCTGCAAATTAACTTTCAGAATTTTGTGCACAGATGACGTCGGGAGGCCAAGTCTGTGTGATGCAGCACGAACGGACGTACGTGGCTCCTCAGTGATAATTCCGCGCACTGCATTCACGGTAAGATCTGACATACACGGTCGTCCTGATCTTGCTTCATCATTTACAGATCCCGTTCGTTTAAATTTGTTCACCAATTTTCGTATTGTCTTGTCTCTTGGCCCCGGCTTATGAAATCTCCTTCTAAACTTCTCTCTGATGTCATTGTATTTCTTTCCCTCGATTCGCCAAATTACTATTGCCACACGCTCTTCTGTATTCATTCTAAGGGCTTCTGAAAAGAAAAATAGAAAAAAATATTTATTGCACAAAAATAGATGCTGACTTTATGTACACCCTGTATATAGGGGACCATATATATGCTACATACAGGGGACCATATGTATGCTACATATAGGGGACCATATATATGCTACATATAGGGAACCATATATATGCTACATATAGGGAACCATATATATGCTACATATAGGGAACCATATATATGCTACTTATAGGGAATCATATATATGCTATATATAGGGAACCATATATATGCTATATATAGGGAACCATATATATGCTACATATAGGGAACCATATATATGCTACATATAGGGAACCATATATATGTTACATATATGGACCATATATGTTACATATAGGGAACCATATATATGTTATATAATTGTACAGGACCATATATATGTTACTAGCTGTTATGCCCAGCAATTGCTTGGGGTGGGATGATTGTATTAAATTTTAATTATTTAAATCACTCTTTACTTTTTGTCGTATCCCCCAGTAATTGGAGGGAGCCTGCAGTCCCCCAATTAATGGGGGTTCAATTATTTTGTCAGTAAAACTATAGAAAAGAACTCAGCCATGAAAATCTTAAGCTTTACAAATCTTTACACAATGTGAAGCTGAAGATTTTCGTGGCTGCGTTCTTTTCTATAGTTTTATGACCAAATAATTGAACCCCCAGTAATTGGGGATCCTGCGGTTCCCTAATTACTGGGGGTTCAATTATTTGGTCAATAAAATTATAATCATGAGAAACTTAAGCTTCACAAATCTTGACACAATGTGAAGCTCAAGATTTTCATGACTATAATTTTTTTCCTTCTCTAACCATATAATTATTACTACTTTAATTTAGCAAATGTGTGTGTATGTGTCTGTCCGTCTGTCCCCAGAAAAAACTTTTACGTTTCTAAACCGATTTCGACGAAACGTCGTATTGTGGATGGTGGTGATGAGTGATGAACGAAAATATATGTATGACCAGCACCTCTCCCCTCGACACCAGTTACTGGAGCAGAATGCCGCAGCACCGCGATAAAACTATAGAAAAGAACGCGGCAATGAAAATCTTGACATTCACATTGTGTCAAGATTTGTGAAGTGTATTAAAATTTTCATGACTATAGATTTAGTGACCAAATAATTGAATCCCCAGTAAGTGTGGGGCCGCAGGCTCCCCATTTACTGTCTGTTCAATTATTTAGTCAATAAAACTATAGAAAAGAACGCAGTCATGAAAATCTTGAGCTTCACATTGCCGCCCGTAATAATAATAATCAAGAAAATTAAGATGGTGAATAAATTTAGAAAAGAATGTAGCCATAAAAATTTTTAGCAACACATCGGAAACCATGATAAGTAAAAAAAAAATGTGACAAGTTGTATTTGAAATTTAACTGCTTCGTGAGCGAGCTTCAAGTAAAATCTGGAAGCTGCATTTAAAATTTAAGTGATTCGTGAGCTAATTGTAAATGTTAAACTCTAAATTGCTTTGAGAATATCTCGCACGGAGGACGGGTAGTTTTGCAAGTTTTAAAAATTCAGCTTTTTTAGAGACCTAAAAGTTCGCGGACAGACAGACTCACACACAACTTGCTTTTTTATAGTACATATATAGAGGACCATATATATATATATATATATCTATATATATATATATATATATATATATATGTAAAGAACGACGCTTGTATAGAAGAACGTTCCGCACAAGATGAGGAGGGAGAACGAACAAATGAAAAATGAGGTAACCACCCGGGAATCGAACCCGGGATCTTACGATTGCCGGTCAGATATGCTAACCACTACACCATGGGCCTCGATTAAACAGAAGTCGTAATTCTCCTACATACGAGCAGAAACCAATGCCCTGAGAGGGCACCTCCCGCATGCCGCACATATATACATTTTAACTGCAAACAACACGCAGTATAATTAATGTAAAGAACGACGCTTGTATAGAAGAACGTTCCGCACAAGATGAGGAGGGAGAACGAACAAATGAAAAAATGAGGTTACCTCATTTTTCATTTGTTCGTTCTCCCTCTTCATCTTGTGCGGAACGTTCTTCTATACAAGCGTCGTTCTTTACATTAATTATACTGCGTGTTGTTTGCAGTTAAAATGTATATATATATATATATATATATATATATATATATATATACACAGGGTGTTTGAAAACTTTCTGTACAAATTGTAATGGGGGATAGGCAACACCAAGACAAACCCTTTTCGTCTATAAGTGTATGTCCGCTGACGTCACCATTCGGCGCGAGAGGGCGCCGCTGCAATTGGCTAAACGGTGAAGTGGGCTAGACTCGCGCTTGCCGCGGGCATTCTTAAATCGGACGTAGTACGCGTAACATGGAGCGCTTCACGACTGCTGAGATGGCTGACATGCATATGGTGTATGGGGCTGCCAATGGAAACGGAAGAGCTGCTGTGAGGTTGTACCGACAGCGCTTCCCAAACAGACGTGTACCAAACCACCAAACGTTTGCGCATTTGCATCGGCGACTGCGAGAAACTGGAACATTCCATGCAAACATGCATGACACTGGTCGGGAGAGAAACGTGCGCACTCCTGACATGGAAGAAGAAAT
This sequence comes from Bathynomus jamesi, assembly GCA_023014485.1. Taxonomy (NCBI): domain Eukaryota; kingdom Metazoa; phylum Arthropoda; class Malacostraca; order Isopoda; family Cirolanidae; genus Bathynomus; species Bathynomus jamesi. Next base: position 801,731 of record JAJOZX010000778.1, read on the forward strand.
CCTACGGCGATTTGAGGACAATCCAAGCGCAAGCACGCGAGGTGTTGCACGTATCCTCGGTGTGAACCACGACCTGGTCTGGAGAGTGTTGCACGAGCAGCAACTTGCCATGGACGATACCCGCCCAAACATTGACGGCGAACCGTTCTTGATGAGCATGCACCCGTGTAGCATGTGGATTTGCGTGCGCCCACACGTGAGAATTGTGCATGTTAAACACACCCTCACGTGTGAAACAGGCCTCATCTGAGAACAGCACATAAGCCGGAAAATTAGGCTGCACCGCTGTCTGCTGCAGAAACCAGCGTGCGAATTCCACACGAAGAGGGTAATCCCGAGGTTGTAATGCCTGGACTCTCTGACGATGAACGGATGTAACTGCTGCTCGTGCAACACTCTCCAGACCAGGTCGTGGTTCACACCGAGGATACGTGCAACACTTCGCGTGCTTGCGCTTGGATTGTCCTCAAATCGCCGTAGGATTTCTTCTTCCATGTCAGGAGTGCGCACGTTTCTCTACCGACCAGTGTCATGCATGTTTGCATGGAATGTTCCAGTTTCTCGCAGTCGCCGATGCAAATGCGCAAACGTTTGGTGGTTTGGCACACGTCTGTTTGGGAAGCGCTGTCGGTACAACCTCACAGCAGCTCTTCCGTTTCCATTGGCAGCCCATACACCATATGCATGTCAGCCATCTCAGCAGTCGTGAAGCGCTCCATGTTACGCGTACTACGTCCGATTTAAGAATGCCCGCGGCAAGCGCGAGTCTAGCCCACTTCACCATTTAGCCAATTGCAGCGGCGCCCTCTCGCGCCGAATGGTGACGTCAGCGGACATACACTTATAGACGAAAAGGGTTTGTCTTGGTGTTGCCTATCCCCCATTACAATTTGTACAGAAAGTTTTCAAACACCCTGTATATATATATATATATATATATATATATATATATCCATAAGCTAAAATTAAAAGCCATTCCCAGGCTTTTCGGTATTTAAAATACCTCGTTAGGGTATGAAGGAAAGTGGCATAGTGGCATAAGGAAGAATATATATATATATATATATATATATGTGTGTGTGTGTGTGTGTGTATTTGTATAGCGCATGTAAACGAGATAAGGGGAATTAACTAATTATTAATTAATAGATCTTCTTAATAAGAAAAGAACAACATTTTAACAAGATATACTTCATTTTATTTGTTCACGAACTACAGGGTGTACACAATGTCCTTTCCTGATTCTTCTTCTTTCTCTTCGCCCGTTCCCGCCTCTATGCGGGGTCGGCGTTTCTGACCAGCCTCCTCCACACAGCCCGGTCCTGGTCTTCTTCCTCCGACAAACCCTTCTCCCTCAAATCGTCCCTCACCTTCTCCATCCACCTTCGCTTCGGTCTGCCTCTCTTTCTCCTGCCATGCACCTCCATATTCATCGTTCTCTTACCTACATAATCTTCGTCCCCTCTCATCACATGTCCATACCATTTCAGTCTACTTTCTTGTATCTTCCTCGAGATTTCTCCAACCTTTGTTGTGCCCCTTATCCTTTCATTCCTTACTCTATCCAACCTTGTCACTCCGCACATCCATCTCAGCATTCTCATCTCCGTTACATCGAGTCTTTTCTCATGATCTTTCTTTATAGCCCAAGACTCAGGCCCGTACATCATAGCCGGTCTTACCACAGTCTTATACACCTTTCCCTTAACCCTTGCGCCTATTCTTCGGTCACACAACACCCCTGAAACTTTCTTCCAATTTTTCCAACCAGATTGCGCTCTGTGTGTTATTTCTGTGTCCAGCTTACCGTCCTCAGCCACTGTCGATCCCAAGTACGTAAACTTACTTACTCTCTTTAACCTCGCTCCCTCTAAACTAATTTCTGAGTCTTGATTTTTGTAGAACCTCAGGTACTCCGTTTTCTTTCTGCTGATTTTCAACCCTCTGTCTTCAAAAGCCCTCCTCCATTCCTCCAATTTTCTTTCTACTACTTCTCTCCTGTTGCTGCACAGAACAATATCGTCTGCAAAGAGCATACACCAAGGGGATTGATCTTTTATCCCCTGGGCCAACACATCCATAATCAAAACAAAAAGGTACGGGCTCAAAGAAGATCCCTGATGTAGACCAACCCTCACGGGGAACCATTCCGTTACACCTACACTACTCCTAACCTGGGTCCTTGCTCCTTCATACATACTTTGCACCAACCTAACGTACTTCTCCGGCACACCTTTCTCTCTCATACACCTCCAAACCTCCTGGCGTGGCACTCTATCATATGCTTTCTCTAGGTCGATGAAAACCATGTGCAGTCCCTTTTGTCGCTCCCGGTGTTTCTCCATCAACTGCCTCAGTGCAAAAATCGCATCAGTTGTTCCCCTACCTGGCATAAAACCCAACTGCTCTTCCCCCACGGTTGTCTCTTCTCTTAACCTTTTCTCTATAATCCTTTCCCAAACCTTCATCGTGTGTGACATAAGCTTTATTCCCCTATAATTTCCACAATCCTGGATGTCCCCCTTCTCTTTGTAGATAGGTACGAGTGTACTATCCCCCTGATTAGAAACTTTAATTAGTTACATGAAATCTAAAGAAGACAGAGTAATGCTTTGTTTTGCCTGTTGTTGCATAACACATGAAGTTTATTATATTTCTCATTAAATCTCAACATGTGCACCGTTAGTTACACGTAGCAAATCCAAGCGAAATTCGAGTTCACGCAATACGTTCGCCAGCATACCTGTCGTGACACTGTTGATGGTATTGCAAATCCTTGCACGAAGAGTGTTAATATCAGCAATTGGAGTATGGTACGTATAATCGTTTACATTGCCCAGCGGGAAGAAGTCCAGGGCATAATATCGGGGGATCGTAGAGGCCATGGCACCGGCCCATCACTCCCAATCCATTTTCCCGGAAAAGTGGTGTTCACTGTTCAAGAACTCACGCACTAACAAACCCCAGTGAATAAAATGTCTTTATGTAAAGTGATGGACGGTTAAAGGTCTTCCAACTTGGGGGTTACAAAGAACTGGAACATGTCCAGGTACAATTGTGCCGTAACACTCTTTTCAACAAAAGGAATGGGCCTATCTCTCTATCATATTTTAATCCACATAAACATGATAAACCTTGCTGTGTTATGCAACAACATGCAAAACAAAACATTACTGTCTCTTCTTTGGATTTCATGTAATTAAAGTTTATAATCGGGAAAAGACTTTGTGTACACCCTGTATTATTAAGGTTATTTGCAGAGTATATGATTCCTTTCAGTTGAGTTGCTTTTTTTATTTTTTATATAATTATAATTATTTTGCCTTTTCAGTTAAGACTGTGATTATTAAACAATGGCTTAGAATTATTTTCATATTTATGCTGTTTAATTTAACATCTAACATTTTACCAGTTTCACTTACGTATATTACATTACATTCTTTACATCAGATAAAATAGATACAGTACATATAACCGCATTATTTGAGTTGTTTTTAGTTAAATGAGGTTTAATTATGTTTTATAATTAAAGTGTACGTTAATGCCAATTATTTGAGTAAGGTCGGAAAGTGTTTAAAGTTTACATGGTAAGAGAGGCTTAGAATATAGCTATGATCAAACTCCTGGTGAATTGCACTAGTATAGTATCCTTTCTTAGCTTTGTTTAACCAATTTTATAGGACTGAAACGGGATAACATAGTTTACTACTAATGTTCATAATATTACGGAACTCAGAGTTAAAATATTCAGGGCTAACAACTCTAACAACTTTACAACTCTTTAACGCAAATCTTAACTAAGGAAAAACGAAATGTTGAAAAATTTAAATGTTTAGGGAGTATGTTTACTAAAGAAAGTGGTAATATGCAAGAAATAACAAAGAATTGCAAAGTTTAGTAAAAATGTCGGAATGTTATACCCGCTACTGAGAGATGAACATATGCCCCTTGGGACTAAGAAAGTAATCTTCGAAACAGTTTTAACACCAATACTAATTTATGGTTCGGAACACTGGAAAATGCGCATGGTGGATCGAAGTAGAATTCAGGCGACCGAAATGAGACCGCTGAGGACTATTCTGAGAAAGACGCGAAGAGATAGGATCAAGAATGAAGAAATAAGAGCCAATGTGGGAGTAACGCCGATTTTGAGAAAAATCGACGCTGCCAATTTGAGATGGTTGGGCCACTTGGACAGAATGGAGGAGGGGGAGAACTGCGAGGAGGTGCTGGGAGTGCAGACTAGGGAATGGCAGAAGACCGCGGGGGAGACCGAGAAGGAGATGGAGGGACGAAGTGGAAGAGAGCTTGCGAAGATACGACTTGCCCAGCATGCAAGAGCTCGGGGAAACGGGAGTGCTGCTGGACAGGGCGGAGTGGCGAAGGAAGCTGGCTTCACTGACAGGCTAACTAGCATACCTGGAGCTAAAGTATGAAGTATAAGTATAAGTACTTAATTATTTCAGTAAGCGTGTTATGTTAACAGTGAAAGAATGTTTACAAAGCGTATCTTCTTGGAAGGTCAACTAAAAGCATGAACTTTAGTAAATAAAGAACGTACATCAAAACTAATGAGTTTAAAATTGAGATTATTAGGAAACTTCGTCATTTTGTTGATAATTTTTTATCAACTTCAAATATAGAATTACGAAATAGATCCACTAAAGGAATTAATAAACTGACTAACCATTTAGATAGCATGGATCACCCGAAGATCAGAGCCCCCAGCCTTCGTTAGTTAGCCTTATAAGGCTAACTAACGAAAATACCCGACTTAACCTAACTAATCGTTAGCACAACTGTACGCCCTTGACGATTGGTTAGGTTAAGTCGTAATATTTTCGTTAATTAGCCTTATAAGGCTAACTAAAGAAGACTGAGGAGTCATGATCTTCAGGTGATCCGATAGCAAATACGTTACAGAGTTTACAGAGCTAACAATATATCTCAAGTGATTGTTAACACTATGTCTTTCGAGTAAACTGAACACTTTGTTAACATCCTCCAATGGTTTTTAATTTAGAGGTACGTAAGTATCTCGATCGCAAAGTAATGATTAATGATTCGGAATTCATATTTTGGGCACTCATATTTAGGGAAATTCCCTTTCAAGTGTGTTAGTTAATTTATATATATAATATATATATATATATTATATATATATATATTAATATATACAGGGTGTCCCATAAGCCCGGCATCATAGGAGAAATTCATATTTTTCTATTTCTACAAACCATAATTCATATTTTTCATATGCTCAGGATGCCAATTTCCTGTCCACCATTCTGTTCATTGACGAGGCTGTTTTTTATGGAAATGGTGAGGTAAATCGACAGAACACCTGCTACTGGTCTCAAAACAACCCTCACTGGTATACCTCCTCAAAGGAACAAGGTGTATCTCGGGTGATGGTATGGTGTGGCATATGGAAGGATCGCATCATAGGCCCCCTCCTTTTCGATCAACTTCTTCAAGGAAGAAGCATTTCCCAGTGTCTTGAACGAAGAAGGAAATTTCCCAACATGGTTCTAGCAAGATGGCGCTCCAGCATATTACAGCGCCCAAGTAAGGGAATATCTGTACCAACAATTCCCTGGTCATTGGATAGGACGTCGAGGGCCTGTGGAATGGCCAGCTAGAAGCCGGGATCTTACGCCACTAGATTTTTATCTCTGGGGCCACTTGAAAGCGCTGGTATACGCAGAGAAAATTAGGAATGTTGAACATTTGCGGCAGCGCATTATTGGAGCATGTAACACCATTACTCCTGACATCATTCACCGTGTGCTTGCTGACTGGGTATCACGTCTGAATTTGTGTATTGAAAAAAATGGTGGACATATGGAGCACGTTCTGTAAATAAAAGCTTTTGTTTTGCCTTTTTTTATTATTTTTCCTATTATGCCGGACTTATGGGACGCCCTGTATAATATTTATGGAAACCAGAATTTTCGCCCCTATTGTAAAGTTCAATATTGTTTGGTACTGGTATAGAGCTGTTGTCTTTTGTCTTTGGGCTGATAACATGGATATTGATGAATTCCTTGATAAACTCAATAATTTAATTCCCTCTATAATATTTAGTGTTGGAAAAGAAAATGACAAATACTTATCATTTCTGAATTTAAAAATTGTGAGATGCACAAAAAATGGCATTGCAAAATTTGAAGTTTTTCGCAAATCTACTGAACCATGTATGTTTCCGCAAACCTGTGTCTTCACTTTTATTCTGACCATCACACCTTAATAAAAAAATTAATTTTTTCTTTTTTGCTTTTCAGATCAGAGTTGATAGCCTCGAATTTTTTACTTCTGAATTATGCAATATTATAAACACTGGTAGCAAACTACGTTATATTTTTTATTTCTTGAAAATTATTTAACAAAACTAAAGCGAGGTACAATAATATTGTAATTCAGAATGAGTTTAATCAAGAAAAATTATTCTTAGCTTCCCTTATACCACACAAACTTTAAACACCTTCCGACTATAATCAAAACAATTATATGGAATTAACATAGGTTTTAATTATAAAAATACTATCATATATATACTGTATATTATTTACGCGCTCATAATATTGTACTTTCACCATCACAACAAAGCAAAGAGAGCATTAAGGAAGATAAAAATTGATAAATAAAGTCAGCGTAAACACTTGTAATACGCTTTTGAAGTCCTTTGTAAAGATATTGAGTTTATGGGCCTTGAGCTAAAAGGAACATTTTTCCGGTCTAATTAAATTAATTATATATTCGCTTTATTTACCGAAGAATCTATCTATCTATCTCTCTATCTAACTTGATATAAGTAGGGTCGAGTGTGTGATGATTCACAGATGTAGTGAGGTAATTTTTTTTCTGAGGTAATATTTTTATCATTGAAAGAAAATATGTTGGTCATAACTACTGTAGGTTATAAGTTACGCTAGGTTAGGTTAAATAAAGTTTAGTTCGGTTAGGTTAAATTAACGAGTAACACTACTTAATGGCGTAAAAAGAAAACAATCTTCGAGCACTCAATTGCGTCCGCAAAATTTATCGCACCCTTCTCGGTTCGATGACACTAAGGTTAGGTTAGGTTAAATTAAGTTAGGTTTGATTAATTAATGTTTTAGATTTCAGGATTGAAAAAATTCTGTACCTCGTTTATGTGGAGATACGCACATGTGTATGTGTGTGTGTTGGGTTGCAGGTATTTGTGAGTATAATAAAGTGAAAACTATTATACTAAGATAGCTCAGCTAAAATGATAAAATTTTGGATGAAAATTTAACTCGTCCGCGATAAATTCCATTTCACACATTTTATGATATTAACGTTTCATTGCATCAAAGTTTTCCATTACAGTATCTGAATAAAATCCTTTGACTTTATCTCGTATGAAACAAAAAAAAATGACGCACTACATGCGCATCAAAAGATCAAAACAGTAAAATGATAACAGCATTGATTTTAAACGCGTCGATTTTTTTTTTAAATCTGATACCATAATTATAAGATAATAATAAATTGTGGTGAAATTTTAACCATCTGCATAAATTTTAAAATCACGAAAACATGGAAAATGCTCACATAAGTAACAAATAATCAATGAATTCAAGGTATTATCTTCTCACGTTGTTAGCCAGTTTTTTTACCTTTTAGAAACTCCGATTTTCATTCAGCATTTGGTAAAGAGAATATTCTAGAAATAAATTTAAAAAAATTGCTTCATCCATTGTAATTTGAGGATAATTTCCGTAATACAGAATTCATTAAGAATAACCATTTTTCTTACATAATGTGAAAATGTGAGCAAAATTTTACTCTGAGTTCCTGTTCTGAATATGCTATACAGGGTGTTTCATAACATGTGGGACGCACTTTCAGGATCGATTTAGGACCGGAAAACAATGAAAAAAAGTTTATATAAACATATGCCCTAAATCGTTTTGTTTCCGAGTTAGAGCCCTTTTTGTGCTCTAGCAATTCTTTCCGCAAACTGTTTACAAACACCGCTTGCCGACAATGTTTGAGAGTGTGTACGAGACGTATTTCATATATGGCCTTGCCGATTGTAGTGTTTCGTAGACTCTATGACATGTTTCAATATCGTTGAGTACAGAGCCATCAGTCAGTCAGAGGTGCATCGTGGTGTTTCACTGTTCGTATTCGTAACTTCTTACCGTGAATAAGTGCAGTCCAGTGAAAAGAAAAACCTTAAAAATTTTTCTGCTATTCATTGATAGTGTGCATTTGAAGTGAGAATGGAGGTTTATTGAAACAGAGAAATGGCACACATGCATCTCATGTATGGACTTGCCGAGTGTAATGCTGCGCACCAAGACGTCTGTATGCGGAAATGTTTCCGAATCGCCGTCTGCCAGATAAGAAGACCTTTCAGAGAAAAGACGAGCGTCTTGGTGATACAGGATCATTCAACAAGCGAGTTTCAGATGGTGGTAGACTAATCAGCTCCAGAACTGGTGAGTTGGAGGAGCGGGTCCTGAATCGCGGGGAGAAACATCCTGGTGTCAGCACCCCCAAAGGATAGCAGCAGCAGAGGGTGTAAGATACACAACTGTGCGGAGAATTTTACGGGAATAACAGCTTTACCCATATCACATTCAGAGAGTACAAAGCGTTACTGAAGATGATTTCCCACTACGAGAGGCTTTTTGTACTTGGTTCCTTGAACAGTGTGCTCGCGATCCTCTTTTTCTATCGTCCGTGTTGTTTTCTGATGAGGCTGCCTTCACAAGAAATGGCGTGATCAATTTTCAGAACACTCCTCAGTGGGCCGAAGAGAAACCGCATGCCATCATCCAGTCAAGGCACCAACAACAATTTAGTATCAATGTATGGGCAGGACTTATTGTCGACAACTTAATCGATCCTTTTGTTTTGCCTGGAAGATTGACAGGAGAATCGTATTCCAATTTTTAAAAGAATGATATAAGCTATTTACTAGATGAAGTTCCTCTTGGTGTCCGACGTCGTATGTGGTTTATACATGACGGCGGTCCGCCTCATTTTAGTCGAGTAGCCAGAGACTATTTGGATGACCATTACCCTGATAAATGTATAGGCCGTGGAGGATCTATTGCGTGGCCTGCTCGCTCCCCGGAACTGAATCCACTCGATTTTTACCTGTGAGGTCATCTGAAATCCATCGTTTACGTGACACCCATTGACAACGTTGAAATGCTTCGCCAACGCGTAGAACAAGGATGCCAGAAAATCCGAGCAATACCTAGAATGTTTGAACGCGTCAGGCAGTCTATGACGAGGCGTGTTCAGGCGTGTATTGAAGTGCAAGGCGGTCATTTTGAGCACTTCCTTTAAAGGTAAGGTGAATACTTGCTGGAACACATAACGGGCTGTAACTCGGAAACAAAGCGATTTCGGGCATATGTTTATATAAACTTTTTTAATTGTTTTTAGGTCCTGACAGTGCGTCCCACATGTTATGAATCACCCTGTGTATATATATATATATATATATATATATATATATATATATATATATACAAGCAAGTTAGTCCATCCTTAATTTCCAAAAGTCGTAAAATATACCCATTTTTAACTTCTTGAAATTTCTATATATATTTAAACTCGAGCATCTCCTCTATCTAATGGAATTGTCTTAAAGGATTTGTCCAATACTGAGTTCCACACCAAGGATTAAATATAAATATTTCTCTTTCTCATATGATAGTCATCAGTCATCACCAATTTTAATAGGAAATAAAAGAAATAAAAAATAAAGGCAGTCAAATTATTATAATTATTTACGATAACTTTCACTTGAGTAAAAATGTCATATGATTTATTTTTATCGTCTACTCAAGACTCATAATCCTCAATCTCGGCTATACAAGGCTGAGAAAGACTCAAAATCATCAGAAATTGCATACAATCTTAACGTTGAATACCAAGATCATGAACTTCGCTTTGAATACGAGTTTATAAACTTCACAAATCTCATAATCTAAGTAAGTTGGTGAAGGAGAGAGTATTTCTCGTGTTTTGAAGTTTTGGGTCAAGTAAGCAAGGTTTTAAAGTCCCTAAATTTTTGTTCTAATTCTTCTTTATTGCTCACGTCCTACTCTCGTCAATCTACATGGGCTGATGTACAATAGGTACTTGGGGTAAAAGGATTCATAGAATTTAGGGGCTCTAAGAACATTTAATATTTTTATACACATTTATTTTGAAAATCCAAATACTGTATTATTAACGATTTTATCAAAGTTATGTAACTAGTGGTTTTCCCAAATACACCAAATATGTATATCAGGCCCGGATCCAGACCCATAATCTGACTAGTGCCATTTGCCATAATCTGACTAGTGCCATATAAAGATGGCGCTTGAAAACATTTGAGAAAAAGTGTACGGCGCATGCGCGAAGTATAAATTCCTATGCATTTTCGAGCAGAAATCGAGCAGAGAGTATCGTTTGAAGGCAGTCTCACTAGGGGTCGCTATTTTCAAAAAAATCTGACCAGTGCGAAACGATGCCAAAATTTATCTGACCGATGCCCTGGCATCGGTGAGCACTGGTCTGGATCCGGGCCTATATATATATATATATATACACACATTTCAACTGCAAACAACACACAGTATAATTAACTTAAAGAACGACGCTTGTATAGAAGAACATACAGCGCAAGATGAGGAGGGAGAACGAACAAATGAAAAAATGAGGTACCCACCCGGGGCATTGGTTTCTGCGCGTATGTAGGAGAATTACGACTTTGATCGAGTGAGGCCCATTGTGTAGTGGTTATCATATCTGACCGGCAATCGGAAGATCCCGGGTTCGATTCCCGGGTGGTTACCTCTTTTTTTCATTTGTTCGTTCTCCCTCCTCATCTTGCGCGGGATGTTCTTCTATACAAGCGTCGTTCTTTACGTTAATTATACTGTCTGTTGTTTGCAGTTGAAATGTATATAATGTGCGGCATGCGGGAGGTGCCCCCTCGGGGCATTGGTTTCTGCGCGTATGTAGGAGTGTCTTGAACGAAGAAGGAAATTTCCCAACATGGTTCCAGCAAGACGGCGCTCCTGCACATTACAGCACCCAAGTAAGGGAATACCTGTACCAACAATTCCCTGGTCATTGGATAGGCGTCGAGGGCCTGTGGAATGGCCAGCTAGAAGCCCGGATCTCACGCCACTAGATTTTTATCTCTGGGGCCACTTGAAAGCGCTGATATACTCAGAGAAAATTAGGAGTGTTGCACATTTGCGGCAGCGCATTATTGGGGCATGTAACACCATTACTCCTGACATCATTCACCGTGTGCTTGCTGACTGGGTATCACGTCTGAATTTGTGTATATTGAAAAAATAGTGGACATATTGAGAACGTTCTGTAAGTAAAAGCTTTTGTTTTGACTTTTTTAATTATTTTTTTATGATGCCAGACTTATGGGACACCATGTATAAACATTTTATAGGTTATATATATATATATATATATATATAAAAGTTAAAAGAAGTTTATTCGTTCAAATGTAAAATACTAATTTATTCTTTCCATTTTGATGTAAAAATCTTCAGCGATTTTCATCTCAGGAATGTAACTTACTTTAGGAAATGTTTACATCACTGTGCTTAAGGTGAAGAAATAATTTTAAAATTTTGGAAAAAAAATGTGAAATTAACATATTAAGTCTCTTTTTTCTTTATTGGTTAAATTCAAACCGGTCCCTTTTCAAAGTTCGCTAATATAGGAAGTGAATTCGCTTGAAGAATTAGGTCCCATCTTGCCATTTGTCACGTACACCAAGTTCCCCCTTAAGAGGTCAAATTATAGATAAGGACCCCTTTTATAACGTATTTAATCAGAAGAAATTTTCTGCGGGAAAAAGAATTGCGTAAATAGCTGTTCTCCTTGATTTCCTATATTGTATTCCACTCCTTTTCATATTTATCAGTTCTCTTTGTGGTGTAGATAATATTTAGTGTCAGCATTAATTTTAGTTTCAAACTAAAGACTGTTGTAAAACAGCCTTTCATCTTTGGACTAAACTTGCTTCGGTCTTAGCTCTTAACTTTACCTTAACCCTTAATATTAGTGAGATGAGGAGGCCGTGAAGAAATTAAAATCTGTGCAAAAAAGTGATATGGCGGTCTGAAATAAAAAAGTATGCGCTAACATGCATGATAAAATTGCTTTGTATTGCAGCTTTACCTTGCATGTAATATATAAACAGAGAGAGAGAGAGAGAGAGAGAGAGAGAGAGAGATTATAGACATCAGTCGACCAGGGAAGTACGCTGGGGAGGGGGAATGTTAGACGGGAGACAAGGAATGCTGGAACTTCCGTTTTTTCTGTCACTGTCCTCCATAGCTCATTTTGTTCTGTCTCTCATTTACCTTGTGAGAAGTACATCATGCTCTCAAACACACGCTTCTCCCTCTATACTTCGCTACACATACCTGCATTTCACATACGACACAATCTTTTCAAAATTTAAAAAAAAAAATGTTGTCGTGATGCTGGGAGACCTTGATTTCGGTTCTCTTCCTATATAAAGGGGCATTTTTGCGGGCACTCGCCCTCGTCTCCTCCTTCCTACATAATATATATATATATACGTATATATATACACACACATATGTGTATATATATATATATATATATATATATATATATATATATATATATACTGTGTCTGTGTGTGAGTGTGTATAAATAATGTTATTCATTATAGCTAATTATAGCTAAACAGGGTCATATCTGAAATGTTTTGCTACTTTCGAGCAATAACCCTAATAGCAAAATTGAAAAGGAAACAGCTTTCATGCTAATTGATCTCAACTTGTTCACATAGTCTAAAAAAACGTGCTACTTTTTTTTATATTTTTAAGGAAATTTTATAATTATAATTTGCATTTCGGTGAAAACGGAAACGAGAGACTCCCTAACGAAATGCCCAATGCCCATGTGCAAGGATTTTTGTATCGTATCCAGGCAAGTTGAATTTCAAAGCAGATCTTTATAGGTCATTGGTTTCGGGTTTCTTAAGAAAGTTTAGTATAACTAGTTCGATTACATCTACATTATACCTATTCTCCGTTTAAAAACAGTTTCCCTCACCGTTGAATTAGTGTATAATTACATTACATTAAACATGGAATAAAGACTCATTAAGATATTTTATTAATCTGAAATGCAAACGTATCATTGGAAAATAGATTGAGCACTCAACGTACTCGGTTGATTTACTAATATATGAATTGTTTGAATCGGAAAAAATATGATAGTATTTTGTTAAATTTTAAATAACTTCTTGACTAATAAAAATAGTGAGAAATATTTATTATTAAGTTATATTTAACAACATTTATATAACATTTAATTTATAAGTTTTCACAAGCAGAGCCTTCGGCTCCCTGCCCTACGGGCGGGGCTTGTGCTTCGCAAAATCGCCTACGGCGAGGGCACGTTAGGTTTACCCATTCGGGGGGAGGTCATTCTCCCTCTCCCACCAAAACCCCTCACACCCCCTTTATGCAACTTGGAGGGCTAACCCCCACCCCCTTCTTGCATAACCCCCTCTTCCATTACCCCCATGGGGGATGAGGGCTGGCACATTGCAACAATTGATCAACATTGCAATTGCATATGCACTCGAACATTTTGCGGTCATACTACATTGAAACATTGTGGATCAATTTTTTTATCCAAACAATGGACCAATTTGTAAGGATTTTTAAAAATGTGTAAGGTTTTTTTTAAATGTTTAAAGATTCATGTTTTACAACTCTATTTGAATTATTTCATGTATTGTATAAAGAATTCATTTATATCGCTTTTCTCCCCGTTTCATTCATCGTACATTTTAATATCTTTGATGAAGTTTTCGTAGTCCCCAAAAAATAATGTTAATTCATTTAGCGTATTATTAAGTTGGTTAATTTAATAGTACAGCTTCATATCAAATCTTAATAATTATTCATGTACCAATTTACAAAGCTGCATTTATAATGAAATACAAGTTGCATTACCCGCAGAGTTTAATTTATGCAAAAGAATGAGATTATGATAAATAGGGGATCATATACAGTATATGTTACATATAGAGGATGATATATATGTTAGTATATAAGGGACCATATATATTAGGGTGGCCCTTAAGTGGTACTAAAATTTTAAGTTACGATTTTTTTTCCTCTCACCCTTCAGTTGGATTCTATGTCACTAGAAAATAACACAAAATTTTAGTGAGATATAATATATATAGGATGTGCTCAAGGACTTCAAACTTTCTCTCTCGAATCTCTCGTATATTATCAAAGAGGCGTGATGGGTTATTGGTAGAATGTGCTTATTATATGACTTGCCATATTGTATATGGTTAATTTGAAACAAATAGTAGCGATGATCTTATGTTCTTTTATGCTAAACGACATTACGCTTTCTTTTTATCTAGGTATATAGATTTTTATGATGGCTAGTGGAACTCGAAAAAAACATACGGTTTATTTGCTTGGACATACTCAAAATTGTTTATCAGGTGCAAAATTGCCAAGTAATGGGGATGTTATGAAGTACTGCCTACATTTGCTTCAGTCGATTAAGAATAAGCACAAGGCTGCTTAGTTGACGATAGGGAAATGGAGACTTTTTGAAAGAAGGCGAGGATTCCACTGCGGCCAGTTCAACATGCAGTGAAACAGTTGGAGAGTCTGATGAAGAAGTGGGATCTTTTGAAAAAAAATCAGTCCCGGAAGACGGATACACAAAGGAAGAAAGAAGAAGAGCTGAAATCCTGCTTTGATGACCTTTTCGACGTTGCTCACCAAAATGCTATGGTGTTGATGACGAATGAGGAGGATGAAGCATTCCTTTTGGCACAAAGAGAGAAGGGCAGAAGAGGCTCCATTGCTTGAATTGACATGACTTTGGCTAAGAAGGAGGAAGCAGCTACGAAGAAGCGAATTCGGAATGATGAATTTAAGAAGAGACATGAAATAGAGAATCCGTACTTAACAGAAAAATCGTCCTGGAATCTTCTTCATCTTCCACAGGTGAGAACACCACGGATTCAGAGAATGAAGGAGCTGTTGGAGGAGAGTGTCGTAGTGTCATCACCTCATCCAAAAAGAGGCCGCAAGAATATCCTCCATCCAGAAGTTCTTTCGTCGTTGGATCGCACTAAAACTAGTGACCGTGATGCGGTCTTTACCATCGCGTCAGTGATCAGTGCTTCCAATCAGAACGTTGGGGAAAACAACATCAACAGAGCTTCTCTGCAAAGACACAGGAAGAAGCATCGAGCTCAAAGAGCTGCAGAGTTGAAGAAGAAATTTGATCCGCGAACACCTCTCACCTTTCATTGGGACGGCAAGCTGATGGATGACCTAACTGGAGATAAGAAGGTCGACCGTCTCCCAATCGTTGTTTCAGGATCTGGACTAGAGCAGATCCTTTCAATCCCGAAGCTTGCAACTGGCACTGGCCAAGCAATGGCGCAGGCGATGATTGATGTCGTCGATGATTGCGGTGTTCGTGATCGAATCAAAGCCCTTAGCTTCGACACACAGCGAGCAACACTGGAAAAGTAAATGGAGCATGTGTTCTCTTCGAGCAACATTTAGGGTCTGAAGTTTTGTACCTGGCATGTCGCCATCATATACATGAAATCATGTTAGAGGAAGCTTTCACGGTAACAATGCGAATATCAAGTGGACCTGAGATTATGCTTTTCAAACGGTTCAAGACCTTTTGGCACAACATCGTCCCCAGTGACTACAGTCCTGGCATAAAATAACGAGGTCGTCCTGCTCGCTGTAGAGCCTGTGAAGGACAATATCATCTGCTTCTGTCGACTCCAGTTAGATCAAGTTCATCCAAGAGATGACTATCAAGAGCTGCTCGAACTTACCCTTCTTTTTCTGGGGTCAAATTTCGAAAACCTGGAGCAGTCCATCGAGCTCGGTTCATGGCCCGGCTTATATACGCCTTGAAAATCTTCATGTTCCGCGATTCCAGATTTAAACTATCGCAACGAGAAATCAAAGGCATGCAAGACTTCTGCATTTTCGGTGTGCAGTTCTATGTAAAGTTCTGGTTCCTCTCTCGCTTGCCAGCATCTGCACCAAGCAATGATCTACAACTACTACAATCTCTCGCAGTCAGCGACACACCTACAGCAAAAGGAGCTCTCAATAAAATCCTTGCTCACTTATGGTACTTGAGTGAAGATTTGGTGGGCCTTGCCTTTGACAGAGACTTGGATTTGCAAGAAAAAAGAGCTATGGTTATGAATCTACAACGGGAAGGACAACATGACGCACCAAAACGAATTCATCTGAATAAGAGTGACATCCAAAGTAAAAAACTCAGCGACTTCATGTTTGCTAGAACGAAGGTTTTGTTCACTCTTCTAGGGCCTGAAGTCGAATTCTTGCGTGATAATCCAGAGATGTGGATAGAAAACCCTGAGTACCTACTGGCAGAAGCAGTGGTCAAAGATCTTCAAGTAGTGAATGACACTGCTGAAAAGGGAGTTGCAGTGATACAGGAATATAATAGACTCCTCAGCAAGAACGAAGAACAGACCGAGTTTGTCGTTCAAATTGCCCATGAGCATCGGAAGAAATACCCCGATTCCAAGAAGGATACCATTCTCAGAGGCATACCAGACTCTTCTTGCAAACTTTAAATAAGGGTTGTGTTGTGCTAACTTTTCAGTTCAATTTCTTATCACCTTTAATTTTAATAAAAGTATTTTTTGTTGTTTAAAAATCTTGTATTAATTGAATGAAAAAAAACAAAAAAAAAACGATGGGGCTTTGCAAACGATATGGGGATCTAATAAGCTAAATTTAATTATCCGCAAAGTCGTGCCCAGCTCAAATCACATTATTTTGAGTCCCATCGCCGCAGAACTGCATTGGGATGATATTCCAGGGTAGCGGTCATACCCACTATATATGTAAAGATTATTAATTTTATACATCTAGTCCACAAAATTAAGTAAAATTTTAATAGCAACCAAGCTTGTTGTTAGAAATATATTAATAAATACTAATTGTACAACTTTTTTATATTAAATGAGTACTGGATTTGAGTGTGAGTGAATCCGTAATGTATTATAAAAGGCAACTACAGAGTAAGGATGCTTAAAATTTCGGACAGCTTGAGCACACACTAAATATTGTTCAAACGCTATAAAATTTTGCATGAAAATCTTTCCCAATAGGAAGCATCTAATGAAGGGGTGAGAAAGAAAAAAATAAAAAGTGACAAAATAAGGGCCACCCTAATATATATGTATATAGGAGACTATATACAGTATATGTTATATATGACTTGACTTACTGACTTGTGTCCCATCCGGCTTAGAAGCCGGGTCGGCTTCCCCAGATGTCGTCTTCGCTCCAGGTTCTTCTCGTTTGTCACCTCCCTCCTGTGGACCAGGAAGGGAAGGTGCGTCGTTCGTCCGTACGCGGTATGCGCCATCATCATCATAGGATTTCTTGGCAAATAAACCAGCCGGTCTGCCATCCCTCTGCTGCTTTTTATAAACATATACACATATACACACACACACACATATATATTATAATGATAAAAATAAAGACGTGTGTTTTCTAATTTACAATTTGAAATCAAGTTCTCAGATTTCATTTGAACAGAAATGTTCACTTCGATCGTTTTGATTGTAATTAATATCGTTGTTTCTGAGGTTCGAATCACGTGACTACTACTACATTTTTACTACGTTTGAAGATCTCCTATATAACTTTATAGCACGACATTTTATTCACTGGGGATTGTTAGTGCGTGAGTTCTTCAACACCATTTTTCCCAGAAAATGGATTGGGCGCGATGGGCCGGTGCCATGGCCTCTACGATCCCCCGATATTATGCCCTGGACTTCTTCCCGCGGGGATATGTAAACGATTATACGTACCATACTCCTATTGCTGACACTGACACTCTTCGTGCAAGGATTTGCGATACCATCAACAGTGTCACGAGAGATATGCTATCGAACGTATACATGTTATATATAGGGAACCATATACATGTTATATTAGGGTGTGTCAGTTTTAGTAAAGTCAATAATTCAAAAAACTACTAGTGACCAAATGATGCATTGTTATGTGATAAATCGAAATATGGCTTTAAAATCCAGATTTAACCACTCCTAGCATTTATATTTGAAGTTGAAGTTTACGAAAAATCAGCAATTTTTGCAAGTATTTTTTTATTGTATATAACTACATTTTACATACATTACATACAATTAAAGACATTTTGATTGTATTTTAATATTAAAACTTAGAAATATAGATAGGTTTCTTGAACTTTGGCAAGGATGCCATACATAACTACATTTTACATACATACAATTAAAGACATTTTGATTGTATTTCAATATTAAAACTTAGAAATATGGAGAGGTTTCTTGAACTTTGCCAAGATGCCATATATAGATGCATTTTACATACATACAATTAAAGACATTTTGATTGTATTTCAATATTAAAACCTAGAAATAGAGAGGTTTCTTGAACTTTGCCAAGGATGCCATATATAACTACATTTTACATACATACAATTCAAGACATTTTGATTGTATTTCAATATTAAAACTTAGAAATATAGATATGTTTCTTGAACTTTGCCAAGGATACCATGTCTGCCTTGCTCTTGTTCCTGGACATGAGCTCCCTACTGGCCACCTGGTCACTGATGTACGCCTCCCTCCTCTTTTGTGAGTAAACATGTTTTGCTGCTTCAGTTGTCATCCTTACACACCTCTCTACTGACTGTGTGTGTGTGAGGGCCATGCAAGAATTTCCATTGGTCTATCCAGAAACTCCTTGATTGCAGCCGTGGTGAGGGAGCAGGTCAGAGGAGGGTCAGTCACGCCAGAGTTCCAGTCAATAAGCTCCGAGAGTTTGGTGGCATCTGGGTTGATGTCAGGAGTCTTCCTGGGTCTGACACTGCAGTCTCCTACCTGTGTGTCCTCATCTCCTTCACCTTTGATTTCCAGTAATTTAGGGTGTCAATTTTAGTAAAGTCAGCAATTCAAAAACTACTAATGCTCAAATTATGTCATATATCTAGCAAACTTAGAAATATCTTTAGTGTTGTTTAAAAAAGCCATTTACCTACTTATATTTGACCAAGAGGAAGACTTCATACCAGACTCAGTCTGGTATGAAGTCTTTGTCCTCCTCCCTCCTCCCTGCCTCCTCCAATCATGCATTCACAATCAAAACTCCAGCATTTGTGACTATGTGAAACTTAGAAACCATACTGCACACCAAAAAAAACCAAAGTTGACCACACATATCAATGGCACATTGATATACGATGCTAGTCATATTTAGGTTATATTTCAAACCTTTATGGTCAAATATAATTAGGTAAATGGCTTTTTTAAACACTAAAGATATCTCTAAGTTTGCTAGATAATATGACACCATTTGAACATTAGTAGTTTTTGAATTGTTGACTTTTCTAAAATTGACACACCCTAAATTACTGGAAATCAGAGGTAAAGGAGATGAGGACACACAGGTAGGAGACTGCAGTGTCAGACCCAGGAAGACTACTGGCATCAACCCAGATGCCACCAAACTCTCAGAGCTTATTGACTGGAACTCTGACGTGACTGACCCTCCTCTGACCTGCTTCCTCACCACTGCTGCAATCAAGGAGTTTCTGGATAGACCAATGGAAGTTCCTGCATGGCCCTCACACACACAGTCAATAGAGAGGTGTGCTATATATAGGGAACCATATATATGCTATATATAGGAAACCATATATATGCTATATATAGGGAACCATATATATGCTATATATAGGGAACCATATATATATGCATATATAGGGAACATATATATGCTATATATAGGGAACCATATATATGCTAATATAGGGAACCATATATATGCTATATATAGGGAACCATATATATGCTATTTATAGGGAACCATATATATGCTATTTATAGGGAACCATATACAGTACTGGCCAAATTATTAGGAATTTTTTTAAATTTCATTTTTTGGTATAAAATGTTAAATTAAACCAATTTTAAACGTTGAAAAGTTATTTATTTCTACACAAGAATACATGGTCCATTATTTAGCAATAGTTAGTACTTAGTTTGACCACCTTAGCTGCCATAATGGCTGCGACACGCTTCGGCATGCCATGAATCAATTTTTTGCATAATTCTTTAGTCGAACGAAGCGTGTTTGTTCGTCAGTTGTCGTTTGGTTGTCGTGCGATGCGGGTGGTGTTCTCTTTCTTTTACGTGTCATTGTAACTACCATTTAATTTAAATAGTGTATTTACCCAATTTCGGCAATTATTTGTTACAGTTTTAAGTGAATTTGAAAATGGGGCGAAAGAATGACTTGAGTCCACGGAAAATTGGGCAAATACAGGTTTATTAACTTCTTTACATTTAAACAAAAGGAAATCGCTGCCAAACTCCATGTTTCACCACAGTCAGTACTTCGTATTAAGAAAAAAATGGTATTTGGAGAAAATGTAGGCCCCAAAAGGGTGGAAGATGCGGCAGAAAAAGGGTAACGACTCCAAGAACTGATAGACAGATTGCAATTTTGTCTCTTAGAAATAGAAGAGCTACTTGCAAAAACATTTCCAGTAGTCTAGCGGCTGATGGCATCAATATCGTAGTAGAACAGTCAACAGGAGGCTTCTAACTGCCGGCTTCAAAGCCTACCGCCCAAGGAAGAAGCCCAGGCTCACTGAGGCTATGAAGAAGGCACGTTTTGCATGGGCAAAGGAACACATTAACTGGACTAGTGAGGATTGGGAACAGGTAAGAATAATATTTAACATTAAATAGAATGTTAATACAGTAAATACAGTATGCATAGAAGTGTATTTACAGTACGTGATAAAACTGCAGTAAAAATATCTGTAAAGCAGCAAGTCATACTGTACTTCGTTTTAGCTGTACTTCATACGCTATGCACTGACTCTTTCACGGGCTTCCTTTGATTGCAGGTGGTGTTCTCCGATGGTCAACGATTGCGGTGCTTGACGATCGTGTTCAAAGTGTAAGAAGGAGGCCTGGAGAAGAATTTTTGCCTGAGTGTCTGATGAAAACGGTGAAATTTCCACAAAAGATCATGGTTTGGGGAGCAATTTCTGTGCATGGAACTAGTCGTTTGAGCATTGTTGAGGGGAATATGAACCAAGTCAAGTATATAGAAGTACTAAGAAGACGTCTACTGCCTCAAATAAGGGAATGGTATGGTAATAGACGTTGGATTTTTCAACAAGACTCAGCTCCATGCCACACGGCAAAGTCGGTTAAAAAATGGTGTCATGAAAATAGTGTTCGGTTGCTCCCATGGGCTGGAAATTCTCCAGACATGAACCCAATCGAAAGTTTATGGTGTATTTTAAAGGACGTAATCCATGAAACGCCGATAACAACAAAACACCAACTCATAGAGCGACTTATTCAAGTCTGGTTTCACTCTACACGTATTAAGGAATTATGCAAAAAATTGATTCATGGCATGCCGAAGCGTGTCGCAGCCCTTAAGGCAGCTAAGGGGGGTCAAACTAAGTACTAAACTATTGCTAAATAATGACCATGTATTCTTGTGTAGAAATAAATAACTTTTCAACGTTTAAAATTGGTTTAATTTAACATTTTATACCAAAAAATGAAATTTTAAAAAATTCCTAATAATTTGGCCAGTACTTATATGTTATTTATAGGGAACCATATATATGTTATTTATAGGGAACCATATATATGTTATTTATAGGGAACCATATATATATTATTTATAGGGAACCATATATATGTTATATATAGGGAACCATATATATGTTATATATAGGGAACCATATATATGTTATATATAGGGAACCATATATATGTTATATATAGGGAACCATATATATGTTATTATAGGGAACCATATATGTGTTATATATAGGGAACTATATATATGTTATATATAGGGAACTATATATATGTTATATATAGGGAACCATATATGTTATATAGTATAGGGGACCATATATATGTTACTAGCTGTTATGCCCAGCACTTGCTTGGGGTGTGCTGATTGTATTAAATTTTAATTATTCAAATATTTTTTTATTTTTTGTCGTATCCCCCAATAATTGGAGGGGGCCTGCTGTCCCCCAATTATTGGGAGTTCAATTCTTTGGTCAGTAAAACTATAGAAAAGAACTCAGCCATGAAAATCTTAAGCTTTACAAATCTTGACACAATGTGAAGCTCAAGATTTTCGTGGCTGCGTTCTTTTCTATAGTTTTATGACCAAATAATTGAACACCCAGTAATTGGGAATCCTGCGGTTCCCTAATTACTTGGGGTTCAATTATTTGGTCAATAAAATTATAATCATGAGAAACTTAAGCTTCACAAATCTTGAAACAATGTGCTCAAGATTTTTATGACTATAATTTTTTTCCTTCTCTAACCATATAATTATTACTACTTTAATTTAGAAAATGTGTGTCTGTATGTCTGTCCGTCTGTCCCCAGAAAAAACTTTTACGTTTCTAAACCGATTTCGACGAAACGTCGTATAGTGGATAGTGGTGATGATTAATGAACGAAAATATATGTATGACCAGTACCTCCTCCCCAACACCAATTACTGGGCTAGAAGGCCGCAGCACCGCGATAAAACTATAGAAAAGAACACAGCTATGAAAATCTTGAGCTTCACATTGTGTCAAGATTTGTGAAGTGTATTAAGATTTTCATGACTATAGTTTTAGTGACCAAATAATTGAACCCCCAGTAAGTGTGGGGCCGCAAGCCCCCCATTTACTCTCTGTTCAATTATTTGGTCAATAAAACTATAGAAAAGAACGCAGTCATGAAAATCTTGAGCTTCACATTGCCGCCCGTAATAATAATGAAGAAAATTAAGATGGTGAATAAATTTAGAAAAGAATGTAGCCATCAAAAAGTTTAGCAACGCATCGGAAGCCATAAGTAAAAAAAAATGTGATAAGTTGTATTTGAAATTTAACTGCTTCGTGAGCGAGCTTCAAGTAAACTCTGGAAGCTGCATTTAAAATTTAAGTGATTCGTGAGCTAATTGTAAATGTTAAACTCTAACTTGCTTAGAGAATATCTCGCACGTAGGAAGGGTACTTTTGCTAGTTTAAAAAATTCAGCTGTTTTTAGAGACCTAAAAGTTCACGGACAGACAGACTCACAGACAGAATTACACACAACTTACTTTTTTATAGTAGATATATAGAAGACCATATTTATATACAGTATATGTATATCCACAAGCTAAAATTAAAAGCCATTCCCTGGCTTTTCGGGTATTTAACACCTCGTCAGGATATGAAGAAAAGTGGCATAAGGAAGAATATATTTTAATAGCGCATGTAAACGAGATAAGGGGAATTAACAACTTATTAACTAGTAGATCTACTTAATAAGAAAAACGAACTACAGGGTGTATACAAAGTCCTTTCCTGATTAGAAACTTCAATTAATTACATGAAATCCAAAGAAGACACAGTAATGATTTGTTTTGCGTGTCGTTGCATAACACATCAAGTTTATTATATTTCTCATTAAATCTCAACATGTGCACTGTTAGTTACGCGTAGCATATCCAAGCAAAATTCGAGTTCACGCTATACGTTCGCTAGCATATCTCTCGTGACAATGTTGATGGTATTGCAAGTCTTTCCTTGCACGAAGAGTGTCAATATCAGCAATAGGAGTATGGTACGTATAATCGTTTACATAACCCCGCTGGAAGAAGTCCAGGGCATAATATTAGGGGATCGTAGAGGCCATGGCACCGGCCCATCACGCCTAATCCATTTTCTGGGGAAAGTGGTGTTCAGTGTTCAAGAACTCACGCACTAACAAACCCCAGTGAATAAAATGTCTTGCTGTAAAGTGATGGATGGTTGAAGGTCTTCCAACTGGGGGGCTACAAATAACTAGAGCATGTCCATGTACACTTGTGCCGTAACAGTCTTTTCAGCAAAAAGAATGGGCCTATCACTCTATCATATATTAATCTACATAAACATAATAAACCTTGCTGTGTTATGCAACAACATGCAAAGCAAAGCATTACTGTCTCTTCTTTGGATGGATTTCAAGTAATTAAAGTTTATAATCGGGAAAGGACTTTGTGTACACCCTGCATTATTAAAGTTATTCACAGAGTATATGATTCCTTTCAGTTGAGTTACGTTTTTTATTGTTTATATAATAATTATAATTATTTTAGCGTCTCAGTTAAGACTGTGATTATATTAACAACATAGGCCTATGGTTAAACAATGGCTTAGAATTATTTTCTTATTTATGCTGTTTTATTTTAACATCTAACATTTTACCAGTTTCACTTACGTATATTACATTACATTCTTTACATCAGATAAAATAGATACAGTACATATAACCGCATTATTTGGGTTGTTTTTAGTTAAATGAGGTTTAATTATGTTTTATAATTAAAGTGTACGTTAATTACAATTATTTTGAGTACAGTATAGTATAGTATCCTTTTTTGGCTTTGTTTAACCAATTTTATAGGACTGAAACAAGATAACAGTTTACTACCAATGTTCATAATATTACGGAACTCAGAGTTAAAATATTCAGGGCTAACAACTCTAACAACTTTAACGACTCTTTAACGCAAATCTTAAATAAGGAAATAAGAAATGTTCAAAAATTTCAATATTTAGGGAGTATGTTTACTAAAGAAAGTGGTAATATGCAAGAAATAACTGAAAGAATTGCAACGTTTAGTAAAAATGTCGGAATGTTATACCCGCTACTGAGAGATGAACATATGCCCCTTGGGACTAAGAAAATAATCTTCGAAACAGTTTTAACACCAATACATTTATGGGTCGGAACACTGTAAAATGCGCATGGCGGATCGAAGTAGAATTCAGGCGGCCGAATTGAGACCGCTGAGACTATTCTGAGAAAGACGAGAAGAGATAGGAACAGGAATGAAGAAATAAGAGCCAATGTGGGAGTAAAGCCGATTTTGAGAAAAATCGACGCTGCCAATTTGAGATGGTTGGGCCACTTGGACAGAATGGAGGAGGGAAGAACTTCGAGGAGGTGCTGGGAGTGCAGACTAGGGAATGGCAAAAGACCGCGAGGGAGACCGAGAAGGATATGGAGGGACGAAGTGGAAGAGAGCTTGCGAAGATACGACTTGCCCAGCATGCAAGAGCTCGGGGAAACGGCAGTGCTGCTGGAAAGGGCGGAGTAGCGAAGGAAGCTGGCTCCACTGATAGGCTAACTAGCCTACCTGGGGGCTGAAGTATGAAGTATAAGTATAAGTACTTAATTAACTCAGTAAGCGTGTTATGTTTAAAGTGAAAGAATGTTTACAAAGCGTATCTTTTTGGAAGGTCAACTAAAAGCATGAACTTTAGTAAATAAAGAACGTACATCAAAACTAATGAGTTTAAAATTGAGATTATTAGGAAATTTCATCATTTTGTTGATAATATTTGATGATAATTTTTCATCAACTTCAAATATAGAATTTCGAAATAGATCCACTAAAGGAATTAATAAACTGACTAACCATTTAGATAGCATGGATCACCTGAAGATCAGAGCCCCAAGCCTTCGTTACTTAGCCTTATAAGGCTAACTAACGAAAATATCACGACTTAACGTAACCAATCGTTAGGACAACTGTACGCCCTTGACGATTGGTTAGGTTATGTCGTGATATTTTCTTTAGCTAGCTAGCCTTATAAGGCTAACTAAAGAAGACTGAGGGGCCCTGATCTTCAGGTGATCCGATTGCAAATACGCTACAGAGTTTACGGAGCTAACAATATATCTCAAGTGATTGTTAACACTATGTATTTCGAGTAAACTGAACACTTTGTTAACATCCTCCAATGGTTTTTAATTTAGAGGTACGTAAGTATCTCGATCGCAAAGTAAAGTATTCATATTATTAATGATTCGGAATTCATATTTTGGGCACTCATATTTAGGGAAATCCCCTTTCAAGTGTGTTAGTTAATTTTATATATATATATATATATATATATATATATATAATATATATATATATATATAATATTTATGGAAACCAGAATTTTCGCCCCTATTGTAAAGTTCAATATTTTTTGGTACTGGTATAGAGCTGTTGTCTTTGGGCTGATAACATGGATATTAATGAATTCCTTGATGAACTCAATAATTTAATTCCCTCTGTAATATTTAGTGTTGGAAAAGAAAATGACAAATACTTATTATTTCTGAATTTAAAAATTGTGAGATGCACAAAAAATGGCATTGCAAAATTTGAAGTTTTTCGCAAATCTGCTGAACCATGTATGTTTCCGCAAACCTGCTGAACCATGTATGCTTCCGCAAACCTGCTGAACTATGTACAGTATGTTTCTACAAACCAGCTAAACCATGTATGTTTCCACAGACCTGCTAAACCATGTATGTTTCCGCAAACCTGCTAAACCATGTATGTTTCCGCAAACCTGCTAAACCATGTGTTTCCGCAAACCTGTGTTCACTTTTATTCTGACCATTACCTCTTGATAAAATATTTAATTTTTTCTTCTTTGCTTGTCAGATCAGAGTTGTTAGCCTTGAATTTTTTACTTCTGAATTATGCAATATTATAAACACTGGTAGCAAACTACGTTATATTTTTTATTTCTTGAAAATTATTTATTTAAGAAAACTAAAGCAAGGTACAATAATATTGTAATTCAGAAAGAGTTTCATCAAGAAAAATTATTCTTCGCTTCCCTTACATTTACACGATACAAACTTTAAACACCTTCCGACTATAGTCAAAACAATTATATAGAATTAACATACGTTTTAATTATAAAAATACTATTATATATATATATTATTTACGAGCTCATAATATTGTACTTTCTACATCACATCAAAGCAAAGACAGTATTAAGGAAGATAAAAATTGGTAAATAAAGTCAGCGTAAACACTTGTAATACGCTTTTGATGTCCTTTGTAAATTTATTGGGTTTATGGGCCTTGAGCTAAAAGGAATATTTTTCCAGTCTAATTAAATTAATTATATATTCGCTTTATTTACCGAAGAATCTATCTATCTATCGCTCTATCTCTCTAACTAACTTGGTATAAGTGAGGTCGAGTGTGTGATGATTCACAGATGTAGTGAGGTAATTGTTTTTCTGAGGTAATATTTTTGGTACCTCGGAATATTAAATAAATTATATAAAAAAATCTAGAAACATTTTTATCATTGAAAGAAAATATGTTGGTCATAACTAGGTTATAAGTTACGCTAGGTTAGGTAATTAAAGTTTGATTAGGTGAGGTTAAATTAACGAGTAACTCAGAACTTAATGGTGTAACAGAAAACAATCTTCGAGCACTCAATTGCGTCCGCAACATTATCACGCCCTTCTCGGTTCGATGACACTAAGGTTAGGTTAGGTTAAATTAAATTAGGTTTGATTAATTAGTGTTTTAGATTCTGGATTGAAAAAATTTGGTACCTCGTTTATGCGGAGATACGCACATGTGTATGTGTGTGTGGGGGGGAGGTATTTGTGAGTATAATAAAGTGAAAACTATTATAGTAAGATAGCTCAGCTAAAATGGTAAAATTTTGGATGAAAATTTAGCTCGTCCGCGATAAATTGCATTTCACACATTTTATGACATTAACGTTTCATTGCATCAAAGTTTTCCATTACAGTATCTGAATAAAATCCTTTGACTTTATCTCATATGAAACAAAAAAAAAATGACGGACTACATGCGCATAAAAAGGTCAAAACAGTAAAGTGGTAACAGCATTGATTTTAAGGGCGTCAGAGTTTTTTTTTTTTAATTTTATACCGTTATTATAAGGTAATAATAAATTGTAGTGAAATTTTAACCATCTGCATAAATTTTAAAAATCACGAAAACATGGAAAATGCTCACATTAGGAACAAATCATCAATGAATTCAAGGTATTATAATCTTCTCACATTGTTAGCCATGTTTTTTTCCTTTAAGAAACTCCGATTTTCATTCAGCATTTGGTAATTAGAATTCTAGAAATAAATAAAAAAAATTGCTTTATCCATTGTAATTTGAGGATGACTTCCGTAAAACACAATTCATTAAGAATAACCATTTTTCTTACATAATGTGAAAATGTGAACAAAATTTTACTCTGAGTTACTGTTGTGAATATGCTATACAGGGTGTTCGTAACATGTGGGACGCACTTTCAGGATGGATTCAGGACCTGAAAACAATGAAAAAAAGTTTATGTAAACATATGCCCTAAATCGCTTTGTTTCCGAGTTATAGCCCGTTTTGTGCTCCAGCAATTCTTTTCACAAACTGTTTACAAACACTACTTGCCGACAATGTTTGTGAGTGTATACGAGACTTATTTCATGTATGGCCTTGCCGATTATAATGTTTCGTACACTCTATGACATGTTTCAATATCGTTGAGTGTAGAGCCATCAGTCAGTCAGAGGTGCATCGCGGGGTTTCACTGTTCATATTCGTAGCTTCTTACCGTGAATAAGTGCAGTGCAGTGAAAAAAAATACCTTAAAAGTTTTTGTGCTATTCATTGATAGTGTGCATTTGAAGTGAGAATGGAGGCTTATTCAAACAGAGAAATGGCAGACATGCATCTCATGTATGGGCTTGCCGAGTGTAATGCGGCCGCAGCAAGACGTCTGTATGCGGAAAGGTTTCCGAATCGCCGTCTGACAGATAAGAAGACCTTTCAGAGAATGGACGAGCGTCTTGGTGATACAAGATCATTCAACAAACAAGTTTCAGATGGTGGTAGACCAATCAGCACCAGAACTGTTGAGTTGGAGGAGCAGGTCCTGAATCGCGTGGAGGAACATCCTGGTGTCAGCACCCGAAGGATAGCAGCAGCAGAGGTTGTAAGATACACAAATGTGTGGAGAATTTTACGGGAACAACAGCGTTACCCATATCACATTCAGAGAGTACAAGGCCTTACTGAAGCTGATTTCCCACCACGAGAGGCTTTTTGTACTTGATTCCTTCAACAGTGTGCTCACGATCCTCTTTTTCTATCGTCCGTGTTGTTTTCTGATGAGGCTGCCTTCATTAAGGCAAATGGCTGAAGGAAAAGAAGAAGAACAGTGAAGAAATACTCCAAGACATTCTAACAGCAGAAAGGCTTCCAAGAGCCGACTACAGGGAAATGGCTGAACTGACAGTCATTGTTCTTGGAGGAACGCCTCCTCGAGGTATTCACTGGAGTCGACCAGGCGCCATTCATCAGGCCAGATGGATGGCCAGAAACCTGTACTCCATGAAAATGCTGATGTTTGCAGATCAACTTGAGTACGACGAAGACACTGTATCAAAGCTGGAAAGACTCAACACCTTCCTTGCGCTGTTCTACTTATTGCCGACAACTTAATCGGTCCTTTTGTTTTGCCTGCAACGTCGTATGTGGTTTATGCATGACGGCGCTCCGCCTCATTTTAGTCGAGTAGCCAGAGACTATTTGGATGACCATTTCCCTGATAAATGGATAGGCCGTGGATGATCCATTGCGTGGCCTGCTCGCTCCCCGGAACTGAATCCACTCGATTTTTACCTGTGGGGGTCATCTGAAATCCATCGTCTACGTCATACCCATTGACAACGTTAAAATGCTTCGCCAACGCGTAGTACAAGAATGCCAGAAAATCCGAGCAATACCTGCAATGTTTGAACGCGTCAAGCAGTCTATGACGAAGCCTGATCAGGCGTGTATTGAAGCACAAGGCGGTCATTTTGAGCACTTCCTTTAAAGGTAAGGTGGATACTTGCTGAAACACATAACGGGCTGTAACTCGGAAACAAAGCGATTTCGGGCATATGTTTATATAAACTTTTTTCATTGTTTTCAGGTCCTGAGTCCATCCTAAAAGTGCGTCCCACGTGTTATGAAACACCCTGTACATATATATGTACTTAAAGCGTTTGTTCATTCAAGGTATAATAAATTGATAACCTTTCGTAATAATATGAATCCTAATTAGGTACATTGAACCTTCACTTCAGTGAACCTATATTTGAATTTCTACATCTGTGTAGAGCAGAGCTTTCCAAACTCTTCACGTTGGCGACACACTAATTAATTTTTGTTATCAAATATCAAATATCAGATAAATTTTCAGTAGGTGGTTTATCTTGTAGCTGATTTTGTTGATACAAAAATCAAAATTTTCAATACAAAAAAATTGAAAATAATTAACTAAATTTGGCGACACATCTGGGAGGTATTGGCGACACACTAATGTGTCGCGACACACAGTTTGGAAAGCTCTGGTGTAGAGGATACTCACAAAACGTATATCGCTATACTGTATCTTTTAGGTTTTCAGAGGGCTTGAGTCCTTTCATAAGTAGCACCTGGTTAGGTTACGACTTTGTTTTAGATTTAAGTTTGTTATGACTTTTTGCAACTTTAGGTACTAATCCTTTTGTTTTCAAACTTATGGCCTGCGTTAGGGCCAAAGATGAACTTCATAGGCCATCTGGGTTCTTCGCAAAAGTGAAATAAAATAAGCGTAGATGCCATTAATTCTTTATGCTAAACCGCCGCCCAATACAAGACTTATAAAGAGGAAAGCGGTTATATCCGTTGCTTTAAGAAATCTAGTTCTGACTGAACCTGTGCAGTCCGCAGTTATTATTTATTTATTCATAAGTGAAATACTTTGGTACTTATTAAAATAACTATCATAATAATAGTAATAATAATAATAATAATAATAATAATAATTTTATCAAAGTCTCTTAAAATCGATGCTTTTTTAAATTTTGAAAAGATTGTGTAGTGTGTAAGATGCATGCATGTGTAATGAGGAATAAGGAGAGAAAAAGAAATGTGTGTTTGAGAGCATGCTGGACTGCTCACAGGGAAGATATGAGACGAAAAAAATGAGCAAAGGAAGACAGTGACAGGAGAAACGGGAGTTTCAGCACTCCCTGTCTCCTGCCTAACGTTCCCCCTCCGGAGTACTTCCCTGGTCGATTGGTGTCTACAATCTCTCTTAGGTACAGTATTTGATTTTGTCATCTGCAATGCATGGAATCGACTCCCTCATTTCGCTTATTAATACAACATGGGGAAACAATCGAGTTTCAGGAAATCAATCTCGGAAAATTTGTTTGTATGAATCACGGGAGTGTCTACCAATTTATTTAGTTAATTTTATTTCTTCTAAAGCACACTCGTAAATTATTTTACAAAACATACTAATTACGATATTAAATTAATATACTGAATTACGCGCATTTTACATTTTTTAATTTTTAGTAACTGTGTGGAGCTAATCAATTTCTTACATATTATATATATATATATATATATATATATATATACAGGGTGGGCCGTAAGTTTCCATACATAGGAAAATTTAAATTATGGTCTTCACGTGCGTCGGTATTTGGATCAGCAGTTTCCGGATGCTTGGATTGGTTGGCGTGGTCCTGTGGAGTGGCCTCCCAGATCCCAGATCTCACCCCCTTGATTCTCTCTTTGGGGGCACTTGAAGGCCATGGTGTATCAGGAAAAGATACGAGACATAAATCATCTAAAGGAACGTATCACCAACGCCATTACAAGCATAACGTCAACTGTGCTAATGCGTGTTCATCAACAGTGGGGAACACGTATTGAAATGTGTTTTCAAAACAATGGCAACCATGTAGAGCATATTATATAAATAAAAATGGTTGTCCATAAAAAAATGTTTATTTTTCCTATGTATGGAAACTTACGGCCCACCCTGTATATATATATATATATATATATTATTATTTTTTATTTATTAGGGCCCTGCGAATCACTTTTTTTTCGAATCGAATCTCGAATCAATCATCCTAAACAATTCAAATCGAATCAACTGTACACATAGATTATAGGGTATATATTACTGAATTAAGTTTCAAATTAAACAGAAAATGGTTTCTTATTTAGAGTGTTTATTTAGAGTAATAAGTCTAAAATTAATTAAATCTTCTGAGAAAAAAAGACAAAATAAATCCTTCTAAAAAAACTGGATTAAGTATTTGATTATCAGGAGGAATAATGGTAAAGTATGATAAAAGTGCTATTGCACAAGAAGAGATTGGTCTCAGTATATAGATCGAATTATAATCTAAGTAAAAAGAAAAATGTTTATTTACAAAAGTGTTCTCAAAACAACATCACTGATGTTGTTTACGGGACTTAATGGAGATTCGAAAATGTCGAATCGGAGCCCAAGCTAACGAATCAAATCGAATCCTCTTTCCCGATTCAAAATCAAATCGAATCTCGAAGCTTCGCAGGGCGCTAATATATATATATATATATATATATATATATATATATATGTTAAACACAGACCGTGCATGGAACAAGGAACTCTTCTGGGAAAATTAAATTCACTATAGTCCGAATAAGTAATGGTAAATGACAAATACCATAGTTTTTTTCTTTTCATGATGCTAGCCCGACGTGGGCAACGGGTCTCTCGCAAGGAGGTCCCATAAATATAGCTTCCCTCACCAGCTATCTGCAAAGCAGACAGGTTCCAGCTTTGGGACATGGATCTAGGGTTTAAAGCAAGCCTAGTCCCACTACATTCAGAACTTCTATATAAGTAAAAGACTCGTTGCATTCACGTCGGATTGAATAAATCAAAGAAAAAGGGGTAACTATTGTACTTTTAGCCAAAAAAACAAAACTTAAACCTCAACCGGGACATTGAGCGTCCACTTTTCAAGGCACGTAACACGTCCGTTTAATATACACAAACTCAGAATGGTCCCCTGAGAAACTTATATGTTAAACACAGACCGTGCATGGAACAAGGAACTCTTCTGGGAAAATTAAATCCACTATAGTCCGAATAAGTAATGGTAAATGACAAATACCATAGTTTTTCTTTTTCATGATGCTAGCCGACGTGAGCAAACGGGTCTCTCGCAAAGAGGTCCATAAATATAAGTTTCTCAGGGGACCATTCTGAGTTTGTGTATATTAAACGGACGTGTTACGTGCCTTGAAAAGTGGACGCTCAATGTCCCGGTTGAGGTTTAAGTTTTGTTTTTTTGGCTAAAAATACAATAGTTACCCCTTTTTCTTTGATTTATTCAATCCGACGTGAATGCAACGAATCTTTTACTTAGATAGAGGTTCTGAATGTAGTGGGACTAGGCTTGCTTTAAACCCTAGATCCATGTCCCAAAGCTGGATCCTGTCTGCTTTGCAGATAGCTGGTGAGGGAAGCTATATTTATGGGACCTCTTTGCGAGAGACCCGTTGCCCACGTAGGGCTAGCATCATGAAAAAGAAAAAACTGTGTTATTTGTCATTTACCATTACTTATTCGGACTATAGTGGATTTAATTTTCCAAGAAGAGTTCCTTGTTCCATGCACGGTCTGTGTTTAACATATAAGTTTCTCAGGGGACCATTCTGAGTTGTGTGTATATATACAGGGCGTCCCAAAAAAATGTATACACACTTTAAATACTTATAAAGGCAGTGTTTATTAAAATACATTTCATTTCAAAATGTAATAGAATCTACAGACATTATTTAATGTTTTGTCAACGCCTGTTTTCAAACTGACGTCCGTTCTGGTCCAGGCACTGCTGATAACGCGAAGCAATGGAATCGCAAACATCACGAAACATTTCGTTTGGTATTTGTGTGCATTCTCGTTCAATGGCTGCTCTCAATTCAGCGACTGTTGCAGGTTTTATAGCGTAGACTTTGTCTTTTAAGTATCCCCAAAAAAAGTCTAGTGGTGTGAGGTCTGGTGAACGCGGAGGGTATTCTACGAAACCCTTCGTCCAATCCACATCCACATCGTGCCAAGTACCACTCGCAATACTCCACTCTTCGTCCGGATCATCTTCATTAATAGCATGGACTAATCTTGGAATGTAACTTTTCCATTGATAGCGCTTCAAAATGCGTTGGACAGACGATTCTGAAATTCCTACCTCACGACTCGCTTGCCGCACAGATTTTCTTGGACTTTGGTGATACGTTTCCAGTACTCTTTTGCTTTGTGGGGCTTGTCGATGTCCATGTTCTTCTGGAACGCTTCTTGTGGACATTCTGAACAGTTCCATCGGCTTCAAACTTATCTCTAATTCGAGTGATGGTAAGTCGCGTTGGTGGATCTGTTTGAAACTCCCTCTAAACTGTCTTGCACTTCAACTGCGTTTCACACTTCCAGTAGCATTTAGAATGAATTTCCCTTTTTCAAAGCTTAGTCTGACTGCCATTATTAATTCTAATTGGTTTAACTTGGAAAGAAAGAAACATCAATTGAGCTATCAGCTGTTAAAGTGTATACATTTTTTGGGACGCCCTATAATATATATATACAGTGGCGCTCATTATTATTTGTACAGAGAAATATTTCAGTTATACTTGTCCTTATCTTTTGTACCATGCATAAGATAGTTATGAAAAGTCTACCGTTCGTTTGAAAAACTCAACTCCAACATATAATGTAAAACATCAAAGAATTTCAGGAAAATAAAAAAAATTTTGAAATGCCAAAGTTTTTGTGCATTTATTCACAAAATTATTTAATACTTTGTGTGTCACCTTTTGCTTCAAAAATTTAAAATTTTTAGTAGTAGTGGTTCTTTTGATTAGAGACTGTTGGCACTTCTAAATTCTAGAATTCTTTGTGAGTTTTCATGGAAGACGGATGACTGTATAAGTCACTAGTAAGCAATGGGTCGTCCTGGTAAAAAGCTGTTTAAAGATCTTAAGAGATCTGTTATTCCTGCACACGAGTCTGAAAGAGTTATAGGAAGATGGGAGAAGCACTTCGAATTCTATTTACGATGGTTGCTACAGTTAGAAAGAAATGGAAATGTTTTGGAACAAGTAAAACTCCACGAAGGTGTGGACGACCTTGTAAAATTTCAGAACGTACAGCTAGATGGATTGAAAGAATGGCTACTGCGAATCCACGAGTGACTGAAGTTGATATTTATCTAAGGTCGAGGTCCATCCCTCTACTGTACGTCGTACATTGAGAAAAAAATGGTCTATATGGAAGAGTTGTACAAAGAAAACCTCTGCTATGAAAAGCGCACAAAGAAGCTCGTTTAAAGTACGCCAAGGATCATCAAAATGATGGATTTACATTGTGGAAGAAAGTTCTCTGGACAGACGAGACCAAAATTGAATTATTCAGGAACAACGAGTAACGGTATGTTTGGCGAAAATCAAATACTGTACTGCATGCGAGGAAAAAAATTAAACCTTCCTACGGTTAAACATGGTGGTGGTAGTGTGCTTCTTTGGGAATGTTTTAGTGCTTCTGGTCCAAGAAAGCTTGTTGTTATCAATGCAATCTTGAATTCGGAAGAATATCAGGAAATTTTGGAAGAAAATATATTGTCTTCAGTTCGGGAGTTGCGAATGGGTCGCAATTGGATACTGCATCAAGATAATAATCCAAAACATAAAAGTAAGAGCACCATGAAATGGCTTCAACAAAAGAATTTCAAGCTTTTCGAGTGGCCCAGTCAAAGCCCAGATCTCAATTTAATCGAGAATTTATGGTTTGATTTGCAAAAATGTGTCCGCAAGAAAAACCCTTCGAATATGAATAAATTGCAACAATTTTTTTAGAAGAAGGAACTAAAATTTCTACTGAGAGATGTCGAAACCTTGTAGAAAAATACCCAAAGCGAATCATTGAAGCCATTCAAGCAAAAGGTGGACACACAAAGTAGTAAGTAATTTTATAATTAAATGTAAGAAAACTTTCGCATTTTAACTTTCTTTTATTTTCATTAAATTCTTTGATGTTTTACATTATATGCTAGAGTTCAACTAATTTTTTAATTTGTTAAATTTTTTCAAAGGAACGGTAAACTTTTCCTAACTATTATATGCATGATACAAAATATATGGATGAATATAACCGAAATATTTCTCTGTACGAATACTTACGTGCGCCACTGTGTATATATTATATATATATATATAGACAAAGCTGGGCACAAACCGTTAATCCGTTAATCGTTAATTAACGAAGTTAACTTTTTCGTTAACGATTTAAATTTTAAGTTAACTTTGAAAATCAACTTTGAAAATCATTATCGGACTAATTAACTTCCGTTACATTTAACTTCCGTTAACTCAAGTCCGTTAACCCAAAAAATTCATAAATAAACAAGATCCAAGGGGAGGAACAAGCCTACCTTGGACTCTGCTGCCAACAGTTGCTGCGACAATCTTCAGGCTTAAGGACTTGAAGTCCAAGGGCCTCGTCTACTGCAGCGCCTTGGTCGACGCACTTTTGGCAGGCATCGACAAAAGGTTTCGGCCCCTCCTGGAGGATGACGAATGCCAGCTGGCTGCTGCCTTCCATCCCAGGTTTCGCCTCATCTGGTTGGACAAGTATGACAACACCAAGGTCGCCAGGGTGAGGAAAAGCATGGAGGGTACAGTCGAGGAGGCCATGAAGCAGCAGTCCAACGAAGTGGGCAGCAACAGTGGAGGCAGCAACAACGAGGAGGAGGAGGAGGATGACTTCTTCAGTGCTGTCATCCAGACAAAAGAGAGCAGCAGAAGCCACAGGTCACTCAAGGGCAAGGCCCAGAACTTGGTCAAGACCTGCTGGAGACCAACTCCAAGGACTTGCTGACAGATGCTGCCTTCTTGGGTGAGCAAGTGTTGGTGGACTTGTTCATCAAGTTCAACACAGCCATCCCCTCCAGTGCTGCAGTGGAGCGTTTGTTCTCTATGGGCAAGGACATCCTGAGGGCCAAGAGATCATCCCTGTCTGATGAAAACTTTGATATGCTAATTTTCACGAAGGGTAACATGCATCTCATGGACAAAATGGAGAACGAGAAGAAGAGGAAAATTAAATATATATATATTGTGTTTTTCATTTTTTTTATAATAAAAGTTAACGTTAACGGTTTATCGGTAACTTCCGTTACATGTTTAACGAATTAACGGATTAACGGTTAACGAAGTTAACTTTTTGGTTAACGGATTAGCGGTTAACGAAGTTAACTTTTTGGTTAACGGTGCCCACCACTGTATATATAATATATATATATGGGATTGGACTCAGAATGGTTCCCTGAGGTTTTTTCATGATACACACAGACCATGCATGGAACAAGGAACTCTTCTGGGAAAATTAAATCCACTGTAGTCTGAATAAGTAATGGTAAATGACAAACATATAGTTTTTCTTTTCATGATGTTAGCCCGACGTGGGCAACGGGTCACTCGCAAAGAGGCCCCAAAAATATAGCTTCCCTCACCAACTATCTGCAAAGCAGATTGGATCCAGTTTTTGGACAGGATCTAGGAATTACAGCTACACGTAGCCTACTATATCCAGAACCTCAATATAAGCAAAAGACTCGTTGTATTCGCGTCAGATTGAATACATCAAAGAAAAGGGGTAACTATTGTATTTTTAGCCAAAAACCAAAACTTAAACCTCAACTCGCAAAATTGAGCGT
This sequence comes from Bathynomus jamesi, assembly GCA_023014485.1. NCBI lineage: Eukaryota > Metazoa > Arthropoda > Malacostraca > Isopoda > Cirolanidae > Bathynomus > Bathynomus jamesi. Next base: position 839,271 of record JAJOZX010000778.1, read on the forward strand.
CCACTTTTCAAGGCATATAACATGTCCGTTTCATGTGTTACAGGTGTAGCTGTAATCCCTAGATCATGTCCTAAAGCTGGATCCTATCTGCTTTGCAGGTAGCTGGTGAGGGGAGCTATATTCCTGGGGCCTCTGCGGGTGATCCGTTGCCCACGTTGGGCTAACATCATGAAAAAGAAAAAAAATCATAGCGTTTGTCATTTACCATTACTTATTCGGACTATAGTGGATTTAATTTTCCCAGAAGAGTTCCTTGTTCCATGCACGGTAGGGTGGATCGATTTTACATTTTTTTCGATTTCCATATTCTAATAGAGACAAAAACTTGCGCATGCATGAGAAAATAGCCTCTGCAAAATCTTAGCTTAATAGGTAATCATCTTCTGCCCCCGGCAGAGCGATGAAAATCATATTTTAGTAGTCAAAAACGTATTTTTAAACCCTAGCCTAGAGTCATAAAATTTTGCGTGTGTGTTATTTCATGCCTAAGCAACGATATAAATGCTATGGGAAATATATAAATGCATTATTTAAGACAAAGAGCCGATGGATTTAATTTTCCAAGAAGAGTTCCTTGTTCCATGCACGGTCTGTGTTTAACATATAAGTTTCTCAGGGGACCATTCTGAGTTTGTGTGTATATATACAGGGCGTCCCAAAAAAATGTATACACACTTTAAATACTTATAAAGGCAGTGTTTATTAAAATACATTTCATTTTCAAAATGTAATAGAATCTACAGACATTATTTAATTGTTTTGTCAACGCCTGTTTTCAAACTGACGTCCGTTCTGGTCCAGGCACTGCTGATAACACGAAGCAATGGAATCGCAAACATCACGAAACATTTCGTTTGGTATTTGTGTGCATTCTCGTTCAATGGCTGCTCTCAATTCAGCGACTGTTGCAGGTTTTATAGCGTAGACTTTGTCTTTTAAGTATCCCCATAAAAAAGTCTAGTGGTGTGAGGTCTGGTGAACGCGGAGGGTATTCTACGAAACCCCTTCGTCCAATCCACATCCACATCGTGCCAAGTACCACTCGCAATACTCCACTCTCGGTCCGGATCATCTTCATTAATAGCAGGACTAATCTTGGAATGTAACTTTTCCATTGACAGCGCTTCAAAATGCGTTGGACAGACGATTCTGAAATTCCTACCTCACGACTCGCTTGCCCACAGATTTTCTTGGACTTTGGTGATACGTTTTCCAGTACTCTTTCTTGCTTTGTGGGGCTTGTCGATGTCAATGTTCTTCCGGAACGCTTCTTGTGGACATTCTGAACAGTTCCATCGGCTTCAAACTTATCTCTAATTCGAGTGATGGTAAGTCGCGTTGGTGATCTGTTTGAAACTCCCTCCTAAACTGTCTTTGCACTTCAACTGCGTTTTCACACTTCCAGTAGCATTTTAGAATGAATTTCCCTTTTTCAAAGCTTAGTCTGACTGCCATTATTAATTCTAATGGGTTTAACTTGGAAAGAAAGAAACATCAATTGAGCTATCAGCTGTTAAAGTGTGTATACATTTTTTGGGACGCCCTATATATATATATATACAGTGGCGCTCATTATTATTTGTACAGAGAAATATTTCAGTTATACTTGTCCTTATCTTTGTACCATGCATAGGATAGTTATGAAAAGTCTACCGTCGTTTGAAAAACTCAACTCCAACATATAATGTAAAACATCAAAGAATTTCAGGAAAATAAAAAAAATTTGAAATGCCAAAGTTTTTGTGCATTTTTCACAAAATTATTTAATACTTTGTGTGTCCACCTTTTGCTTCAAAAAATTTAAAATTTTTATCAGTAGTTGGTTCTTTATGATTAGAGACTGTTGCACTTCTAAATTCTAGAATTTTCTTGTGAGTTTTCATGGAAGACGGATGACGTATAAGTCACTAGTAAGCAATGGGTCGTCCTGGTAAAAAGCTGTTTACAGATCTTAAGAGATCTGTTATTCCTGCACACGAGTCTGAAAAGAGTTATAGGAAGATGGGAGAAGCACTTCGAATTCTATTTACGATGGTTGCTACAGTTAGAAAGAAATGGAAATGTTTTGGAACAAGTAAAACTCCACGAAGGTGTGGACGACCTTGTAAAATTTCAGAACGTACAGCTAGATGGATTGAAAGAATGGCTACTGCGAATCCACGAGTGACTGAAGTTGATATTTATCTAAGGTCGAGGTCCATCCCTCTACTGTACGTCGTACATTGAGAAAAAAATGGTCTATATGGAAGAGTTGTACAAAGAAAACCTCTGCTATGAAAAGCGCACAAAGAAGCTCGTTTAAAGTACGCCAAGGATCATCAAAATGATGGATTTACATTGTGGAAGAAAGTTCTCTGGACAGACGAGACCAAAATTGAATTATTCAGGAACAACGAGTAACGGTATGTTTGGCGAAAATCAAATACTGTACTGCATGCGAGGAAAAAAATTAAACCTTCCTACGGTTAAAACATGGTGGTGGTAGTGTGCTTCTTTGGGAATGTTTTAGTGCTTCTGGTCCAGAAAGCTTGTTGTTATCAATGCAATCTTGAATTCGGAAGAAATATCAGGAAATTTTGGAAGAAAATATATTGTCTTCAGTTCGGGAGTTGCGAATGGGTCGCAATTGGATACTGCATCAAGATAATAATCCAAAACATAAAAGTAAGAGCACCATGAAATGGCTTCAACAAAAGAATTTCAAGCTTTTCGAGTGGCCCAGTCAAAGCCCAGATCTCAATTTAATCGAGAATTTATGGTTTGATTTGCAAAATGTGTCAGCAAGAAAAACCCTTCGAATATGAATAAATTGCAACAATTTTTTTAGAAGAAGGAACTAAAATTTCTACTGAGAGATGTCGAAACCTTGTAGAAAAATACCCAAAGCGAATCATTGAAGCCATTCAAGCAAAAGGTGGACACACAAAGTAGTAAGTAATTTTATAATTAAATGTAAGAAAACTTTCGATTTTAACTTTCTTTTATTTTCATTAAATTCTTTGATGTTTTACATTATATGCTAGAGTTCAACTAATTTTTTAATTTGTTAAATTTTTTCAAAGGAACGGTAAACTTTTCCTAATATTATATGCATGATACAAAATATATGGATGAATATAACCGAAATATTTCTCTGTACGAATACGTTACGTGCGCCACTGTGTATATATATATATATATATATACACAAAGCTGGGCACAAACCGTTAATCCGTTAATCGTTAATTAACGAAGTTAACTTTTTCGTGAACGATTTAAATTTTAAGTTAACTTTGAAAATCACTTTGAAAATCATTATCGGACTAATTAACTTCCGTTACATTTAACTTCCGTTAACTCAAGTCCGTTAACCCAAAAAATTCATAAATAAACAAGATCCAAGGGGAGGAACAAGCCTACCTTGGGACTCTGCTGCCAACAGTTGCTGCGACAATCTTCAGGCTTAAGGACTTGAAGTCCAAGGGCCTCGTCTACTGCAGCGCCTTGGTCGACGCACTTTTGGCAGGCATCGACAAAAGGTTTCGGCCCCTCCTGGAGGATGACGAATGCCAGCTGGCTGCTGCCTTCCATCCCAGGTTTCGCCTCATCTGGTTGGACAAGTATGACAACACCAAGGTCGCCAGGGTGAGGAAAAGCATGGAGGGTACAGTCGAGGAGGCCATGAAGCAGCAGTCCAACGAAGTGGGCAGCAACAGTGGAGGCAGCAACAACGAGGAGGAGGAGGAGGATGACTTCTTCAGTGCTGTCATCCAGACAAAAGAGAGCAGCAGAAGCCACAGGTCACTCAAGGGCAAGGCCCAGAACTTGGTCAAGACCTGGCTGGAGACCAACTCCAAGGACTTGCTGACAGATGCTGCCTTCTTGGGTGAGCAAGTGTTGGTGGACTTGTTCATCAAGTTCAACACAGCCATCCCCTCCAGTGCTGCAGTGGAGCGTTTGTTCTCTATGGGCAAGGACATCCTGAGGGCCAAGAGATCATCCCTGTCTGATGAAAACTTTGATATGCTAATTTTCACGAAGGGTAACATGCATCTCATGGACAAAATGGAGAACGAGAAGAAGAGGGAAAATTAAATATATATATATTGTGTTTTTCATTTTTTTTATAATAAAAGTTAACGTTAACGGTTTATCGGTAACTTCCGTTACATGTTTAACGAATTAACGGATTAACGGTTAACGAAGTTAACTTTTTGGTTAACGGATTAGCGGTTAACGAAGTTAATTTTTTGGTTAACGGTGCCCACCACTGTATATATAAATATATATATATGGGATTGGACTCAGAATGGTTCCCTGAGGTTTTTTCATGATACACACAGACCATGCATGGAACAAGGAACTCTTCTGGGAAAATTAAATCCACTATAGTCTGAATAAGTAATGGTAAATGACAAACACTATAGTTTTTCTTTTTCATGATGTTAGCCCGACGTGGGCAACGGGTCACTCGCAAAGAGGCCCCAAAAATATAGCTTCCCTCACCAACTATCTGCAAAGCAGATTGGATCCAGTTTTGGGACAGGATCTAGGAATTACAGCTACACGTAGCCTACTATATCCAGAACCTCAATATAAGCAAAAGACTCGTTGTATTCGCGTCAGATTGAATACATCAAAGAAAAGGGGGTAACTATTGTATTTTTAGCCAAAAACCAAAACTTAAACCTCAACTCGCAAAATTGAGCGTCCACTTTTCAAGGCATATAACATGTCCGTTTCATGTGTTACAGGTGTAGCTGTAATCCCTAGATCATGTCCTAGAGCTGGATCCTATCTGCTTTGCAGGTAGCTGGTGAGGGGAGCTATATTCCTGGGGCCTCTGCGGGTGATCCGTTGCCCACGTTGGGCTAACATCATGAAAAAGAAAAAAATCATAGCGTTTGTCATTTACCATTACTTATTCGGACTATAGTGGATTTAATTTTCCCAGAAGAGTTCCTTGTTCCATGCACGGTAGGGTGGATCGATTTTACATTTTTTTCGATTTCCATATTCTAATAGAGACAAAAACTTGCGCATGCATGAGAAAATAGCCTCTGCAAAATCTTAGCTTAATAGGTAATCATCTTCTGCCCCCGGCAGAGCGATGAAAATCATATTTTAGTAGTCAAAAACGTATTTTTAAACCCTAGCCTAGAGTCATAAAATTTTGCGTGTGTTATTTCATGCCTAAGCAACGATATAAATGCTATGGGAAATATATAAATGCATTATTTAAGACAAAGAGCCGATCTGTAAATAATATGTATATTATACATATTTTCAGATCGGCTCTTTGTCTTAAATAATGCATTTATATATTTCCCATAGCATTTATATCGTTGCTTAGGCATGACATAACACACACGCAAAATTTTATGACTCTAGGCTAGGGTTTAAAAATACGTTTTTGACTACTAAAATATGATTTTCATCTCTCTGCCGGGGGCAGAAGATGATTACCTATTAAGCTAAGATTTTGCAGAGGCTATTTTCCCATAAATGCGCAAGTCTTTGTCTCTATTAGAATATGGAAATCGAAAAAATGTAAAATCGATCCACCATAATGCACGGTCTGTGTGTACCATATATATATATATATATATATATATATATATATTAGTGGTGGACCGGATATCAGTTTTCAACATCCGCGGATGCGGATCTTTAATTTCAATATCCGCGGATGCGGATATTTAATTAATCTATCAATATAATAGAGAATTATGAATATATGACATAATTTTTCAAATTTCGTGATATTACTATTATGGCAGGCAATGCATAAGAATTAAAATTAATATTAATGTTTTCATTATGATAAAAATAATAACTTTTTCAAGAGTTTCAGCAATAGAAAATTCAATGAAACAAGTTTCATTCAATTTTCTGTTACCAGGTATTTATATTTTGAGGTTTATATATTTCTTTGTTCATTAATAATTAATACTTTACATGAAATGTGCATGACTGGGCCTTATAAGCTACTTTATGAGCTAATTTAATTGTAAATTGCATAATTTATTAGAGGTAATATCCGCATAACATCCGCAGTAAGAAGTGCGGATGCGGATGTTAAAAATGATGCGGATATCCGGTCCACCACTAATATATATATATATATATATATATATATATTAGTGATGTAGCGGATGTCATTTTTTTCACATCCGCGGATGCGGATGCGGATGAGGATGTTTGATTTCAACATCCGCGGATGCGGATGCGGATGTCTACATTTTCGTTATTTTTAGGATATATTCGAGATTTGTTGTGTTTAACGTATATAATAAGTTATTATATAGAGAGAGCTGTAGCTATAATGTAGTATAATTGATTAATTGTACAATAATTGCTGTACTTTTCTTTGAACATATAAAATAATATCAAGCATCTAACTAATATAGAAATCAATTAGTGAATTCGTCTGCAAATAAATTCGTTATATTTTGTTGAGTTTCAGCCACAATTAGAAACCATAATTGTGTTACCAGGATGCGGGACGTGAACCCAACTCAAATGCACCCCACCGACCTCTTTCCCCAACCTCCACCCTTATAGAAAGAGATCTTTAATTAGCTTGATAACTATTTATATTAAGTTTAAAGTTTTATTAGGCATATTTATAAATGAGTAATTAAAATAAAGTAAACTAAGATGTTCATCGTTTAATGTTCAAACTTAATTATAGGAAGGTTATGCTTAAGGAACATTAATTTTTCTGCCTTTTCTGCTGCCAGTCTGTTTCTCTTTTCATCATATATTAATCCAGCACTGCTAAATAATCTCTCGCTTGGTACGTTTGTTGGAGGACAGGCTAAATGTTTCCTTGCAAGTTTACTCAAGTATGGATAGATATTCTGCGTATTTTTCCACCAACTAATAGGATTGTCACATGCAGCCAGGCGTTTTTCTTGGTGATAGCTCTCTATCATTTTTACTACATCTTTTGACATCGCGTAGGTCTCGTCATTGCTGCTTGACTCAAGAAACTGAGAGACAGATTCTGTGATAGATTTGCTTGTTGAAGGTGTTGGTTCTGTCACTGAAACTTTTATTCTTTTGGTGGGTGGCGAAGCGACAGATTCAAGAGATTGAAGCTCTTCAACTGCTTTGCCAAGTGATGATTTAACTCGTTCTAATGTACTAGGTGAAAATAACTTAGCTTTGTAACGTGGATCTAAGTAGGTTGCAAGAGAGTAACTTCATACAAGAACAGCCTCTCGTCTTGTCGCTTGCATCACTTTTGCGCACAATGAACTAGTTCTATTAATATAGTAGAATTTGATAATTTCCGCTTATTAATGACATTTTATCTCAACGGTCCACATCCGCACGACATCCGCAGTCCAAAGTGCGGATGCGGGTGCGAGAAAATGTGCGGATGTTCGGCGGATGCGGATGTGACCTACATCACTAATATATATATATATAATATATATATATATATATATATATATATATATCAAAGCTATTGACTTCTTAGGGAAACGGAGCCTACAGATGAAAAGAACGACCAACACGACAGTAAACATTTTCGTTTATTTTTTTATACTTCAGCCGTTTCGACAAATCTTTTGTCATCATCAGTGAATTATAAATCTTAAGACCTTAAAACAAAAATAAGAATAAATAATTAAAATTAAATCAATACAAAGAAAATTAAAATCATTAAAATTGCATCAATACAAGAGAAATTAAAATCATTAAAATTAAATTAAAATTACCTCAACTGGTAAATACACAATGTTCACGTCAGCCTCCATATTCGACAGAAACTAAGAGAAAACTGTATGGTCAGTTAATTGAAAGGTATGATACATCTATGAAAGTAAGTTGGTTGGTTGGTTAGTTAAAAGAGCTGTAATTTGTAAGATGAAATATTGTTGTTAATGGAGGGTTTGTTTCTATAGATGTATAAAGATTCTAAAATTCGGAGTTCTGTAAGGTTATTGGACCTTGTTAGAATTCCGAACTGAGTTTTGTGAAGGGGATGGTTGTTTTCATTACTATGGTTTTTAATTACGTATTGTGGTGGGCTACTGAGGGGAAGGTTGGTACGGACTGATAGCCCAAATGTTGAGAAAGGCGTACCTCCAGTTGGAGTTGAGTACTGCCAATATACGCAGCGTTACAGCTGTCGCACATGTATTTATAAACAACATTAGGGCATACAGTTTTGGGGAATTTGTCTTTGGACTTTAAAAAATTTGATAATTTAATGGGTTGACGAGGGCGAATCTAAAACTTATTTGGGGATAACTAGACTTAAGCAGTTTGGACACTTCACTTCGAATACGTAATGATAAATAACCATAAAAAGGTAATTTAATATATCTGGTTTCTTTTTGTACTGTGGTTATGGGGAGTTTAGTATTAAAAGTGTTATTTAAATTTTCTTTAATTGGTTGTCAAAAAGATTAGAAGGATAGTAATTATTAATAAAGTACTGTCTTAAAAATTTAAATTCTTCGTTTAAGAAAAAGTAATCCGAACAAATTCGGTAACTTCTCGTTAATAATGTTAGTATAGCGCTAATCTTATATTTATAAAACATACAACTTAAATAATTGGTTCCCAAACCAGTAAGCGTTTGTTTTCTAAATAGCGAGGTCTGGAACTTGTTATTAGCCGTTTATTTAGAACATCCAGGAAAGGTAAACTATTATTTGTTTCGTTTTCACATGTGTACTTAATATTAATATGTTGTTTGTTACTTTAGATAATGAAGAAAAAGTTTTACATGTGAAGGATGTTTAAATATTAAGAAAGTGTCATCCACGTATCTTCTGTAACATACAGGTTTAAAACTATTGGGACATCTTTTCAACCAAATTTCTTCGTAATGGCAAAGAAATACATTTGCTAGTGTTGGGCTCAACGGGGAACCCATAGCTACCCCATCAATTTGGCTGTAAAGGTTACTATTCAATAAGAAAAGATTATCAAAACACGCTATTTCGAGGAGATTTTTAAATTGAGTCTGAGTGAGGCCATTAATAAGAGTATTACGACAGTGTGTTCGAAAGTCTCTCCGCAGTGCTATGTTAAACACATAGGAAATTAAAAAAACTACAATGTTTTCATTCAACCATGATTTAGTGATTTTATTAAATAACCTTTTGATTTTACAGCATATGTTGAAAGTGTTTTCCACCGTTTTGCAGGCCACAGAGCAACTCGTCTACACTTGTTGTCAAACACTTTTTTTAAAGTGTTGTGTTGACTGCGGAGAAACTTTTCGAACGCACTGTAGTAGTGAATAACTTATTTAGTATGATATCTAATGTTTCTTTTAACGGGATTTTAATTTTCCATTCATGAAATATAAAAGAAAAGGAAAAAATATATGTATACACCAGGACAAGGGGGGCACACGGAAGACCAGGAGCATGTAAAGGTGCTACTAGCTCTAGCTAATGAATTTATGTTAACACAAGAAAGAGAAAACACAAAAAGAACAACTGCCTAGATTTGATATACACAAACAACAGCAACCCAATTTATGATGTAGAAATATCTCCAACTATAATATCGGATCACAACATTATTGAAATAACCAATATAAAGGCAAGAGGAAAGGAAAGAACACGAACAACAGAAAGAAGCAAATTCGAAATTTTTAATTTTCACTCCAAATCTATAAACTGGGACGGTATTGCATCCAGCATGGAAGTAATAGTTTGGAAATACATCTTCGAGGCCAAGACAACGGAAGAGATGCTAGTGACCTTAGAGCAGAAGACGCTGGAAATTGTGGAAAGACGTGTCCCAAAAATACAACAAAGAGGAAAGAGAAGCTGGTTCGAGAGGTCATTGTTCCGAATGAGAAAAAGAGTGACTGCAAAATTAAGTAACTGTAAAGATAACATCAGAAAACTATTAAATGATAAACTACAGAGTATCGATTACGTCATACAGGAACTAATTGAGAAGCATACAGAAAAAGAAGAATAGGACGCTATAGAAGCGAGAAAGGTTAACTCAAAATACTTCTATAATTTTGCAAAAAGGAAGTCGAAAAACCATGCGACTATCGGACCTTTGAAAAATGAAGACAGTGCTTCATCTGATGATCTAACAGAAGTACCTGAAATATTAAGAGCTCAGTACGAATCATCTTTCATTATCCCACTGACAAACATGCGATAGAAACGCGTTCTTTGAAGAAGTACTACAAGGGGAAAGTATAACGGACTTCGACTTTACAACAGATGATATTACACAAGGTATAGGGAAACTAAAAGCACATTCAGCGGCAGGAGAGGACAAATGGAATGCCACACTGATCAAAAATTGCAAGAATGCAATCCCGATCACTAGACACAGGAGGAATACCGGGTATCCTGAAGAGCGCGAACATAGTCCCAATATATAAAGGAGGAAATCGATCCGAGACAAAAAACTATAGGCCAGTGTCGCTTATATTTCATCTCACTAAAATATTTGAAAGACTGGTTAGACAGAAAATCTATGACTTTTTGGAAACTCGGAAAAAATTAAATGATACCCAACATGGATTTCAGTCAGGCAGATCATGCCTATCACAAATAATGGAACACTACAACATTATTGATGCACTTGAAAGTAATGAAAACTATGATGTAATATACACAGACTTTGCCAAAGCGTTCGACAAGTGTGACCATGAAATCATAATACATAAACCGAAATATATGGGAATAACAGAAAAAGTAGGGAAATGGATATATAATTTCTTTAGTGAGTGGCGGCAAGTCGTTACATTACAAGGAGTATCTTCATCAGAATTAGAGGTCCTCAGCTCAGTACCAAAAGGAACAGTGCGAGCTCCACTACTTCTCCTAATCATGCTAACTGACATACATGAGGACATTACCAGAGCCAACACAGTAACATCTTTTACCGATGACACAAAGATCAGTAGAAAAATAAGTAACGCAGAAGATATAGGATCTCTACAAACCGACATGGACAGAATCTACAAGTAGACGGAAGACAACAATATGAAGTTTAATACTGAGAAATTTCAGCTGTTACGGTACGGAAAAAGAGAGGACCTAAAATCCATGGAATATTATACCCCAAATGGACAGAAATTTCGGAGAAATTCCAAAGCAAAAGATTAAGGAGTTGTAATGACTGATGATGCGAAATTTGAAACACAAAATAAATACCAGTAAACAGAGCAAAGAGAATAACTGGGCAGATACTGAGAACCTTTAAACGAAGGGATAGGAATGTAATAATTCCTCTACTGAAAACACTGATCATACCAAATTGGAATACTGCTTGTTCCTAACATGCCCATATAAAAAAGAAGACATTAGATAGCTAGAAGGGATTCAGAGAAGCTTCACAGCCAAGATCAATGGGTGCAAAGACTAAATTACTGGGAAAGGTTACCCGAATTAAACCTATATTCACTGGAAAGGAGAAGAGAGATACACCATTATTTACACTTGGAAAATAATAGAGAAGCTAGCCCCTAATCTTACTCTGAAACCTGTAACTCCCCAAACAACGGTGGAAAGTAGAAAAGGAAGACTGTGTTGTGTTCCCAAATTAAAGGCTAGACAGAGAACATCCTTTACCCTGAAAGAAAATAGTTTTGTTGTGAGAGGACCAAAACTGTCTAATCAGCTGCCCAAAGACCTGAGGAATACGAGTGGGTGTTGCGGTGGACATCTTCAAAAGAAGATTAGACGTCTGGCTCAGAACAGTGTGAGGTGGAGAGTAGAAGAAACCAACTCACTTCTTCACTAGGCCAACTCGAGAGAGGGACGACGAGCTTGACCATCGTGAAATGAAGAATCATCGCACGGAACATTTGAAAGGTTGAAAGGTGTATATATATATATATATATATATATATACACACACACACACACACATACAGGGTGTCCCATAAGTCTGGAACCATAGGGTAAAATAAGTAATTCATGTTTTTCCGTTTATGCAAGTGCCCATGATGTCTTTGAGTAAGGAAGAACGCATCCAGGTAATTCTACTCGCAGGAAATCGGAGTCAGAGGGAGGTCGCTGAGGAATTTAACAGATTGCATCCGGACCGCGCGCCGATAACACACAGCTGTGTCGGCAAACTTGTAGCATAGTTCAGGGAAACGGGATCCATAGGAGATAACCACGCAGTGGACCTCCGAGGACATCCACCGACGATGACACAGCCGCTAGCATCCTCGCTCATTTCACAAACAGTCCCCAAAAGTCTCTTCGGCGTTTTTATGGCCGTTTTTATCATTTTGCCCTATGGTTCCAGACTTACGGGACACCCTGTATATATATATATATATATATATATATCTGAAAAATCGAATTTTGAGTCTTTCTTGGTGGGGTAATGGTTTATATTCTAATGAAAGCTATCGACTTCCTTCGACATTCACTCCCTAAATTTTTTAGTTTTGGATTGGCATTTTTTTATGAGTTGCCATAATGTATACTCTACCAGTCTATGATATTTTAATTGTCTCATATTGAGAAACTTCTTTTAATACCCTAAATAGAAAAAAAGCTAATTTCTACAAAATGTTTTTTGATAATAACCCCCCCCCCCCCCCCCCCCCCTTTCTCGTACAGAAATTCAAGAAAATTATGATGAATAGAAAGAGAAAATTTCTTAATTTCTAGTAATATTTTTCTTTGACTCTTTAAAATTTTCTTTTTTATACAGTTTTAACCATAATATAATTTTCTTAAAACAGTTTGAATGTATTAACTATCTGATGATAAGGTTTGGTTTTTAACCATGAGGCCTACAGCTATTCCTCGTATACAAGAGGTCCAGCGTCCGTAGTTCAATGGGTATTAACATAGTTTACCTGTGAGCAAAGTAAAGACATTAAGGTCGGGGGTTCGAATCCTATTGATGATGTTGGTAATAATAATAATAATGACATACGAATTAGAGCAATGGCTCACTCTTATGGGAAGACCTGCGCGCTGTCCCAGTTTCTAGCCCTCCACACTAATAATAATTATTATTTTTATACAAGTCTACCTCCTTGAAATGAATAAATCTTCGTTACATTTAAAGTTACTAAGCTAAGTTAGAATCTACATTAATCTATCAAGCAAAACGGGCCTATTTCAACATTGTTCAAATGACATTTTCAGCAAAGAAAATGTCATTGAATTTCTTTTTCTATTTTAGAATTAGCCCTCCACACTAATAATAATTATTATTATTATACAAGTCTACCTACTTGAAATGAATAAATCTTCGTTACATTTAAAGTTACTAAGCTAAGTTAGAATCTACATTAATCTATCAAGCAAAACGGGCCTATTTCAACATTGTTCAAATGACACATTTTCAGCAAAGAAAATGTCATTGAATTTCTTTTTCTATTTTAGAATTAAATTGATACTAATAAATAAGTGATCACCAAAACATTCATAGAAAGATAACTGCTGTTCAACAATATATAATTAAATTTACCCTGATTCACATCATAGTTTGCTCTAAAGAAACAATAGCAGATATTAAGGAAACTCATTCTCTGGTCTACATCGTACAATGCTGCCTAGTAGTATGGGCCCAAAAGGAGAGAGTGTAATGCAATTGCAAATGTCGATCAATGTTGCAAAGGAAATGTAGCGAGAGGTTCTACAGATCTACAGAAGCTAAGGCTAACAAAGACCCTAAGATCCACTCTAAGGCTAGCCCGAGAGAAAGGAAAGAGTAGGGGTTAAGAGAAGAGAATAAGGGGTTAAGTAAGGAGCAACACCTATCATTCGTGGGTTAACATTCATTCAGAAAAAGAGGAAAAAAGTCTCACCATCATCATCCGCCGGCCACTGCCGACAAGTCAGAAAAATAGTCGAAGAGAATAGGAGAGGGGTGAAAGATGAAAAGAAGTAAAATAAGAACGCTTACAAACCATGCAAACACAGTCTTAACTCACTGTCATACCATGCAAACTACAAACATGCAAGTAAAGAGAGTTACAGACATGCAAGAAAGGAGATAAGAAAAAAAAAAAAAGTAGGTACAGTTAAACAAAAAGTGGGTTAGTTTACGCTACGAGCTACATCTACGTTCGTGTTAGTCTAATTTTTTTATTTTTTTTTATTGCTGGCATCACACGCTGGCATGTCACAAGCTGGCATTCATCGTCAACAGACTCATCCTCGAGCACCACCACCAGAGCTCCTGTTGTTAACTTTCTTTTTTAATTTTAAACAACGTTAATACTTTTAAAATGTCTGTGAAGACGGTTCTTAAACATATTAACGCTGGTAGAATGAACGACTGAAGCGGGAAGATTATTCCATTTATCAATTACTTTAAACGTAAAGAAGTTTTTAGCGATATTGGTAATGAAACGTCTGCCACGCAACTTAAATCCGTTATTGCGAGTATTACTATTATCGAAAGTGAACAATTTATCAAAATTTACGTTATCGATGTTATTAACGATTTTGAAAACTTCAATAAGCTCCCCCCTTAATCTCCTAGTTTCGAGTGAATATAGGTCTAACTCTTTAATCCTATCTTCATAAGGCTTATTGCGCAATGACGGAATAAGTTTCGTGGCACGACGCTGAACCCTTTCTAACCTATCAATATCCTCACGCAAGTACGGGCACCAAAACTGAACGGCATATTCTAAATGAGGCCTGACTAGGGACTTGTAAAGGGGCAATATAATATCCTTCGATTTAAATTCGAAATTACGCGCTATGAAGCCTAACATCCTATTAGCTTTTGCGCAAGACTCCAGGCACTGGTTCCTAACCTTTAAATCCTTAGTTACGCGTACGCCTAAATCTACTTCCTCGTCAACGCTCGCTAACTCCCTATCATCCATCGTGTACGCGTAATTATTGTTGCGAGAACCTATATGCAAAACTTTACATTTATCTACGTTAAATTGCATCTGCCACTTATCTGTCCACTCCATAATCCTATCTACATCGTCTTGGATCCTATTTCTATCGTCCTCGTTAACAACATTACCGCCTATTTTAGTATCGTCCGCGAATTTTGACACGTTACTAGTCAATCCTACATCTATGTCGTTAATGTAAATTACGAATAGCAATGGGCCTAACACTGAACCCTGTGGGACACCGCTACCTACATCTAACCACCCCGATTCACTACCATTAACTACGACCCTCTGCCTCCTAGCACGAAGCCATTCTTCTAACCAGTTAGCTACCTGACCGCGTATACTGTGCGCTTTAAACCTTCGCAATTAGTCTCCTATGCGGAACTGTATCGAACGCCTTTTTAAAATCTAAATAAATAACGTCAGCTGCTCTATGCCTATCGTATTCGCGCTCTATTTCGTTATAAAATTCTAACAAATTAGTTAAACAAGACCTATGGCGTCGAAACCCATGCTGACTACTATTAATCAAATCTCTACTTTCTAAGTGATCGATAATACGATCCCTAACTACGGATTCAAAAAGTTTACCGACAATTGACGTTAAGCTAATGGGCCTATAATTGCTAGCTACTGAGCGGTCGCCTTTTTTAAAAATAGGCGTGACGTTAGCTAATTTGAAGTCTTCAGGAATAATCCCCGTTTCGAGTGACTGATTAAAAATCTTCGTTAAGGGGCCTACGATAACTTCTTTCAAATCTTTCAAATGTCTGGGATAAAAAGCGTCAGGGCCTGGAGCCTTGCTAACTTTTAGCCTATCGATATAGCGCAATCTCAGCCTCGTAAACAGTTATTTCATCTAAAATAGTCTCGCTATTAAATGCAACGATATCGTCAACGTCGGGGACATTATTTACGTCTTCTACGGTAAAAACTGTCGCAAAAAAGTTATTGAAAATACCCGCCATCGCCTGAGCGTCAGAAGCCAAAGCGCCATTTACATCCACTAGAGGGCCTATGTTATCTTTTACCGGCTTACGATTATTTACTATTCAAAAAACGTTTTTGGACTATGTTTACTATCCGCAGCTATAACTATCTCTAAATTACGCTTATCATTCCTAACTGATCTTTTAACCTGACGTCTAAGCTCGATATATCTATTAAAGTTAGCTGCCGTGCCATTGCGCTTACTAAGTCTATACGCTCTATTACGCTCTATTATAAACTCTCCTATTTCCCTACTCCACCACTTCGGCCTATCACGATTTCTAATGCGCTTGGGCCTACGAGGAATAAACTCCCTTTCAATATTCCTAAAACTTTCTTTAAACGCCACCCAACGCAAATTTGTGTCATTACCCATAAATAAGTTATCCCAGTCCACTACTCTCATCCTATCCGCAAAACTATCAAAATTAGCCCTACGAAAATCAGAGACTTCCACTACATTACTATCCTGAGTGTTTTCTATCAATAACTTAAACCTAAGAATTTGATGATCGCTACATCCTAAACTCTCGCCTACTTCTAAACCTTCGACTATATTCTCGCCGTTCGTCATCACCAAATCTAATATTATCACCGCGCGTTGGTTCGGTAACTATCTGTCGTAAAAAGTTATCGTCCATAAACTCAACCAGTCTCAAACCCTCTTCATTACCCGTAAAATTCTCGTAATTAACATTAGGGCAGTTAAAGTCTCCGACAATTATACTATTCCGATTGTCAATAAAATTACCAAAAAGTGAGTAAAATCTAGTATCTATATCGAGGGGTTGAACGGGAGGTCTATAAACAAGAACAAAATTAAAACTAATACTACGCGCCCTAACTTCAACACAGATCGCATTAATTGCTGCCGGAAAATCTAACTTAACCTCGAGAGCCCTAAGGGAATTACGAATGTACAGCAAAACGCCTCCTCCAAATCTATGTAACCTATCATTAGTAAAGAGTTTAAAACCCGGTATATCAAGTTCCCCCAACAAGTCCCGAGTCACGGTATTTAACCAAGTTTCAGTGATAGCAACTATATCATAGTTGCCGGAATAAATTACCGCCTTAAATTCATTTAATTTATTTCTAATACTACGCGCGTTGCAATAAAAGACGTTTAAGTTATTTTTTACCACGGGCCCGCGTTTTATACTATTTATCACGTCGGGCCCGCGTTTCCCGGACCCACAACGTTTAAAGAAGGCTTCGACCTATACAGCTTTCGAACGTTTTCGTCTATTAACCTACCTAGCCTAGCATTACCTATTTCATTAAAATGCACCCCATCTTTTATAAAAAGGCTAGGATCATTGAATTCGGACCACAGCTTTACGAAGGGTACACTTTCCTCAGCATAAATCTCTTCTAATTTGTTATTCAAAAATATTGTTTTGGACGTAATTCTAAGACCCAACCCGTGCCTAGAGGTAATACCTAGAACTAAAGACCTATCTGACCTCGCCTTCAGGGACCTAAGTAACCCCCTATGTCTCTCCAAAAGGTCAGGCACTCTCGTATCGGGCCTATACGAGTCGTTGCCTCCTACCATCGTCACCAACATTGAGTGACGGGAAGCAACGTCAACCCTATCCACTTCGTCTCTAACTCTGTCAACCCTGGCCCCTGGGAGACAGACCCTCCTCCTATTGGTTGGATTCCGTTTAACGAACTCTTTGTCCATGTGGCGCACTAAAGAGTCCCCAATTAAAATAGTTTCCCCCTCATTCACGTCCCTTTCCCAATGGGCGAAAGGGTTCGAAACCTCGATAGGGGGGGGATTCCTATCACCTAATGTACGCGGCCTAGCTCCACCCTTAACCTCTCTAAATCCCTCGCTATCTACTACTCTCAGACTAACCTTAACCTCTTCCTCAACTCTATCTAACCTTCCCGACAAGCTACCTAAACTAGAAACTAAGTTACGCACCTCACCCTTCAAATTACTAACGTCTTCAACGTTAGTATTGGTTCGGCTTCCGTCAACCGTAGCCCTAACCCTGCCCTCATCAAGCGTTGCAAGTCTATCCGCTACCTCACGTACACAGCGTTTTATGTCAACTAATTCCTCCATGAACTCGCAAAAGAAACAAACTGATCTATCGGTAATCGCCATTGGACCGCCGTTATAATCCTTAAATTCCGAATACCACCGGTTAACCCTACACCTAACACACGACGCTTTCTGCGACGGCATCGCGGAGTTAAAAATTTAAACCGTCACAGGTATAAGTTAAATTAAGCCGGCACGCTATGAAAACTTCTAAATCGCTAAAAACCACTAATTCAATTACTTAACTATAACAACGTAAATTTAAACGGAAGTATATAAAATTCAAAACTATCCAAAAGTAAAATTCTCAGCAAGAGATTATGCAGATATCGGGGAGTTGTCCCTCAAGTTGCAATGAACCCCCAGCAGGAGGCCTCTTTGGAGGGATAAAGTGGGACGGCCTCACCCCCGAAAGTAGTATACCTAACCTAAGAGAGGATCTTTGGGCGAGAAGTTGCGACGGCCTCACCCCCACGAAGGGGTATATCTAACCTAAGAAAGAGAGAGAGAGGAGAAAGAGAGAGGGGTGTTCGCTTGGTTGCTGCCAAGCGCATATTGAGAGTTCATCCGAGCGCCCGCTGTCTTATAAGATCCTAATCAGCCAGTTGGCTTAACTGGCTGAGTTGCCAGATTGCGCTATTTATTTAAAACGGTGGCATAATCCGTCAGCTGGCTTAATCCGCCAGTTGGCTTAGAAAGCCTAACCAGCCATTTGGTATAATTAAATAATAATGACGTTTATATACAGGGTGGGCGGAAAGTAGCTCCCTATTTTGGATTGGTAAAAAAATACATATATTATCCATTTATTTCAGAAGAAATAATATGAAAAGGTAGGCATACATGGTAGGTTTTCTCTAAAATTCAATGTGGGCTCCAACTCTTTCCACCAGCTTCTGGAGCCGCCCAGGAATGGCGTCCACTGACTTTAGCAGGAACTCCGGCGGGATGGAGGACATGACTTCCCGAATTCGGTCCTCCAGTTCTTCCAATGTCCTCGGTTTGGTGCGGTAGACTTCTTCCTTTACCCACCCCCAAAGAAAGAAGTCGCACGGTGTCAAGTCGAGGCTCCTGGCTGGCCATTGATGTGGACCACGACGACCCATCCAA
This sequence comes from Bathynomus jamesi, assembly GCA_023014485.1. Classification (NCBI taxonomy): domain Eukaryota; kingdom Metazoa; phylum Arthropoda; class Malacostraca; order Isopoda; family Cirolanidae; genus Bathynomus; species Bathynomus jamesi. The sequence goes on from JAJOZX010000778.1 coordinate 858,248, forward strand.
CGCCCAGGGAAGTGGGCATCCAGCCACTCACGGACAACAAGAGCGAAGTGCGGAGGGGCGCCATCTTGCATAAATATCAGATCGTCGATGTTCTCGCATGTGCTGATAACCGGCCAGACCTCGTTTCGCAACATAGCAAGGTACCGCTCAGCATTCATGGTGTTGCGCAGAAGGAACGGGCCCACAACCTGATCTGAGGTCATACCACACCACACCGTTACACTGAACCGATTCTGCCGTTTTTCAGCGGTAACCATGGGATCCTGTCCTGCCCAGTAGTGGCAATTGTGGCGGTTGACAAAGCCTCCGACGTGGAACACCGCCTCGTCGCTCCAGAGGATGTTGCGGAAGAGATGGGGCCAGTCTTCATGCCAAGCCAGCATGATTTCCCCGAACTCCATGCGAATGTCGCAGTCCTCGTCCGAGAGAGATTGGCAGTAATGCGGCTTCCACGCACGCCAGTTCAGCTCCTTCTTCAGCACAGTTCGCACTGAGTAGCGGGAGAGTCCACTTTCCCGAGCTGCCTGGCGAGTTGACTTTCGTGGACTCCGTGCGAACATTTCCTGAACTGCCTGCACCGTCTCCTGGGCCCTGGAGATCGAAGGGCGACCACATCTTCGAACATCTGCCACAGACCCCGTGGTCATGAGCTTCGAGTGGCAGTTCTTGATTGTTTTCGGGTCCACTTGGGCACGTGGTCCGTGAATGGCCCGCCACCATCTTTGAACTCGAACGACAGATTGCCAAACTTCGTACCGTGCCGCCAACTGGGCACGCTCCTGCAGTGTTAAACGCTCAGCCAAGTTACCCTTCAATCTGAAATGAAAAAAAAAATGAACGTTACAATTGTACCACTTTAGAGAACACAAAGAGAACACTTTAGAGAAAAAAAGATTACCGTTACAATTGTACCACTTTAGCGAACACACCATAACAATATAACAATACAATCACAATTTATACATAATTTATATGTAATTTAAATTAGGGAGCTACTTTCCGCCCACCCTGTATACAACCTAAAGAATTAAATAAAACACCACCACATCACTCTGTTTATTTAGACGAATTATTGGATTGGTATAATCCTAGTCGGTGGTATTCGTGCATTTGAGTGCGTTTGTCCCCGTCAGCTGGCTTAAACCGCCAGTTGGCATAACCCACCAGTTGACTCAGAAGGACTAACCAGCCATTTGGTATAATTAAATAATAATAATAATAACGTTTATATATACAATCCAAAAGAATTAAATAAAACACCATCACATCACTGTTTATTTAGACAAATTACACTGGGCAACAAAAAAAAATTTTTTGGTGTCCCAAGAATGAAAATACCTTATTCTTATAGTATTTTCTGTGCTGAATCCAAATAAGTTTGTAAAATTTCTCTATCAGGTCTGGTTTTTGTGTGACATGCAATTTAATTTTTAAAAACCCATATAGTTACATACTTATTAAAATATGATCGAAAAGACATACCTGTAGTTTAAAAAGTAGCTTGTTTTGATTTTCTGCTGTGCTTTGCCTCAGGCATGTCTCTCTTAAGAGTCCAGCAATAGTCAGCCAGCATACTGGGGCTCCATTTGCCTTGGTAACGGTTTTCCATGGCAGAAATATCCTGATGAAAACGCTCACCATGTTCGTCGCTTACCGCCGCACCCAGGTTTTCCGGAAAAAAGTCCAAGTGAGAGTCCAACAAATGAACCTTTAATGACATATTGCACCCCATTGCTTGGTAAGACTTAAGAAGATCTCCTACTATTTCAGGATAGTTTTCGGCCTTGTGATTTCCCAAAAAATGTGTGCAGACACTTTTGAAACTCTGCCACGCAGCTTTTTCAACTTCATTCAACTCTCCTTCAAATCTCTCATCTCTTAACAATTCTCTGATCTGAGGGCCTACAAAAATGCCTTCTTTAATCTTGGCATCACTGATCCGGGGAAACTTATTTCTCAAGTATGTGAATCCTGTTTGCGCTTTATCCATCGCTTTAACAAAGTTTTTCATAAGTCCAAGCTTGATATGCAAAGGAGGAAGGTACACTTTCTCAGGGTCAACAAGTGAACTATTCACAACATATTTCTTGCCTGGAACAAGTGAGGTGCGTTTTGGCCAATCCTTCTTAACGTAGTGGTTTTGCTTGTCCCTACTGTCCCACTCACATAAAAAACAACAGTACTTGGTGTAACCTAGCTGCAACCCTAGCAAAAGTGCAATGACCTTCAGATCTCCACAGATATTCCACTTATATTTCTGATACTGAAACTTTTCTAAAAGCAACTTCATGTTGTCGTATGACTCTTTCATGTTTGCAGCATGTGCAATAGGTACAGAAGGAAATTTATTTCCGTTGTGAAGAAGGACTGCTTTCAAGCTGACTTCTGAGGAGTCAATGAACAATCGACACTCATCCACGTTATGTTCATGACCAAGAGCCCCCATGACTGAATTAACATCTTTACAAAACACAAGTCCATCTTCATAGGAGAACCATTCTTTGAATTCATCATGGCGGCTGCGGAAAAAACAAACTTTAGTGTCACGTTGCAGTAGATTCCAACCCTTTAATCTTGAACCTAAAAGTTCAGCCTGCTTCTTAGATAATTTCAAATCACGAACTAGGTCATTTAGATCTCCTTGTGACAGTAAATGTGGTTCATTGGAGGAACAGGTAGCCTGGAATGTTGGATCAGAAATGTCTTCATCTTTTTCCTCGTGATATGCTACAGCTACGTTTGATTCCTCTTCGCTTAAACTTACATGTTCAGGAGGATTTGGTACTGGAAGTTGAGCACTGTGAAGAACTGGTCTCATTGCAGACGGTAGATTAGGGTATTTCATAAGGCTCTTTGTTTTTGAAGTGATCCCCTTTGTATTTACCAGGCAGAAATAGCAGTCTGTTGTGTGATCTTTGGGTTCCCTCCAAATCATTGGAATAGCAAATGGCATGTGACGTGAACCGTTTAGCCATCCTGTAAGTAGTCTTACACATGTCACACAAACAAATGTGAGGGGCCCAACTCTTTTCCTGATCGCCTACTTTACATCCGAAATAAAGTTCATAGCATTTTTTTACTAATGGTGTAAAGTTACGTTTCTGGGATTTTAAAGTTAGATCACCACACACATAACAAAAGGAATTAGGATGATTCAGACAGTTCCGCGGCATTACAAAACATCTATATGAATACAACACTGGTGTAAAATTAACAAGAAGCAACAGACACTAGCTGTTAACACTGTGACATTTACAAGCAGACTGACTTGGAGCTGCTCTACACACAGAAACTAGGCTCATGTCTGAACAGGTACAAACATGTTTCAACCTGCACAGTCTGCTGCTCCGACCAAATTTATCCTGCCAGCATTATCAGAACTTTCTCCCCAAAGGAATAAATTGTACTAATTTTACAGAAAAATTAATACAACATATATATTAATATTAATATTTTTATTATAGTTATATTAATTAATATAATATATTATTATATTTATTAGTTTTATAATGTTTTATATTATAATATTGTTATATACTTAATTATATATAATATGTTATTATTTTTTTATCCGGTGATCATGCTAAATGAGAAAAAAATGAACATAGCGTCACAAGTAAACTAAGCCTGATATAAAAAATCTGATTTCATATTTAGATTCAGCATGAAAAAGTACACTTAGAACACCAATCAAAACCCTTGTGACAAAATTGTTGTTGACCAGTGTTATTGGTTCCAATTTCACGAAATATATTGAAAATAAATACACATTCCTATACGAGCGAAGGAATATATGCAATCAAAAATAAAAATACCATAAGAATTACGAACGAGGAGTATATACATAATCAAAAAAATAATAATATACAAACCCGGACCTACCCGAATCGTTCATTCTAAAGAATGCCAAACTTTTTACCTCACCCTAGACCTGAAATTTAACGGAGAATCTGGACCTACCCGAATAAAGCCCCTATTATTACACACACACACTATATATATATATATAAAATCAGATGCATGCAAAGACCCAATAGCAAAATATATACGAGCACAACTCGAAATCAGCCAGTTGGCCAAATCCACCAACACATACAGTTTAACGGGGAATCCGGACCTACCCGAATTATTCATTCTGACGAAGGTCAAACTTTTCACCCCACCTTAGACCTACGGTTTAACGAGCAACTCGCTCATACACCAAACCATGCATATAGGCGGGGCCACCAGCGCGAACTTCGTGTGAAGAGAGACACTAGCAAAATATAAAAATGCCCAGTACGCATTGTTCTTCATCATGTAGGGGTATAAAGAACAGAAGTCGTAGTTGTGAGGGGTGTGAAAGGCAAGGGGTAACTCAGGTCGGCACTATGCGCTCGGGTTGGGGTCCAGATTCTCCGTTAAACTATAGTTCTAGGGTGGGATGAAAAGTGTGGCCTTCGTTAGGATGAGCAATTCGGGTAGGTCCGGATTCCCCGTTAAACTGTAGGTCTTGGTGGCTTAGGCCAACTGGCTGATTTCGAATTTTGCCATTGGGTTTTTGCATGCATTTGATTTTCTATATATATATATATGGGTGTGTGTATGTGTGTGTGTGTGTGTGTGTGTGTGTGTGCGCGCGCGCATATATTCCTTCGCTTGTATAGGAATGTATATTTATTTTCAATATATTTCGTGAAATTGGATCCAATAATTCGTCTAATTAAACAGAGTGATGTGGTGGTGTTTTATTTAATTCTTTTGGTTGTATATATAAACGTTATTATTATTATTTAATTATACCAAATGGCTGGTTAGTCCTAAGTCAACTGGCGGGTTATCCCAACTGGCGGTTTAAGCCAGCTGACGGGGCAAACGCACACAAATGCACGTTCACCACCGACTAGGATTATGCCAATCCAATAATTCGTCTAATAAACGGAGGGTGGTGGTTGTGTTTTATTTAATTCTTTTGGTTGTTTATATAAACGTTATTATTATTATTTAACTTTACCAAATGGCTGGTTAGGCCTTCTAAGTAAACTGACGGGTTAAGCCAACTGGCGTAGTAAGCCAGCTGACGGATTATGCCATTAAAATAATTCGTCTAAATAAACAGAGTGTTGTGTTGGTGTTTTATTTAATTCTTTTGGTTGTATATATAAACGTTATTATTATTTAATTATACCAAATGGCTCCATAGGCCTTCTAAGTCAACTGGCAGGTTAAGCCAACTGGCAGATTAAGCCAGTTGACGGATTAAGCCAGTTGACGGATTATGCCAACTGGCGGAAAACCAGAATATGTGCTTTAATTAAATAAATAGCGCAATCTGGCAACTCAGCCAGTTAAACCAACTGGCTGATTAGGATCTTATAAGACAGCGGCCGCTCGGATGAACTCAATATGCGCTTGACAGCAGCCAAGCGAACACCCCTCTCTCCTTCTCCTCTCTCTTTCTTAAGTTAGGTATACCCCTTTGTGTGGGTGAGGCCGTCCCAACTTCTCCTCCAAAGAGGTCTCCCCAGCAAGCTGGGGGGAGTTCATTGCAACTTGGAGGATAACTCCTCCCCATAGTTGCATAACCTCTCGCAACATTCACCATTTGTTGCATAACTTCTTGTAACATCCCCTCCCCCTTTGTTGCATAAGCTCTTTGGACATTTCCTTTGGAACGTTGATCAACATTTGCAGTTGCATTGCACTCTCCTTTTCCGCTCATACTACTTGCCTATCGCATTCTCATTCAAACCAATAATATAAACCAACTATTTCGTAAGTAATATTTCATGTAATACGAAATAACAAGTCGTCATTTATGCACGAATAATGATTCACCCTTCGAAACTTATCGTGATGAAGTCGATCTATATTAGATATATTGGACGTTTTCTGTCAATGCAATACATAAACTTAATTAGTAAACCTTAGTAATGATTATTAACGAACTTTCTTTAATAAGTAATTTTGATGCCAGTAATTGCGATTGCATGGTTACCGACGTTAAACGAAACAACTGTCAGATTTAGGAATATATATACACCATAAATACAGTATGTGTGTGTATATATATATATATATAATATATATATATATATATATATATAGATAAATAGATTAATGGGTAGCCTAGTGGTTAAGACGCTGGGCTGGGCTGTGGCGTGGTTCGGATTCCACGTTAAACTGTAGGCCTAATGGGGCGTCCATAAATGATGTCACACTTTTAAGGGTGGGGGGGATCTGTAATTTTGTGACCTTTTTTGACAGAGGGGAGGGAGAGGGGTCTAAAATTTTTGTGAATTCACAAAATTTTTTTTGAGTTATGTTGACATTTTGAAAAGTCTAATGAACAACTAAAATATTGATAGGATTCTTCTTTCTCGACTAGTGTAATCTTATGTAGCTGAAAAACAAATTCTCATACATCTAGCTGCTTGCATTGCTAGATATTAACAAAAAAGCTACTATTTGAATGAATTTTGAAATAAATATGTTATTTCGCTATTTTTTTTACAATTTTACATATAGTTTGTGACCGTGACATGGGCGAGGGGGACGATCCCTAAGGCTTGACCTTCGTCAGAATAAACATTTTGGGCAGAAGAAAAACCAAGTTTATATATATATAAATTATATATATATATATATATATATATATATATATATATATATATATACACAGTATATATATACACATGGTGATAACAAATGATCTTCCACATTTTAAAAATTTATTATGAAAAACTAACAAAGCTACAGCGAAAAGCAAAATATACAAATGAATATTTTAGGGAATTTTTATTTGTAATATTGAACACGTCAAAGATAGTTCTAAAGTTAACGTCTTTTTGCTCTTACCGCTGAGAAAGTGTACGGTCCAATCTTTTTTTTGCTGAACAAACAATTAACGGTATCATTTACCGCGATATGCTACAGCTGTGGATGATGCCCCAGCTGCTAGGGGACAAAGCTGTATGTGGTTTCAGCAGGATGGTACACCACCCCATTTCCACAATGAGATTACAACATTCCTGAATGAGCAATTGCCTGATCGTTGGATCGGGCGTAGGGGGGCGATTCCTTGGCCGGCTCGTTCGCCCGATCTAACCCCCCTTGACTTCTTCCGCTGGGGTTATGTAAAAAATTAAGTTTTGGTTCCACCAATGGCAACAACTTTGGGACATTTGAAGGAAAGGATACGTGAGGCTGTTAGAAAAGTTCAGTATGATATGCTACAAAATGTATGGAGAGAAACAGAATACCACTTTGATATCTGCAGAGCCACAAAAGGAGGTCATATTGAACTTCAATAGCTTGTAAATAAAACTTTGAGTTCTTCTTTATTTGTATATCTTTCTTTTCGCTGTAGCTTTGTTAGTTTTTTCATAATAAATGTTTAAAATCGGGAAAATCATTTGTAATCACCAGGTGTATATATACACTGTATAACAGATGTTCCCAAAACATGTCCCTATTTCTAAATGGTTAGTGTAACCGCCACTTTTTTCTAACACAATATTCAACCTTACACAAATGTTTGACAGAATGTGTCGTGTTCCCAAATTAAAGGCTAGATAGGGAGCATCTTCAACCTTGAAGGAAGAGTTTTGTTGTGAGAGGACCAAGACTGTTCAACCAGCTGCACAAGAAACTAAAAGGAACATGAGTGGTGTAGCCGTGGATATCTTCAAAAGAAGACTAGAGGCCTGACCCAGAACAATTCCAGATGAGCCGGGAGTACTTGGCTATGTGAAGTGGAGAGCATAAAAAACCAACTCTTCTCACCAGGCTAACTCAAGGGGAGTTAGCCTATGTACACTATGTTTAGGAAAACTTTAACTGTCGCTCTCTCATATATATATACAAATATATATATATATATATATATATATATATATATATATAATAATTTAGGGTGGTCCATAATTTCACTTTTTAAAATTTTTAATGGTCCAACGGGCTAATGTTGTGGGCATTCGTGCAAGAAACAACATGGTTACCAGTTTTTAGAGTTCCGGTAATATCAGACCCCCCCCCCCCCCCCCCCAATTTATATGGGACCTAAAAATTTGACTGAGAAAACGAAAGTTTTCCGCTTCTCTGTGAATAAACATATGACTATATTATTTTTTCTTGGTAATAATATATTATTTTAATTAATTATATATTCTAGGGGTGTTACCGCCATCCTGAAGCATCATCCAAGGCAGCTTCGCGGCGATGGGCTCGAAATTAGATCAGCTTATCAAGCCAGCTACAGTATATTTCGAGTGGGAACAAACCTGATTCCAGGTCTCCATAGTTTTTTTTTTAGCATTTATTTTTAAACAAAAATGAATTCCTTTTACAATGATTAAAAAATTATACCAAAGTTTAATTAAAAAGATAAATACTTCTGCATAACTTTACACAATAAACACTCACTTAACATAATTATACATTTCAGCCAAAGATTTTTTCTTGAAGTCTGGAAGAAGGCGTCGATGTTGCTTTATAACTTTTACCAGAAATTGTTTTTGTGATTCATCATTAACAATTCTGTCTTTGAAATCTTCAATCAGCTTGATTGCTCTCTCGGCAGGATCATTCACAACTTTCATATTTTTGACAAAGTTCTCCATAACTTGGAAAGATTTGCAATTTTTTCAAGAAGTAACAGGTTCATTTAGCCAGTCACCACTAGTACCCAAGCATTGAAAAACAATTGAAGAACCCTTACCAACTAACTGACACAGCTTAGTTGTATTTGTTAGCTTAGGGAAGATTGGCTGACCTTTGGGAGGAGGGTGTTGCGGGTTGATTTGACGGACTTTCTTCATTGACTTTGCAATCAGACTTTTTTCTGCATCTGAAATTTGCTGGGAAAACAAAGCAAGTGGTACTAGTTCCTCAGTCAAATACCATAGCTGACCATTTAATCCCTTAAGAGCGCTGGATGCTACATCGTGATCATAATTTTTATATTCAATGAGTTCATTAAAAAGATTTAAATCGTTGACAGGTGCATCACAGGCGACGGAAGCAAGCAACCAAGGTTTTATATAGTAGAGGCAGTTGAATATGCACATTCTCTCTAGTTTTGCTATCATATTTGAATCATTCCCAGCTTGATCACAGAGTGCGTACATCTTTGCTGGATACAATACAGATGGCATCCACCTCGCATAGTGTACTGCCCCAGGCTTAACCCATCTCACACCAGTGTTTGAGACATTTTCCCCAAGAAGTAATAGAGCAACCTCGGCACATTCTCTGTCGTCGCCTCTGGGAAATAGAGGTGAACTGGCTGAATTAAGTGCATCTTTTAGAAAATCTTTTACCTCAGAAGCTTTGGCTCTCATTGGCGATTTTTATTGTTCATGACCATATCATTTCTTTTAAATGATAGAAATGCTGAAGTGCATCTGAATGGGATGGTAGCTGGAATAGTCCTGTAGGAATCAGTTTATCATTAAGATTACCAATAATTGGATCATAACTGCTTTTTCTTAACTTTATATTTAATTTCTTAGGAGTAGCCATGATATTCATTTAAAATAAGATTAGAGTCAACTAAGTGAAAAATGCATCATATACTATATACATCATTGGAAATCTGAAAAACACATAAAATATTGGCTTAATCAGCTGTTATAGAACATTTCTATGTATACTATTACAAATAAATAATCAACTTATACACCAAAATGTGCAAAGTTGATTTCTGAATAAATTGATATGCAATATGTATGCTTTTATTTAAGATTAAATATGATTAATCTTAAAAAAATGCTTAAAAGATGTCGTTTTTACTCAGTTTTTTACTATGCAATATAAATTGGGGGGGGGGGGTCTGATATTACCGGAACTCCAAAAACTGGTAACCATGTTGTTTCTTACACCAATGCCCATAACATTAGCATGTTGGACCCTTAAAAATTTTAAAAAGTGAAATTATGGACCACCCTAATATACTGTATATATATATATATATATATATATATATATATATATATATATATAGAGAGAGAGAGAGAGAGAGAGGAGAGAGAGAGAGAGAGAGAGAGAGAGAGAGAGAGAGTGCTTTTTCTGGCGGTACGCAATGGTACGCAGTACCAGCACCTTTTTGAAGAAAAATAGAAAATCCGTCATTTCTCCCAACCCCGTAAGCGTTCATCAAATCTGAGTACCGGTACCCTTTTTTCTAGAAAAAAAAGCAGTGTACACACACACACACACACACACACACACACACACACACACTAACAGAATGTATAGGTGTTAGTATATGTTATTCTCTTTTAAACCTATTGCATGTATCACATGTAAGCACGGAACAGTAAAAGTTGAAATCGAAATTTACAAATCTGAAGAATGATTTCAACTGTCAAACAAAGTTTGGAAACTTCATAGGAAAAAGAATAGGTAAGGTTTCAGATTTCCATTATATATATATATATATATATATATATATATATATATACAGAATAATAATATATATATATAAAAACTTAGGGTGGTCCAAAAAAATAAATGTTAAAAATTCGTAGGTCTTACCCTCCCTAAAATTGTTATCTATGTTGAAAAAACTCTAAATATAAAATTTTAATAAGATCAAAAAATTCTAAGTGGTGCCACATCGCATTTGAATTTAGATGTTTTTAAAAACCTTTTTTGCTTCTTCCCCATAATATAGATTTATTTTGTCTTTACGAAAAATATTTCGATATACAGGGTGTCCCATAAGTCCGGCATCATAGGAAAAATATTAAAAAAAGGCAAAACAAAAGCTTTTATTTACAGAATGTGTTCAATATGTCCACCATTGTTTTCAATGCACAAATTCAGACGTGATACCCAGTCAGCAAGCACACGGTGAATGATGTCAGGAGTAATGGTGTTACATGCCCCAATAATGCGCTGCCGTAAATGTTCAACACTCCTAATTTTCTCTGCGTATACCAGCGCTTTCAAGTGGCCCCAGAGATAAAAATCTATGAGTAGAATTATCTGGATTCGTTCTTCCTTGCTCACAGACATTATGGCCTGTAGAAAGAGAAAAATATGAATTATGGTTTGTAGAAATAGAAAAATATGAATTTCTCATATGATGCCGGACTTATGGGACACCCTGTATATCATTTTTTGCATAATATAGATTTTTGTATGCTTACTGTGGTTAAATATTCCGAAGCACATCTTGTATGAGCGGTACTGAACACGTTGAGGCAAGAATCGCATCTGTTCTGTTCATACTTGTATTCACGTTTTTCCATGAAATAGATTTCGTCACTTTTCCCATTAAGTGCTCATCTTGCCTAAACGTGTTGAAAGGGCGTTGCTATAACAATCGTATTTTTTATTCACAAGCCTCAGTCTTTTGCCAACCTGTCGTTTGCAGTGTATTGTTTGCAGTGTATTATTTGCAGTGTATTGTTTGCAATGTATTGTTTGCAATCATTTGCAGTGTATTGTTTGCAGTGTATTGCAGTTCGTTTGCAGTGTTGCAATAGTGAATAATCATATTAGAAATGGCAAGTTCCTCAATGAAAACTCGCAGAAATACCGAAATATGGCTCATTGGACAACCAATTGAAATGATATGCGGGAGAAAACTTCCTTCCAAAGTTGATGTGCTCCGTCATCTTTTTTATTTACTTAAGGAAAAGAAAACTAAGAGAAGCTTCTAAAGCAGTTTACATAGAGGTAGTTGAATTTTGGGAACAAGCTAGAATTCCAACAAGAGCTGATTATAATGTTATACCAATGATTGAAAAAGTATATACGAAATATATTAAGCTCCAAAAATTTAAATTCCGGTGCTCCGAAACTCAGCGTGAGAAAAAGAGATTGTTTCACGACAGTTTAAACGATCGCTTTGATATTGTTCACCAAAAAGCGCACGAGATAATCAAGATTAAAGAAGACAGAGAATTCCTCCAAGCTCAAAAACAGAAGGGAAGAAAAGGATATATGGCTAATGTTGACAAAGCATTATCAGAGAAAGAAGATCGTAAAAGGAAGAGAGAGTCAGCTAAAGAACGGTTAGCACGTAGGGAAAGTAAGAGAAAGGAGGACGAAACAAAGTCTGCCAAATTGACTTCATCAAGTAGCATGAGTAATGAAGATGAAACAATGAGCATGAGTAGTGAAAATGAAACAATGTTGTGTAAAACTAACACGCCTTCAAAAAATAATGCAGGCAAGAAGGTTCCTAGCAAACCAAGTAAGAAGAAACTTGTAACACGAGACGTTGCAGTTGCGCTGGATAGATCGAATATTTCTGATAGACAGGCCGTATATGTACTATCAGCTGCTGCCTCTGCATTAGACCATGATCTTGATGACTTGTCCATAAGCAGAAGTACAGTTCGTCGAAAGAGAATGGATGTACCTGAGAAAATCGCAAATGATTTAAAAGAATCCTTTAATCCTGAATGTTCTTTAATGGTGCATTGGGATGGAAAAATGCTAGTCGATTTAACTGGAAATGAAAAAGTTGAAAGATTAGCAGTGTTGGTGTCAGGAGGAGGCAAATCAAAGTTGCTTTCAGTACCCAAACTCGAGTCTGGCACAGGAGTAGACATTGCAACAGCTGTCGAATGTTTAAAGGACTGGAACTTAAAAGATCGCATTAAAGGTATGTGCTTTGACACAAATGTCACGAACACGGGTCCTAAAAAGGGAGCTACTGCACAAATAGAACAAAAGCTTGGAGAAGACGACTTACTAAATATTGCATGCCGGCACCATATAATTGAACTTATTGCATCCAATGTTTTTGAGGTGTGTCTTTGTTCCGCCAGTAGCGGACCTGATATTCCGATATTCAAACGCTTTAAGTCTGCCTGGAACTCCATCAATGAGGAAAATTTTGAACCCTTTCCTGGTACTCCAGGACATGATGAACTGCTTGTTATTTGTAAGAAACATCTAACCTCCACACAAATCCGAAATGATTACAGAGAAGTCCTAGTACTTACAATCATCTATCTAGGAGATGTACCACCACGTGGAGTCAAATTTCTAAAGCCAGGTGCTTTGCATCGTGCCAGGTGGATGACTCGCATAATCTATGCAATAAAAAAGAATCTTTTCTGCTCACAGTTTAAAATGACTCTAAAGGAACAAAGTGGAATAAAACGTTTTGCACAATTTGCCATTAGGCACTATGTTCCTGCATGGTTTTCTGCACTTATCGCTGCTTCTGCCCCTGCCAATGATCTTTCGCTACTAAAACTGCTGCTAGTATACGAAGACAAAAGCATTGCTTCCGCAGCATCTCAAGCACTTTCTCGCCATCTTTGGTACCTAAGTGAATTTCTTATTTCACTTTCATTCTTTGATGAAGACATTCCCATTGATGTTAAAAGAGACATGGTAAAGGTACTTGACATAAAGGGATCTAAACATCCGCCCAAAAGAATAAATTTGAATCTTTCTGCCAACGATATTCAAAACAAGACAGTAGCCAGCTTTGTTACTAGCTCGTCTCGACTATTTTTCACTAAGCTCGGACTCCCAATAGCCTTTCTTGAGGATGATCCAACAAACTGGAAGAACAGGCAAGATTATCAAATGGCCCCTGAGTATTTCAAGTTAATGATGGTAACAACTGATAACTCCGAAAGAGGAATAGCATTAATAAAAAATTTCAATGCACATCTAAGAATGAAAGTCAAAAGTAGTTTCTCCTGTAAGTAGTGGAGCAACATCGCCTGCAGTTTGCTAATGTAAAAAAATTAAACTTGAAGCAGGAACTGCGAACGCAGCAACAATGAGTGGGAGATGGGCACCCATGAGACCCCCACCTCTGAGTGGTTAATACTCCATTATAGTTGAATATGGAGGGGGACTGCGATAAACTAAAGAAATTTTTGAATATGAATTCAAACAATTTTGAAACAAGAAAATTAAGAAATTTAAAGTCGAGTGTGGCACCACTAAATATTTATTAATTTTGATAAGTTTTGGTCAGTAACGTTTTTTTAATATAGGTAACAATTTCCGAGGGTAAGACTTAAGATTCAGATACTTTTAAAATTTACTGTATAATTTTGGACCACCCTAAATTATTTATATATAATATATATATATATATATATATATGCATATATAACTGCAATGACCGCGCAGTATATAAATGAATAGAAACGACATAAGTGGTAAGGAACGTTTCTGCACACGAGGAGGAGAGATAACGAATAAATGAAAAATGAGGCGAACCGCCCGGGAATCGAACCCAGGGCCTTCCAATTGCCGGTTGGACGCGCTACCATTATGCTACGGTTCTCGCTTAATCACAAATCGAAATTCTCCCACATAGGGCAGAAACCAATGCCCTGAGAGGGCACCCTCGCAAATCGTTATCTCTCCTCCTCGTGTGCAGAAACGTTCTTACCACTTATGTCGTTTCTATTCATTTATATACTGCGCGGTCATTGCAGTTATATGCGCATATTCACGATTTGCGAGGGTGCCCTCTCAGGGCATTGGTTTCTGCCCTATGTGGGAGAATTTCGATTTGTGATTAAGCGAGGACCGTAGCATAATGGTAGCGCGTCCAACCGGCAATTGGAAGGCCCTGGGTTCGATTCCCGGGCGGTTCGCCTCATTTTTCATTTATTCGTTATCTCTCCTCCTCGTGTGCAGAAACGTTCCTTACCACTTATGTCGTTTCTATTCATTTATATACTGCGCGGTCATTGCAGTTATATGCGCATATTCACGATTTGTGAGGGTGCCCTCTCAGGGCATTGGTTTCTGCCCTATGTGAGAGAATTTCGATTTGTGATTAAGCGAGGGCCGTAGTATAATGGTAGCGCGTCCAACCGGCAATTGGAAGGCCCTGGGTTCGATTCCCGGGCGGTTCGCCTCATTTTTCATTTATTCGTTATCTCTCCTCCTCGTGTGCAGAAACGTTCCTTACCACTTATGTCGTTTCTATTCATATATATATATATGTATCATTCATTCATTTCACGTGTTTAATTGTGAAATTCGTCCCATATATATATATATATATATATCGTGGCCGGACGTTTCGTCGACGGACGTTTCGTCGAACGGACGTTTCGTCGAAAGATTTTTTTTAAAAGAACTTCATTTTCATGTAAAAATAAAATGAATTTGTTTAAAAGGAGGTTTATTTTCCTTTACGGGATTTTTTTTTGGGAAAGAACTGTATTTTCATTTCAAAATAAAATATATTTTAAAATTGTGCCCCTATAAACTTACAAATTATGTGCAATAGCTTTTAGGTATTGCTTTAGGTATTTAGGTATATATTTGGTAATTTTATATATTTATATATTATATTAATAATTTGGTAATATATATATTTAGTAATATTATTATTTATATATAATAATTATATTAATATATTAGGAGCAAGTGTAGTTTACGTTTCCCCGACACAAAGGGGACACAAACTACACTAGGTCAAAGTTGGGGAACGTAAACTACACTAGGATCTTAGGAGACATTTTTTAATGAATCCATCAAATAAAACGTTAAAACTAACGAAAATATTACAACTCCACCTAATTAATCGTCAATATATATATATACGATTGGTTAGATTAAGTCGTAATATTTTCGTTAGTTTTAACGTTTTAATTGATTAGGTATACGCGGACAAAAGTTGGAGAACGCAAACTACAGTAGGATAATGTAGGGGAATGTAAACTACACTAGGATAATGTAGTGGGAACGTAAGTGCGCAATTACCTGGTTGGTTGATTAACCTCTAATTGCACCATTACATTATCTGAGATGGGGGTGGTAGAAATATGAAATAGCCATTTGACGATACGTCTGTCGACGAAACATCCGTTCAACGAAACGTCCGTTCGACGAAACGTCCGTTCGACGAAACGTCCGGCGACGAAACGTCCGGCGACGAAAAGTCCGGCGACGAAAAGCGAGCACCATATACAGTATATAATATATATATATATATATATATAATCCTATTCATTGAAGATATGGAGTAAAATTCTGTATTATAGTCAATACAATTCTTTGAAAAGCTGCCTCGTTTTCATTTCTTTGCACCTCTGATCATCAAAATAAATAGATATTCCTCGAATATTTTAGCTGCGTATCTTCAGTAGATGAAACTTTTTGAACACACTCATATATATATATATATATATATATATATATATATATATATATACACACACACATATATATATATATACACACACACACACATATATATATATATATATATATATATATTATATATATATATATATATATATATATATATATGTTATGTTATAATGTTCCAGACCAACAATGACCCAAGGATCCACTCATGGCTGGTCTACCTAACTGTGTTCGTAATTGTGTATTGTGCATGTCCTCCGAGGTGGCGGAGGGACCTACAATTTTACGTGGGTTCCGAACCACAAAGAACATAAGAAATTTTTATAGTGGGCACACTAGGGGCCACTTCGGCCATCGAGAGTGGCTCCACTATGTAAACACTGCCTGTACATTGGCAACAACCAATTTTTACAAAACTAAATAATTATCAATTTAAAACTAATTAATTATCAATTTAAAACTAAAGATAGAATCTCTGGATCCAGAAGATCAAGTCATAATAGACTACTATCCACAAATATGTTACACTCTGCAGTATATCTGTTAAAACGACATGCAAATATATCAGATCCAAAGAATCCAGTCAATTTCACTACGGTATCCATCAATACCAGTACCTTGCCAAGAAAAAATAAGCCACGGTCCATATCAATTGCGGACGAAGTCACAATTTACAACCATATACATTACAATATATATACTTAGGAGGAAAAGTATAGGTGTGGCTGTAAAGCCCTACAGTAATGTAGAAATGTGTGTGCACCCATTTGGATCTCCATTTAAAGGTGTTTGTGGGGCAAGTGAAGATCATGAGTTTTTCAATACCTCACAGTACTATGGGGGCACCGCTCCGCAGAGGAATCTCTTTAAATGGGGTGTGTAAGGACAGAGAGTATCCCCTAACCCAAGATGCTGCCTCCCTATATCCCACAACACTTGTGTTGAGCTGTGGGATCTATCACCTAAATGTATATAATATATATGAAATAAACTAGTACCATTCATACAAAAAATATGCTTAAACACTATCACCAGATGACCCTTGCAGACATCAAACTATCCAACCTTCTTTTGAAAGAATCAATTGTATCTGAAGTCACGACTTCTTCTGTCAGACTGTTCCAAAACTTAATTACACTGTTTGTAAAACTATGTTTTCTTGAATTGTTCTACATCTTGGCTAAAATAATTTCATACTATGACCTCTAGTCTGGTTATTGTGATCTTCAATGAAAAGAGAATCGAAATCTATTTTATCCAACCCTTAATTTACTACCTTAAACTATACCCAATCTATCAACATATGCGTCTAATCGATTTTTAAACATGTTTATAGACGTGCTACTAATTACTTCTACCGGCAAACTATTCCAGCTATTTACTATTCTATGCGTAAAAAGTTTTTCGCAATGCTGTCTCGAACCTTCTACTTGTCAACTTACACCCGTTATTTCTAGTCCTATTACATTGAGATATTTCGAAAAAGCTATCTCTATCTACATTATCGAACCCATTCATAATTTTGAAAACCTGGATTAGATCACCCCTTAGCCTCCTAGTCTCGAGTGTAGTCAATTTTAACTCCTTAAGCCCATTCTCGTACGACTTTGACCTAAGCGACGGAATCATCTTAGTTCCTCGTCTTTGAACTCTTTCGATTTTGTTTATATCTTTGCGCATATGCAGATTCCAAAACTGGATCGCGTACTCCAAATGAGGTCTAACT
Source organism: Bathynomus jamesi (assembly GCA_023014485.1). Lineage (NCBI taxonomy): Eukaryota > Metazoa > Arthropoda > Malacostraca > Isopoda > Cirolanidae > Bathynomus > Bathynomus jamesi. Next base: position 876,048 of record JAJOZX010000778.1, read on the forward strand.
AATGATTTATAAAGAGGAACTATAATATCTTGCGATTTGTACTCAAAATTCTGAGCTATAAACCTAACACTTTGTTCGCTTTATTGACCGCTGCTGTATTTTGTTTCGTTACTTTTAAATCACCAGTGATTATAATTCCTGAATCTCTTTCCTGCTTTACGCTTATCAACTCTTTCCCTGACATAATATATGCAAAATTACCGTTACGTGAGCCTATATGTAAAATTTTGCACTTATCGATGTTAAATCTCATTTGCCATGTGACTGACCAATCAAAGATTTTATTCAGATCATTCTGGATTTTACCTCTATCTTCGTCATTAATCGCCCTACCACCCAGCTTCGTGTCATCCGCAAACTTTGAAACTGTACTGACTAGGCCGACATCTAAATCGTTAATATATAAGAAAAAGCAAGGGGCCCAATACAGAGCCCTGAGGAACGCCACTCGCTACATTAGCCCAACACGACTCCGCTCCATCAACGACCACCCTCTGTTTCCTACCTCGCAACACTTTCTATCCAATTTATTACTAACCCCTGATTCCATGAGCCTTAGTTTTCTCAATGAGTCTTTTGTGCGGTACGGTGTCAAACGCTTTTTGAAAATCTAAATATACTACATCAACAGCCGATGACTATCGTAAACGTCAACCACGCTTTGAAAAAATTCTAAAAGATTAGTTAAGCAAGATTTGTTTCGCCTAAAACGTGCTGCGTATTTCTAACTAAGTTATGCAATTCTAAGTGTTCGACTATAGGATCCCTAATTATTGATTCCAGTAGCTTACCTACAACAGACGTTAAATGATTGGCCTATAATTCCCGCAGCACATTTATCGCCTTTCTTAAAGATAGGTGTTACGTTTGCTAACTTGAAATTATGGTACGCACCCCTCAGAAATAGACGCATTAAAAATCTTTGTTAGCGGCACAACAATGCTATCTTTTAATTCTTTTAGTTGTATGGGAATATAGCGCATACTTCCCCTTCACTAACCACAATATTATCCAAAATATTACCATTATCAAAAAGGTATTATGTCTATGACCGTAGAGATATTCGTTACATCTTCTATAGTAAAAACTGACGTAAAAAATTCGTTTAGCAAGGTAGCCATTTCCTTGTTTTCAGAAACTAGATACTCCGTTAACATTTTTCAACGGCCCAAGACATTTTAATTGGATTCTATTGTTGACGTATTGAAAGAATCGCTTGGGGTTTTCTTTACCGTCACGAGCTATGGAGATTTCAAATTCGCGCTTGGACTTTTTATTACACTTTTCGCTTCACGCCTCAGAGATATGTAGTTGTTTCGTAACAACAAATTGTCTGTATCGCACATATGTTGCCTATAAGCCCTATCTCTACTCTTTATAATGTCTCCTACTCTAGAAGTAAACCACAAGGGCTTGTTATTACTTTCGCACGCTTAATTTTGTACGGTACACATTCCTCATTTATAGTCCTAAATACTGTTTCAAACGATTCCCACATTAGTTTTGCGTTGGAGTTCCCCATTACTTTTTCCCAATTGACGTGTGACAATTTATTTCGAAATTTACAATGTCTGCGTGCTGGAAGTTAGGAATTTAATCGAGTTAGCTGGTTTCGAGTGACTTACTGAGAGGACAAACTGTACCATATTGTGATCGCTATTGCTTAATGGTTCTATTAGTTGAAGATCAGTGATTAGCCTATCATCCGTAGTTATTACTAAATCTAAAATACTGTCCAACCTCGTAGGTTCCCCAACCTTTTGAATAAGAAAGCTATCCTCGAGAAAATTAACTAAACGATTTCCTTCCGCGTCTCCCTGCATTGTATCGTAATTCACGTTGGCGCAATTAAAGTCACCCATAACTAAAGCCTGCTCACTACCTATTATTCTCTTTAGTTCACGATATAACGCTTCGTCCGTATCAGCTGTTTGATTAGGGTGCCTATATATAACCGCAACAACAATTGAAATCGTTCAATTTAAGTTCTGCTATAGTCGAATCTACCGGTTCTGGAATTGTGTGCTTTACTTCTATAACGTTCGCAATATTATCTTTGATATACAACATAATACCGCCTCCTCGCCTACCTATTCTATTTTTAACAAAAAGTCTATAACCTCTAATTTGATACTCCCCTACAAAGTCACGTGTTTCAGTGCTAAGCCACGATTCATTTATCGCAATTAAATCGTAGTCTTCACAAGCAATTAAAGAAAAAAAAATTTTTTATTTCGTAAGCTACGAGCATTTAAGGATAGAACCTTCAAATTGTTTGTAATTGCGACACCTTCAAGTGCGCAGGGGAAATTTGTGGAATTTACGCTGGGACCGTTCGAGTTACGGCAGCCTGAAAAGAAGAGAGTATTATGAAATAGTCTTCCTAAACGCGCAGCTCCAACGTCATTAAGATGAAGTCCATCTCCGAGGAACAAGTCCCTCCTGCCATAGAAACTGTTCCAAAAATTGCTGTAGAAATCGTTACGTTCGATAATTCGAGGAAGTATACCTGCTAAAACAATCTTATTAGTTTTTTCCTTTAATCGCTCTAGTACGTCCCTGCACCTAGCCAGCAGTTCTTCTGATCTAGAATTTAAAACGTTATTAGTACCGACATGAATAACATACGTTGTGTCCTCGGCGGTACCGTCTGTAAAATGGTCAACACTATTAGTTATATCCTCCACCCTTGCACCCGAGTAGCAGTAACGACCCTACGACGAGGGTTTCTCCCACAGAATTCCTCGAGCTGCCCTCGAACAATGGAATCGCCAACTAGTCATATTTCCGGTTCATCAGCATCTTCGAAACCTAAACAGAAAACTTATTGTTTGTTATTACTGGTAGACAAGTCTTAGGTTTTCTCAATGGTGCTCCATTACACACTCGAACGAAGGGTTGGGAACTAGGGGAAGAGAGAGGACTATTTGTACTATTTATATTATTAGTAGAAACTGAGGCAGGAGGGGTCGTAATTGGAGTCTCAAGGGATTCTAATTTTGCCGTCAGGAGCATCACGCTTTCTTCAAGCCTCACTCTGGCCTCCCTCTCACGTTCTAACTCGTTCCTCAGGACTTCCATGCTTGAACACCACCTGCAAACTAACCGTTCATTATTATTAGCCATTGTAAACGCGTAAGCGGCAAATTTCCCTTCACTGCGACTGCAAGTACTTGACGGGGGTGCCATGCTTTTAATTAGTTAAAAAAAAAAAAAAAAAAAAAAAAAAAAAAAAAACGAGGGTTTGGAAATTAATAAATTACAACGTAGGTCTACCGCGTGCTTATTGTGCCGTCACATGCCCAAACCCGCAAAAATGTTCTTGAAACGCAGAAACAGGTTCTTCTAACACAAATTTATACTAAATGAATATATAATTAAGCTACCGACGAAAGATCTGTAAAAGAAAGAGCATTAATAATACTTATCTGATAGCGATTCGACCGACTTTTTTCCTTTTTTCCCACGGTGTGTGACCACACTACCTGATCTCCCGAAGGAAGGGAAAATGAACCTTATGACTCCTCGTTTTCTGATAGATTTGAAAAACAAAGAAGGCAAGCCACGTGCAGTAGCCTTGGTTTAATCAAATAATATAGTACTGAATAAAGTCAATAGATGAAAAATATTCGTTAATGAATAATTAGTAACACGAAGTAATTTAGTTAAGAATGCACCAAACACTATTTTTTTTAAAGACACCTCAGCGAAAACCACTTATTCAATTGATAACACTGGACACTCGATAAAACACGTCTGTTCACAAGGAAAGACTGATCTCTATTATATATGTTATATATATATGTTAACCCCCTCCGTCTATGGCCCTGGGGTGGTTCGAATCGACGGGGGTTCTGGTTGGGAGGCAGCAACGGATATTTCTCGCGATAGTTTTTTTCTATAACATTCTAATTTTTCTCTCATTTCTTTTTTTCTTTCTATAATACTCTGATACTTTCTCTGAAGGTTCGCCGATTTTCTTTTTATAACTTATCGGGAACTATTTTCTCTATTTCATTTTACTAAGTTCTCTGAAGAGAGCCATACTCGAAGGGGAAAATAAAAGGTTTCTCTCACTGTAATTTACTTCTAAAAATGTACAGGTAGTGCTCTGAATTTACAGGGGTAGAGGTTCGACCTCTTTCGACCATGGCTCAGGCCGGAATCTAAAAATTTAAGGAGGCAAGGGGCCTCTTCCCCCTCCTTGCAGCGGGGCTGCTAACAAGGGAGTCTCGTAGTAGTGACCAAAGAAGAGTGCAGTAATGAAGTGAAGTTAATTTTACAATTGCATGTATCATATAAGTCTAAATGTTGGGGGAATACAGTTGAAGGTTAAGTTCACCCCTATAAACTAATCGTATTTTCGCCGAGTATACATTCTGAAGGCGATATAATTTCGGAGTAGTACATTAAGTACAATCTAAGTACATGACTGAGTACATTGTAATTTTGGTTTATTACAATTATGATAATGATTACCAATTAATTCATATTCGCTTATTATCGCCGATTATAGTTTTATTAAAGTACATTAATTACATTATAAATCATTATTACCAATTACAGATCATTAAAGTACATTACATTATATTAAATTATTACAGTTAATTACAATTAAACAGTTACTATAACTTTTTGTTTTTACAATGTTTCATATTAATAGATAATTAAGATGTTAGAAATATGATACAAAGTACATGGGCACATACGGTATATAACATAATATAACATAAACATAACACCTTATGTTATAAATCTGCAACAGAAGCAAGAGAGAGGATTTCGAATTCAGATGCTTGATTTTGCTGTGGAGAGCGGAATTTGAACTCTTCGCATAAGCATTTTTGAGTTCATTGCGGGAGGTGAAATAATAAAGAATAAAAAATAAAAAGAATACACGTGAACGTATGTACATGTACGTAACTATGTACGTAATCATGATCATTCGGGGACAAGTACGAATGCACAAAGTATTGTACACATATGGGTAGTCATACAACAGGTTGACAATGATAGACAATAGGTAGCTGAATGAATGAGTAATAAAATTAACAAAAGATAAAGGTCAAGAAAGGACATGGATGTACGAATGAACAACGTATAAACAATGGGAGGATTTAAAAGGAACGAATTAGAGACAGAGTGGCAATAAAGACGAAGTACACTACGGGTTAGATGCAAGACAATCAAAATTAATTATAATAACTTCTATAACAAATGAAAAATTGAAATATGGATACGACTAAACCATATAAATGGTAGATCGTATGGTTGTGACACAAACAAAATAGAAAGTAACAAATAGAGTTTTTATCCAAAATCGCATCACGCGACTTTGGCTCCTCATGTAAAAATGAATATAGATTATTCATTGTTCATTATTACAGTGTTCCCCCCTCTAAAATGGTATTAATTAATACAATAATATAATACAATTAATACAATACAATTGAGAAAATAACATCCTAACTAATTCAAGTCAGGTGATGACGAATTTTTCTTGTACATTACAAATTTTATACAGAACAAGTGAGTTCGAGTGATTGGGTACAATGCAGAGTAAATAGAAAATTAAATCTAATTTTAGACAACCCTTTAATTTAAACAATCAATGATAGTTTAAATTTTCAACAAAAATTTTAATTGTTTAATTTTTAACAAAAATTTATTTGCTGTGGGAAAAATTACATACATAATGAACAGTGGGTAAGAGGGAAAATTATAAATTCTAAAGTTCAGGAATTTTCAAAGTTACCATGATCGTACAATCTATAAACTATTTTTTTTTTTACTATTGTAGGTAAAAATCGAATTACGTACTGGATGATGTATAGACCTGTGGTCTTTGGGACAGGATCTAGGGTTTAAAGCAGCCTAGCCCAGCTACATTTAGAACCTCAATATAAGCAAAAGACTCGCTGCCTTCGCGTCAGATTGAATACATCAAAGAAAAAGGGGGGTAACTATTATATTTTTAGCCAAAAACCAAAAATTAAACCTCAACTGGCAGAATTGAGCGTCCACTTTTCAAGGCACATAACATGTCCGTTTCATGATGAGGTTTAAGTTTTGGTTTTTGGCTAAAAATATAATAGTTACCCCCTTTTTCTTTGATATATTCAATCTGACGTGAAGGCAGCGAGTCTTTTGTTTATATTGAGATTCTAAATGTAGCTGGGCTAGGCTGCTTTAAACCCTAGATCCTGTCCCAAAGCTGGATCCTATCTGCTTTGCAGATAGTTGGTCAGGGAAGCTATATGTTTGGGACCTCTTTGCGAGTGACCCGTTGCCCACGTCGGGCTAGCATCATGAAAAAGTAAAACTGTAGTATCTGTCATTTACCATTAATTATTCGGACTATAGTGGATTTAATTTTCCTAGAATAGAAGAGTTCCTTGTTCCATGCACGGTCTGTGTGTATCATATATAATATATATATATATATATATATAA
>JAJOZX010000778.1:887500-957500 GCA_023014485.1 Bathynomus jamesi
TATATTTATGAAAAAAATAATATTTTCAAATGTTTCTGCGACCCCCAATAATATTTACGCGACCCCCTGAGGGGTCGCGACCCCTAGTTTGAGAAGCGTGGCTCTATGTAATGTCCTCTCAACTCATTAACTATTTGCACACAAACAACAAAATTTTGCCGTACTCTGGAGAAAGTATCTGTTGAAATCTAAAAAATTCCTCGTTTAATTGATGCTTTCAATTCTTCTATCGTGTGTGGATTCTGGATAAACACACTCTTTAAAATAACCCCACAGATAAAAGATTGTAATATCGTACAAAATTTTAAAAATACATTTCATGTTTTTATTTCAGTTAATAAAAAAAAATAGACCTTTTAAAATGTCATGTTTAAAAATTTGTAAAATTTTGTTGTTCTTTATATAAAGTAAAAAGTTGTGCAACGTTCTCATACGTTTTTTTATTAACGTTAAAATGAAAGTTTAGAAAACATTTTCACAATGTATGTTTTATAAAAAGAAAACAAATTCAATCAATACTTGTTAAAAAATCAAAAATAAAAACGTTTCCCTTCATCCAAAGAGAAAACCTGCGTGAAAAACATTTTTCCGGATTTTAAACCTGCATCTATTCGATTTCATATTTTGAAAGTATATTAAATCTATTATTATTATTATTATTATTATTATTATTATTAACTCAGTATTTTAAACATATTCGGTAAAAATGGTAATGTCCAAATTTCTTTAATTTTCTGTAACATTTTAAGTTTTTTTACCGTTAATAAGTGAATTTAGTCGATAATTTTGGCGTTAACACTTTAAACGCGGTCGTCGCTGAAGTGCGACCACGAGTACACCTTAATTAAGCATGTCAAAACGAGGGAAATCAGAAAAAAAATTCAGCGCCTAAAATGTTAAACGTTGTAGAATGGATTTTTAACGTTAAATCTGCCTTCAAATTCTTTATTAACGGGGAAAATAACGCGTTAAAGCTATTACTACGACTACCACATAAACCCTTATTATCGCTTAACTTTCCTAACCTTACGGTGAGCATTGATAAAGTGTAGGGGTCTGTTTAACTTCCTTCGCAATATCTAAGGTCATTTGACGGAGGCGACCTACAACTTTACGTGGGATCCGAACCACGGTTCGCTACGTAATTTGGACGCGGAGGACGGACTCCCATCCAACTAGCACCCGAACCCAATGTCGCTTAACTTCGCTGATTGACGTGAAGCGGCGTTACGACATTGGCCACCAGCGACGTAACCACAACATAACAACGGCGTAGCAGTGACGTAACCACGACATTGCAATGACGTAGCAGCTACGTAACCACGACATAGCAGCGACGTAACCACGACATGGCAACGACATAGCAGCGACGTGGTCATTATTTTTCGAACAATTTGATTTCCAGCTTTTTATTATCAAGTATTTACAAAACTTCCACTAAATTTAATGTTTTCACTTTAACTGAATAACGAAATGTGTTCAATACCAATATTTTTATTGAAAATAATAATAATAATATAATACATCTAAAATAAACTACAAAAAATAATAAAGCCGATTTAAAGTTTAACTTTTTAAAACGATTTAAAGAGGATTGAATTCCTTTTAAAACTTCTAAAATTTCTTTTCATTACCTTTTAGGAAATGTTATTAAAGACACCTTAACAAACAGGATACATTATTTGCACTGTGTATGTGGGTGTGTGGGTGTGGGTGTGTGTGTGTGTGTGTGTGTGTATTATTGAAGAGGAAGTATCGGTATAAACCGCATTTTCATACTTCATTTATTCAGGTTTGAAGACCAACTCTCGTCTTTATGAGAGTTTGGGTTACTCCATAATGCTGTATTAAATCTATTCTCGTCTCTACACACAATGTGTCGAAAAAAAAAGAGAGTGAAGTATGGTCCCAATGTTCCATTAAGGATTTATTATTCCATGTTGGACATTTAAGTATAGTAATGGCCTGGAATTTTGTTATTAAAGAACTACAGTAGGTGTTGTCAAACCTTCCTCAGCAGTGCATACATCAAAAAATATAATCCACAGCATTCAGACATATACTCTACGCGAGATTCCAATACGACCAACATTATCCCATAAGCTTAAGAATGAAATGAAATTCATACTTCGTTATATCCACAACTAAACTCAAAATTTATTTTCATTAATAACTATTATTTAAGAGAGTAGAGCCCTTTACAACCGGGCTAACGACATTTTATCGGCAGGTTTATACGGTTAGATTAGTTTAAATTAAGTTTGGTTAGGCTCGGTTTGGTTAAGTTAGGTTAGATTGTTAAGTTAGGTTAGGTTATCAGAACGTAGCTTAGAGCATCGCTAAGAATGTACCATCGAGGAAATGTCTATACTTCTTCCAGAGCTTGTTTGGCACTTCGTTTACAAATTCGTTGCTGAGTCAAGATGCTGAATCAAAATGCTGAGTCAAGATGCAAGTCAAATCATCAATCACATACTCGAATGTGCGACCTTTGTGGTCGCACATTCGAGTATGTGATTGATGACAACAAATCACAATTATCCTAAACCACAATTATCCGAAACCACAATTATCCGAAACAAGACTGAGCTTTGAAATTCGAAAATTTGAGAGAATATTTTATTGTCACGTAAAATAGTGTCATATAAGTGAATTGGAAACTCTTGGAAAGAGTTTCCAATTCACCTATTGGGATTCTAATTCCAAGTCATTTCAAATTCAAATTCGAAAGAATTTAAAACTTTGTCACAATTAAAGATGACAACATTTTTAATGTTTAATTGTTTTTCGCTAGGTGAGGCTTTAATTGAGTTTCTTTTATTCAGCTCCATTGGACAGAGTCCAGTGGAGGAAACTAATGGAAATATTAAAGAATATTAATGTTAACTGGAGGGACCGTAGGCTGATAAAAAATCTATATCTTGGGCAGACTGTGAATGTTAGAGTTGCAGGAGGAAAATCGGAGCCTGGATTGGTTGGGAGAGGGGTCAGGCAAGGATGCTCCCTGTCCCACATGTTATTTAACATCTATACGGAAGCAATGATAATAGAAGCACTCTCAAATCTAGAAGAGGGAATCAGAGTGGGAGGTAAATTGGTTAAATCTGTAAGATTTGCAGATGACAAGGCATTTGTTTGTAGTACTGAGGAAGGACTGCAAAGAATGGTCAATAGCTAGACAACAACGGCGGAAGAATTCAGAATGAGAATTAATGAGACCAAGACAAAGGTAATGAAAATTGCGAGAAGGAAAGGAGCACAAATGAACCTAACGATGGAAATCGGACCTTAGAAGAAGCTGAGCAGTTTAAATATCTGGGAAGTTAATTAACCAACAATGAAGATTGCAATAAGGAAGTAAGATCTAGAATTGGTATGGGTAAGGTAGCTTTTGAGAGACAGAGAAGACTACTTACAGGTAAACTCAACTTGAAGCTGAAGAAAAGGTTAGTAAAATGCTTGATATGGAGTGTGGTACTGTATGGAGCAGAAACATGGACACTGAAAACAACAGAAAAGAAACTCCTGGAAAGTTTTGAAATGTGGATTTGGAGAAGAATGCTAAAGATAAGCTGGAGGGAACGCCAAAATAATGAGGAAGTATTGCAACAGGTGAGAGAGGAAACAAGACTCATTAAGGTGATAAGAGAAAGACAGAAGAAATGGATCGGACATATGTTGAGAGGAGAAGGATTGTTGAAGGAGGTGATAGAGGGTAGATATGAAGGTAGAAGGCCGAGGGAAGGAAAAGGAAAGCAATACTGGATGATTTGAAGGCAGGCAGGAGCTACCATGAGATGAAAAGGATAACTCAGGATAGAACACTTTTGGCGGGACACATGAGTTGGACCTGCATGATAGGAAGAACATAATGGATGGATGTATGAATATATATATATATATACTTACTTTACTTTTGTTGAGTTTGAACGACGGTTCAGGATCGACCTGCGGTCGACCCCTCTGCAGCATCCCGCCTCATTTGCGGGAATGGTGAAGGAGGGAATTGCTCTCTGATCTCCTCCTGCCCTCGTAGCCAGCCACGCATGGCTGGTCAGGGACTTTGCACAAGAATCTGTCTAGCTGGTTCTTGAAATTTTAGGTCGGTGTGCTGGAGATTCCTCACTTCTTTTGGAAGGACATTGAAAAGCTTTGGGCCTCTTATTCTGAGGGTATTTTCCATCCTCGTTTTCATGGCTCCTTGTCCCACCGCAGCTGGGACCGTACAAAATCTGCCTCTTCTCTCATTCCAGTTTGTTTCTATTTCATTTCTAAGGTTAGGGACAGAGCCCTCAAGTATTTTCCATATGTATATTATTGTGTACCCCTCGCGCCTTCTTTCAAGAGAGTAGAGTTCCAGGGATTGTAGTCGAGACCAATAGTCTTCACCTTCCGTTTCCTCTATCTTAGACGTAAAAATCCTTTGTATAGCTTCACTGCTCGCAATGTCTCTTTTTCTGTGTGGGCTGTGAGTACTGAGCAATACTTAATTATTGGTAGGACTAGACTCTTCCATAATTTGAGCATGATGTTTGCTTTTCTGCTACGGAAGCTCCTCCAGATGATTCCCATTATTTTTCTAGCCGTTGTGATTTTGATTTTATAGTGCTCTCTGAATTCTGCATCCGACGACATTATTACTCCAAGATCCCTGACTTGTGGATTTGGTGTTATCTGTTTGGCTTGCGGAGTTTTGTACCCTTTTTTCTCTAGCTCTTTGTTATTACCATATCTTAGAAGTTGGAATTTTTCTTCGTTGAACTTCATATTTTTGTCTTCTGCCCACTGGAATAATGTTTCAATGTCGTTTTGTAGTTCTCTTATGTCATCTTCGTTCAGTATTTCCTTACATATCTTTTGTCATCTGCGAAGCATGATACAATACTGTCCTTAATATCTGCATCAATATCTGCAATATTACGAACAGCAAGGGAGCTAATACTGTCCCTTGTGGGACAGAGCTCACGACTTCCGAGACTTCCGATTTAACTCCATTTACCACCATTCTTTGCGTTCTTTGCGTCAAGAAATTAAATATCCACCTTCCTAGCTTTCCAGTAATTCTTGTATCCTTAAGTTTGTGTGCTATGATTCCATGGTCACATTTATCGAAGGCTTTAGCAAAGTCAATATATATTACATCAATGTTTTGTCCTCGACACAATGTTCCTAATATCCTCTCCTGGTGGTCTAGTAGCTGTGATATATATATATATAGAGGGTGGCGCAAAAGTCAGGAACCATAGGCACATTTTAATAATTTGTGTTTTAATATGTTTTTCTCTTCGGATTTGTTGTTGAACCTGCTTTCAAAAAATTTCATATATAAGTTAGCTAATACAGGTGAGAGCTGTTGAAGACCTACTTGATTTTTTAAAAGATAAGATCTCTGAATATTCTTTCCCTGTTCAACACAACACTCTTATTGAGTTCATTAAGCTTTGCGTCAAAGATTGTAAATTTCAGCTTAAAAATAAGTTTAATGCTATGTCGTTTGGATTGGCGATGAGAAATCCCCTCTCACCTGGTTTAGCTAACTTATATACAAAATTTTTCGAAAGCAGAATTTTAACTACTATTGTTGATTTTAACCTCGTTTGGTGCAGGTATATAGATGATATTTTATGCCTTTGGCCTAATAATTTGGATGTTGACTTATTTCTTAGTAGGCTCAACAATTTAGTCCCATCTATTAAGTTCACGGTTGAAAAAGAAAATGATGGACGCTTATCTTTTCTGGATCTAAAAATTCGGAGATGCTTTAATCAGTTCAGATTTGAAGTTTATCGTAAGCCTACTAATAATAACTCTTAAGTGCATTTTTATTCTGACCATCATCCCTCGATTAAATCTTCCATTTTCTCTGCTATGTTTCTTAGAGCATTGAGAGTTGTCAGTCCTGAATTTTTAGATTCCGAGTTATGCAATATCATGAATATTGGTACTAAATTATGTTATCCTATTTCACTTTTAGATAACTGCCTTAGGAAAGTCAAGAATAGGTATTATAATAGTGTAACTGTAAAGGAATTTGCGCGTAAAAATATCCTTAGCCTACCTTACCATGTTAATTTTCAATATCTTTTGACTTTACTTAAAGCAATTGGTATCAATGTAGTCTTTAAGTATAATAATACTGTTAAATCACGCCTAATAAAGAATAGCCCGGATAATGTGGTTGGTTGTGTGTATTCCATCGGATGTACACAATGTAGCTCAGTATATATAGGCCAAACGGGTAAAACGTTAGATATTAGGGTAAAACAGCATAAATATGCGTGCAGAACAGCAAATAATTCTAATGCATTGTTTAACCATATGTATAGATGTAATCATAGTATCAAGTGGGACAGTTGTAAAGCGCTCGTTAAAAACAGAGATAAATAATTGAAAAGAAGATTCTAGGATGTGCATTTATCCATTTTAAAAATAATTTCAATAACAGTGCGGGAATGTATAAAATTGAAAATATCCTGTAAAAATACGTTTTGTCTCTAATTAAATCTTGTTAATCATGTGCTAATCTTTTTGTTTTTCTGTCCTGTTGTATATATTTTGGTCATCTCGCCTTCCCTCTTCATTCCCTGACGAGGTGTACTTCTGAATACACGAAAGACCTTGAAATCATTTTTCTTTTTCCTTGTGGGTTTGTGTCATATATATATATATACCTTTCAACCTTTCAATCTTTCAAAGGTTCCGTGCGATGATTCCTCATTTCACGAAGGTCAAGCTTGTCGCCCCTCCTCTCGAGTTGGCCTGGTGAAGTAGTGAGTTGGTTTCTTGTACTCTCCGCCTCACATAGCCAGGTACGCTTGGCTCATCGGGGATTGTTCTGAGCCAGGCGTCTAATCTTCTTTTGAAGATGTCCACTGCAACACCACTCGTGTTCCTTAGGTCTTTGGGCAGCTGATTAAATAGTTTTGGTCCTCTCACAACAAACTATTTTCTTTCAGGGTTAAGGATGTTCCCTATCTAGCCTTTAATTTGGGAACACGACACAGTCTTCCTTTTCTACTTTCTACTGTTGTTTGGGGAGTTGCAGGGTTCAGAGTAAGATTAGGGACTAGTTTCTCATTATTTTCCAAGTGTAAATAATGGTGTAACTCTCTCTCCTCCTTTCCAGTGAATATAGGTTTAATTCGCGTAACCTTTCCCAGTAGTTTAGTTCTTTCCACCCAGTGATCTTGGCTGTGAAGCTTCTCTGAATCCATTCTAGTTTTGTAATGTCTTCCTTTTTACATGGGCATGTTAGGACTGAGCAGTATTCCAATTTGGGTATGATCAGTGTTTTCAGTAGAGGAATCATTATATTCCTATCCCTTCGTTTAAAGGTTCTCGGTATCTACCCAGTTACTCTCTTTGCTCTGTTTACTGCAATCTTATTTTGTGTTTCAAGTTTCGCATCATCACTCATTACAACTCCTAAATCTTTTGCTTTAGAATTTCTCTGAATATTCTGAATTTCTCTGAATATTCCAAAGATTTTAGGTCCTCTCTTTTTCCGTACCGTAACAGCTGAAATTTCTCAGTGTTAAACTTCATATTGTTGTCTTCCGTTCACTTATAGATTCTGTTCATGTCTGTTTGTAGAGATCCTATATCTTCTGGGTTTCTTATTTTTCTACTGATCTTTGTGTCATCGGCAAAGGATGTTACTGTGCTCTCTCTGGTAACGTCCTTGTGGTACTGAGCTGAGGACCTCTGATTCCAACGAAGATGCTCCTTGTACTGTAACGACTTGCTGCCGCTCACTAAGGAAATTATATATCCATCTCCCTACTTTTCCTGTTATTCTCATATATTTCAGTTTAAGTATTATGATTTCATGGTCACACTTGTCGAACGCTTTGGCAAAGTCTGTGTATTAATATTACATCATAGTTTTCATTACTATCAAGTGCATCAATAATGTTGTTGTAGTGTTCCATTATTTGTGATATGCATGGTCTGCCTGACCGAAATCCATGGTGGTTATCATTTAATTTTTTCTAAGTTTCCAAAAAGCCATAAATTTTCTGTCTAACTATTCTTTCAAATATTTTAGTGAGATGAGATGTAAGCGACACTGGCCTATAGTGTTTTGCCTCGAATCGATCTCCTCCTTTATATATTGGGACTATGTTCGCGCTCTTCAGGATGCCAGGTATTTCTCCCGTGTCTAGTGATCGTCTCCATATCAGTACAGGGGCTGGGCGATTGCATTCTTGCAGTTTTTGATCAGTGTGGCATTCCATTTGTCCGGTCCTGCCGCTGAGTGTGCTTTTAGTTTCCCTATATTTGTGTAATATCATCTGTCGTAAAGTCGAAGTCCGTCATACTTTCTCTTTGTAGTTCTTCTTCAAAGAACGCGTTTCTATCGCATATCAGTTTGTCAGTTTTGGGATACTGAAAGATGATTCGTACTGAGCTCTCAATATTTCGAATACTTCTGTTAGATCATCAGATAAGCACTGTCTTCGTTTTTCAAAGGTCCAATAGTCGCATGGTTTTTCGACTTCCTTTTTGCAAATTGTAAGTACTGTACTTTGAGTTAACCTTTATCGCTTCTATAGCGTCGCTTTCTTTTTCTGTATGCTTCTCAATTAGTTCCTGTATGACGCAATCGATACTCTGCAGTTTATCATTTAATATTTTTCTGATGTTGTTATCTTTACAGTTACTTAATTTTGTAGTCACTCTTTTTTCTCTTTCGGAACAATGACCTCTTTTGTCTCTCGAACCTGTCTCTCTTTCCCCTTTGTTGTATTTTTGGGACATGTCTTTTCACAATTTCCAGCGTCTTCTGCTGTAAGGTCATTAGCATCTCTTCCGTTGTCTTGGCCTCGAAGATGTATTTCCAATCTATTACTTCCATGCTGGATGCAACATCTTCCCAGTTTATAGCTTTGGAGTGAAAATTTCGAATTTGCTTCTTTCTGTTGTTCGTGTTCTTTCCTTTCCTCTTGCTTTTATATTGGTTGTTATTTCAATAATGTTGTGATCCGATATTACAGTTGGAGATAGTTCTACATTATCAATTTGGTTGCTGTTGTTTGTGAACACCAAATCTAGGCAATTGTTTTTTCTTGTGTATTGTTATTTCTTGTGTTAATATAAATTCATCAGCTATAGCTAGTATCATTTTTATCTGCTCATGGTCTTCCCGTATGCCTCCCTTGTCCTGGTGTACACATATATTTTTCCTATCCTTTTATATTTCATGAATGGAAATTAAATCACCACAGAAAAATATTTGGGGATGGAGAGTGTAGATCTTTTACTCAGTTTCTTACCTCTGTAATGGAATCAGAGAATTTTGAGGTTGGCGTGTTCGGGGGTCTGTACATTACAATTAGTACCATATTTAATTTTTCAACTTTTGCTCTACACATTCTACGTAGCTGTTTGAGGTACTTATAGTCATTTCTGCAATATGCCTATAATTAACCTTCAATTTGTATTCACCAATAATAATAGCATTAAATCGTATCTCACCCATAAAGAAAAACCACCAGCCCCTTGTTTCGTCCACCGTTTACTGTTTCAACTGTACTCGCTGCAAAACAAGTTATATTGGCAGCACCATTCGCCAATATCAAACAAGAGTGGACGAACATCGCGGCATTTCCACTGAAACCTCACAACTTTTAAATAAACCATCGAAATCAGCATAAGAGATCATTGCCACTTCCACAATCACCCACTGCTCCCCACCAATTTCAAAATTATCAATTCAGCATACCAACCAACCGACCTCCGCATCCTTGAATCCCTATACATTCTTAGTACAAAACCACCTTCAACGACTACAGTTCTGCCTTCAACTTAAACAGCAAAATAATTCTTTTGAACCATTATTGCGCAACCAATCTTCAATTTCTAACATGGCCACTTGAACAGTCAACCATTCCCAAACTTCATACAGTTAGATAGTTAGATTAAACCCCCCTTTGTACAATTACCCCGTTAAATTTTTATTTTCAATATTCGTTTCACCCGATAACATTTATTTATATATCTTACTGCTCAACATTTTATGTAATTTTTTTTTAAATTATCATCATAAGACTAATATCCGTATAAAATCTTTTACTATATTTGTTCACTTTTATTTTTAATTTTTATTTCTTAGCACTGATGATGGAAATTGAATTTCCGAAACGTCTGATTAATAAATGTACCACCTTCTCGTCCTCTTATTCCTCACTAAGTATATATATATATATATATATATATATATATATTTATATATATATTATATATAATCAACGTAAAGAACGACGCTTTGTATAGGAGAATTATCCGCGCAAGATGAGAGCGAAAGAACGAAACAAATGAAAAAATGAGGTACCCACCCGGAAACGAACCCGGGATCTTCCGATTGCCGGATAATTCTTGCGCGGATAATTCTCCTATACAAAGCGTCGTTCTTTACGTTAATTATACTGCGTGTTTGCAGTTATAATGTGTATATATATATATATATATATATATATATATATATATATATATATATAATATAAATGAAATGAAAAAATGGGTTTATTGGCAGACTATAGTCCATATGACAAATATTATTAATACAATGACAGTTCATATACTAAGGATAGAAATATATACAATTGATTAGAAATAATACTGTAATGTCGAAGTTAAGTAGAGCTACAGACAGACGTTTTCGTACCAAGAAGTCCATACCTTAGAGGGTAAATGGCAGGACTCATGGATAGCTTGGATGTCGGGTTGGTTGATTTTTTAATTCTTTGCATTAGACTGTATTGAGCACGTCTTGATACCTCCGGGAAGCTCGGGACATTGCGGGCAAACATTTGCGAAGCTGAGCATCTCGGGGGTAATTAATGTAAGAGTCTAAAAGACCTGTTGTACAGCAAATTTAGGATTCTGCCAGAACCTTTTTTTATAATTCACCCAGAGTTGCTGTCCGTATATATTACTGCAGAAAGTACGAAAGAGAGTGTCTTTAGCTTCACTTGTACAGAATCGAAAGTTCGTTATGGTCATATTCGCTTTAGCACACAGGCTTCGAGATTGTTTTCTTATATCCGAGTCATCACTCAAGGAGCTGGTAATAGTTTGACCCAAATACTTAAACTCTTGTACTTCCTCAATTACCTCACCATCCATTTTAAACCTTATATCAGCTGGCTGATTACAGCTTTTAGGATGAAATTGCATAACCTTAGTTTTTGTAACATTAAAAAGAATATGATTTTTTTGCGAATACTCTTCGCAGACTTTTAGTAGCCGATCCAGACGTTTAACAGAGGGACTTATTAACATAGGCTGACCATATTTCCTTGAGACAAAAACGGGACATTGGGATGGCAAAAAAGGGACGGGGTTATGTAATATTCTGTATTCATGAAAAAGTAAGTACATAAACATATTGAGCTTACAATTATTCTTCAGTGACAGAACCCATACAAAAACCCATACAAAACGGTAGGTATGGTCAGCCTATATTAACACCATATCATCGGCATAAACTAAGTTATTTATCCTTGTGTTATCTATACAACATCCCTGTTGCCTCGTTAAGTGAAGCAATTAATCCGTCAATATACACATTAAACAGCATAGGGGAGAGCAAGGAGCCTTGTCTCACCCGGCAAGAGGAGCCAAAACATTCGGATAGTACATTGCCCCACCTAACAGTGAAAGATTGGTGGGAACACCAAAATTTCAATAAATTTAATATGTACATGGGAAGCTTCCTGTCTTCTAGTTTTGCATATAAAATATTGTGGTTCACCTTATCATATGCCTTACTTATATCTAGGAAACAGCTATAAATAGTTGAATTACTGTCAATGTATTTAGATATTGTTTCTTTAATTACATAGATACACAGGTCAGTTGAGTGGGACCTTTTAAAGCCAAACTCATTAGATGTCCATAGGAAATCATTTAATCGGAGTACCAAGAGTTTTTCTAGTAGTTTAAAGAAGCAGGAAGCGACAGCAATAGGCCTGTAATTATTGCTGGAGAGAATGTCTCCGTACTTATTTTTGATCAGGGGCAAGATATATACCCTCATGAACTCTGCAGGGATATAGCCTATGAGCACTGAGCAGCATGGCTGATAGGAGCAATGACATATGCAGACATACTACGTCATTTGCATATTTTAAGTGCTCATTCGATAAGTCAACTACCCCTGACGTAGAACCAGTCTTTAACTCTTTAATTAACCTCTTTACTTCAGAAAAATGATATCAAAGTATTTTCCCTTGTCCTCTCACACTCGTTTCGCTGCAATCTATCTTAAGATTATCCTACTCACTACTACATTAAGAATGTTAGAATAGTGGTTTTTCCACAGCTTTGCAATTTCATCCTCCCCCGACACCCCATCGATTGTCGGAGGGACGATATTTGACACCCGTTTGATTCTTAACAAATTTCCAAAATTTGTTATTATCGTTATTTATGCGAGCTTCACAGGCTTTTGATGCTCGAATAGACTCTTCTTGTTTACATCGCCTTATGGCCGCCTTATACTGACCCTTACTTCTTCACATATTCATGTATACTGGTCCTAATCTGGGTCTACCATGAAAGCACCACAATCATAGGCGTCTTTCGATTCCCTCTTCAGGGGCAATAAAATCACTCCATCCAGGAATAATCTTAGTATGATAGTTGTAAGATTTAATCAGGGGTCTTCCTGCTTCTCTTAACAGGGATATTATCTCACTATAATACCTATCTATGAGTTTACAGTGAGAATCATTTGAGCAAGGATTATTACAGGCAAGATGCAAAATTTCTAAATTATGAAAAAGGTGACTTGTTCTGTCTTTGTATTCAATTCTCTGCTGCATATTAACATTGGACCAATCGACGCGATTATTCTTACCTATTGAGTTCTGGTTAAGTCGTGTTGCGCATAAATTGGTAACGTTAATTAATATTTCTAATGGTCTATGATCAGAAAGAACGAAATCATGCAAAATATGAACTCTAACAATTCGATCCTTTAGATTATTACTAGTGAGACAATGATCAACCCACCTGGTGGTACCACTCATATCACTAACGTGTGTAAAATTAACCACTGTTACCCCTAATACCTCTACAGCACTTATACTTAAATTGGCCGATATATATATATATATATATATATATCGCTATTGATTGGTGGCGCGGAAAAACGCAGTTTAATAATAAACAGGAACACCAGAGAAAATACAAACGTCCTTCAAGGTTTAATAGTACCAACGTTTCGGAATCACTAATTCCATCTTCAGGCTAAAACAATAAATTCTAAATCACATACAAATACAATTGCTTAATAACAATTTAAAATAAACTTATAAAATTATAAAATTAGCTAAGAAAATGTAAAATATTAAAACTAAAAGGTAAATAAATGTGAAGTTAAAAAGTTAAAATTATAAAAAAGTAAAACCATTAAAACTGAAACGTAAATAAAATAAACTAGTACCTTAACCAAAACATAGCAGATCTATCGATGATTCGTCAGAATTTAGGTCTGGTTTAAGTTTATAAATAAACAAAGACTCCCTAATTTTAAGCTTAAGGTCAGAGCTTCCGGCAGCAAGTACGGCGAAATTAGACTGTGAAATCGGGTGGTTATTGTTGTGCGAGTAATTACGTATGAGAGAATTAGGTGGTTTGCCAAGGGGTAAATTTATACGGACCGATTTACCGAGATGTTCGTAAATACGAGATTTTAAATGTCTTTTAGTTTTTCCTATATATGACCCCATACAGTGGTCACACTTTATTGATAAACTATGGATGACTTAAGAAGTGTAGGAATAACATCCTTGTATTTAAATAAATGGTAAATCGATTTAGACGGGGTGAATATAATTTTTATACATAGTTGTGGGTAGAATTTCCTTGAGCAATTTTAAAAGTTTGTTTCTAATGTTAAAACTTCAGGTTCCCATATAGGGCAAAGTAAAATACAGGATATCTTTGGGGACTGTAATTAAGTCTCTAGTTGTAGGGCTTATTAGTCTATTTAAGGTTCTGCCTATTGTAGTCTCCACCAGTCTAGAAGGGAAATTATTCTTGGCAAGGATTTTTCGGATGAAATCTAGTTCATCGTGTAGTTTAAAGTAATCTGAACAGATATTGAAAGCTCTATTGGTCAGAGTCGAAATTAAATTTCGTTTGAAACCTAAAGGGATAAAGGAAGAAAAGTTCGTAGTAAGATGGTGAATGTCGGCTTTCGGTAAACGGAAGTTTCAAAAGAGGAATTAGTTTTTATATCTTAATGTCCAAAAAGGACAGAGAGCTATTAGATTCAACTTCTGAAGTAAATTGAATATTAGGGTGCTTAGAATTAAGGTAATTACAAAACAAAGGGATATGGTCTGGTGATTTAAACAGGAGAAAAGTGTCATCAATATATCTTCTATAAAAAACCGGTTTAAAGTTGGAAGGACACTCATTCAACCATTTGACTTCATGATGACACAGAAACGCGTTAGCTAAGGTGGACCAAGAGGCAGACCCATTTGAACACCTTCAGTCTGTTTAAAATATTCACCTTTGAATATGAATATAAGGTCTTCCACGGAAAATTTTAGTAGTTCTTTCATTTGACCTCTATTAAAACCTGCACAGTATCAGTATTATTAAAAAGATTATCAATACATATATCAATAGTTTCTGCAACAGGCACATTGGTAAATAAGGATTTACATCGAAGCTAGCCATTGTGTAAGAATGTTTATGTCGATAAAATGTTAGATATTTTAAATGATGCAACTAGATTTATTAAAGTAACTGGTGACATTTTTGCTTTAATTTTAAAACAGGAAGATAAAATTAATAGGTATCTTAGAAAACTTAAATCTAATAATATAATCTCAGACACGGTTTTTTCTAAATTATTTGTTTCTGGATCCAGCCCAGGCATTATGTATGGACTCCCTAAAATACACAAACCTAATTGTCCACTTAGGCCAATTTTATCGGCTCTAGGAACTTTTAGTTATAACCTTTCAAAGTTCTTGGTTCCCATACTATCACCTATAACTTATAATTTGTATACAGCACGGGATTCTTTTTCTTTCGTTAGAGAAATTACCTCATTACATAATAATTCTTACACAATGGCTAGCTTCGATGTAAAATCCTTATTTACCAATGTGCCTGTTGCAGAAACTATTGATATATGTATTGATAAAATAATCTTTTTAATAATACTGATACTGTGCAGGGTTTTAATAGAGGTCAAATGAAAGAACTACTAAAATTTTCCGTGGAAGACCTTATATTCATATTCAAAGGTGAATATTTTAAACAGACTGAAGGTGTTCAAATGGGTCTGCCTCTTGGTCCCACCTTAGCTAACGCGCTTCTGTGTCATCATGAAGTCAAATGGTTGAATGAGTGTCCTTCCAACTTTAAACCGGTTTTTTATAGAAGATATATTGATGACACTTTTCTCCTGTTTAAATCACCAGACCATATCCCTTTGTTTTGTAATTACCTTAATTCTAAGCACCCTAATATTCAATTTACTTCAGAAGTTGAATCTAATAGCTCTCTGTCCTTTTTGGACATTAAGATAATAAAAACTAATTCCTCTTTTGAAACTTCCGTTTACCGAAAGCCGACATTCACCAATCTTACTACGAACTTTTCTTCCTTTATCCCTTTAGGTTTCAAACGAAATTTAATTTCGACTCTGACCGATAGAGCTTTCAATATCTGTTCAGATTACTTTAAACTACACGATAAACTAGATTTCATCCGAAAAATCCTTGCCAAGAATAATTTCCCTTCTAGACTGGTGGAGACTACAATAGGCAGAACCTTAAATAGACTAATAAGCCCTACAACTAGAGACTTAATTACAGTCCCCAAAGATATCCTGTATTTTACTTTGCCCTATATGGGAACCTGAAGTTTTAACATTAGAAACAAACTTTTAAAATTGCTCAAGGAATTCTACCCACAACTATGTATAAAAATTATATTCACCCCGTCTAAATCGATTTACCATTTATTTAAATACAAGGATGTTATTCCTACACTTCTTAAGTCATCCATAGTTTATCAATACAAGTGTGACCACTGTATGGGGTCATATATAGGAAAAACTAAAAGACATTTAAAATCTCGTATTTACGAACATCTCGGTAAATCGGTCCGTACAAATTTAACCCTTGGCAAGCCACCTAATTCTCTCATACGTAATCACTCGCACAACAATAGCCACCCGATTTCACAGTCTAATTTCGCCGTACTTGCTGCCGGAAGCTCTGACCTTAAACTTAAAATTATGGAGTCTTTGTTAATTTATAAAC
This sequence comes from Bathynomus jamesi, assembly GCA_023014485.1. Lineage (NCBI taxonomy): Eukaryota > Metazoa > Arthropoda > Malacostraca > Isopoda > Cirolanidae > Bathynomus > Bathynomus jamesi. The sequence continues at coordinate 903,796 of JAJOZX010000778.1, forward strand.
TTAAACCAGACCTAAATTCTGACGATCATCGATAGATCTGCTATGTTTTGGTTAAGGTACTAGTTTATTTTATTTACGTTTCAGTTTTAATGCTTTTACTTTTTATAATTTTAACTTTTTAACTTCACATTTATTTACCTTTTAGTTTTAATGTTTTACATTTTCTTAGCTAATTTTATAATTTTTTAAGTTTATTTTAAATTGTTATTAAGCAATTTGTATTTTGTATGTGATTTAGAATTTTATTGTTTTAGCCCTGAAGATGGAACTAGTGCATTCCAAACGTTGGTACTATTAAACCTTGAAGGATGTTTGTATTTTCTCTGGTGTTCCTGTTTTATATATATATATATATATATATATATATATATATATATATATCCTATCGTATCGTAACGAGATATATTTTTGCCAATGTATCGAGTATCGTATCGCGTTACTTTTTTTGACCCCAATACACCACCCTCTATATATATATATATATATATATATAGAGAGAGAGAGAGAGAGAGGGATGGGGAATCGATAAGAACTGGAATCGATAAACTTATAAAACAATTTTTTTTAAAGAAGTTAAGATATTTTTTATTCAAATTTAGTAACACGAGACACAACTTGTCAAACAAAAAACACATTCGGGTATTGAGACGTAATAGAACTGTTTTTGATTTTCTAGATAGGCCTACACTTCGTCTCATCTCGTAAGACTATCTCTGAAGATATTTCGAATTTATAGATGTAGAAAGTCAACTTATCAGCTTTTTCTTTATGGCTCTATCTTTTTAATCTAGTCACCTCCCGTTTCATATAGGTGGATAGATATCACGGGTAAAGAGAAAAAATCACAGTAAACTGAGAAGTGGATTAGCACAAAAGTAAAATAAAATGTCAGACAACTGCGTTATTTTAAGCATGCAGCTTAAGTTTTAAGTATCAGTTTATCTGAAGCTTTCGAAGGTGAAAGATCAATCTTACTGACGAAGAATAACAACTGCGTCTTACAGTATGATAGAAATCAAATCAATAATAAAAGGCTTCATTAGGGAATATATAACTCAAAGAAATTAATATTAAGTACTTGAGTTTACTGCAACCAAGAAAATGTCTATATAATTCATAAATGAAAGCGAAAAAACTGAAATCGAAACATATACAGTATGTATGTATACTGTATATATATATATATATATATATATATATATATATATATATGTTTCCCACCCCTGATATATATATATATATATATATATATATATAAAGGAATACAAAAGACACTGACTAGCAACAGACCGACTGGTCCCTACGAGGCTATCTGTTTAAGAAGGAAGGTTGAAAGATGTAAAAAATTTAAAGACAAGTGAAATTTTTAAAGCAAAGCAAAGAAAGGAAGTTGAGAAAGAGGATGACAATTTAAAGATAAGTGAAATTTTCAAAGCAAAGAAGAGAGAATCTGAATAAAAATTCTACAATACTTTTATGTGCTAACAAATGCTTCTAACTGGGGATTTAAGGTAAGATAAGCATCTAGTCTCTTTTTTTTTAAAGACTCGACCGAATTATTTTGAACTACGCTGACTGGCAATGCATTCCACAAATTACACAACTTAACAACAGTTTTGCTTCCCGGTAAAAACATACCGTTTTATACTAATTATAGGGTGCTGATTTCGAAAATGAATTTCATTTTTGCACATTAGGTCAAGTTTTGTCAGAATATGATGTTTTATACGGTACTGTTTTATACTAATTTTATGATTATTGTTCAATAATTTTATGATTATAGTTCATTTTACTTCAATACAAAACACAATAATTGCGTTTTTACTTTTTAGATTTATGATGTGTGCTTTAAGGGGTTGCGTGAACACTCCAGACTTATTTTGTTACATCTGTGGTCTATTTATTCCAACTTCACAGGTCAGGAATATGACTCCTCTGATAAGAACAGCGTATTATCACTACTTCGGCTGTCATATTGGTGACCAGTACAAAAGATGGGCCCCACATGTTTGCTGTAGTAACTGTGCAATGAATTTACGTGACTGGTTCAATGGTAGAAGGAAAGGTATGGGATTCGCAGTACCTATGGTTTGGCGTGAGCAAAAGAACCATGTTGACGATGGCTATTTCTGTCAGAGCAAAGTAGCTGGCCTTATATAAAAAACTAGGAATAAAATTGACTATCCTGTGGTAGCCTCTGCCATCAAACCTGTTCCTCATAGTGATGAGCTTCCGATTCCAACACTACCAGCAGATAAGAATCTTCTGCCAACATCATCTGAAGAGGAAGCATTGTCAGAACAAGCAAATGAATCTTCTGATACAGGGTACTGGAAGAGCCTGGAATTCTTTTAAGAATCTTTGTGACAACTTCTTAGGCTCAACAAAATCCCCTCACTATGAAGCAATGGTCACCGAGCTGCTGGATGCTAGAATGTCTCTGAAGATCCATTTTTTGCACAGCCATCTGGACTTATTTCCAGATAACCTTGGTTCAGTGTCAGATAAACACGGAGATCGGTTTCATCAGGACATTGCAATGATGGAAAAAACTACCAAGGACGATGGGACCCTTGCATGCTTGGTGACTTTTGCTGGATGCTAAAACGGGAAGGCTCTACTGAGTATAGACGCAAATCCAAGAAAACTCACTTCTATGAAAGTGAACTATATGTAGCAGTTGATATGTAATAATGCATGTGTATGTATCCTTTTTTGTTGTTCTGTTCTGTTCTGTTTTACTACAAATACAAATAAAAGTAGAATTATAAGTAGATTTTCAAAAATTTCTTCTCTCTGTGATACTGAACTTTCAAGTTTTGAGTGTATTCTGCCTGTAAACGTCTAAATAAGGGTTACAGATATCTAGATAACCTGACCCGATAGAGAAAAACTAATGTGATTTTCAGATTCAGCACTCCAAAATTAGTTTAGATCACCCATTAAATTGGGAGAAGCAGAATTTTTTTTTGGTAGACCAGTGTTAACTATAAGATTGAAGAAGCTATGTTTATCTCAGTGGTTCTTAATCCCTGGGTAGCGACTCAAAATTGGGTCGCCAAGCCATTTGGATTGGGTTATTAAATTGTCATTTATCATTTATTTATGTTATCCCTACTCATTTTACCATTAATTATTTATTTTATTATCTATTACGAATGAACTGTTTAAAGGCATGGTCGGCGAGCTAGCCCCGCGACCAGAATTTGGGTCGCAACCAAAAAACGTTAAGAACCACCGGCTTAGTTTCATTAAAATTAAAATGTTTACCCACTAAATTCAGACCATTACCGTCAGTTCTATCTGCATTTCTGAAGGCGAAATATTTTTCGGCGTTGACCTTATCAAAACCTTTAATCATTTTAAACATCCGCATTAAATCTCTCGAATTCGTCTTTTTACAAGTGAGAATAAATTTAACGTTTTTAAAAGGCAGCGTATAATTTTTTTTACAGTAAGTCTAGGAATCATCTTAAGTAACCCGTCGCTGTACTCTCTCCATTCTGTCTTTGACCTGTCGTATTGTCGTAAAATACGGGGACCAAAACTGAATGCGGTATTCCAGGTGGGGACGTACTAAGAAATTATATAATGTTAGCATCGTTTTCTCCGACTTAAATTTAAATGATCTACCAATAAATCCTAAGATTCTATTTGCTTTTCTAACCGCTTTGATACATTGCTAACTCGGTTTAAGAGTGTGGGCAACAATAGTGCCTAAATCTTTCTCTTCCGTAACACTCGTTAGTGTCTTGCCAAGTTGCCACGCATAGAATACTTTTCTTTAACATTGTTTCTACCGATATTCAACGTTCTACAGTTATTTATATTAAAGTTCATTTGCCAAATTTCTGCCCACTCGAGTAACTTATCAATATCTTCTTGAATCTGCAAACGTTCTGCCCCTGATTTTGTTAGTCCCTCCACCCCATTTTGGTATCATCCGCAGATTTTAAAATTATAATGTTAGTTCCAATGTCGATGTCGTTGATATAAGTAATAAAAAGAACTGGTCCCAGAACTAATCCGTGAGGCACGCCGCTGTGTTGTGTTTGCAAAAATGAGTAGTTTATTAAATATAGTAAAAATTTGGCCTAAATGAAAAACAAGTTAGGTATGATATAAATTCAAAGTAGGCCTCAGGTAAATCCCAGGAGGGAATACGTGACTGCCTGCACGAAAACATCCCAACAGGTCTCAACTTGTTTGTACTGGAACACGTGACGTTTCTTGTTTAACCAATAAGGTGTGAGACTATCAGTCACGAGATGCCACACCTCCATGTCAACAAATCATGTATTCGTAAATAATCTTAGTTTCAAATAGCACCTGAAATAAATATCAAAATCATTTAATATTTTAAAGAGTTTACATAAGTAAGTTAAATATTATAAAACAGTTACAACTATGGAATTCCTTAAATAGGAAGTATTCTAAATTTCTTTTAAGTTACAGGATCGTTGAAAGTAAAACAAGAAAAATCTCGCTGGTGGAACCATAACAATTGACCGAACACGATCCGGAGTGAACCAAATAGCGTCCAGCGAAGTAATCGATAGAAGGCAACCAGAAAAAGATAACTGTAACAGTCAGTAGTATGGGCGCAAAATGGGAGAGTGCAATGTAATTTAAATGTTGATCAATGTTGCAAAGGAAATGTTGCATAAGGTATGCAACAAGGGGAATGTTGCAAGTTGTCCTGCAACAAGGGGGGATATTGCAAGATGTTATGTAATAAAGGGGAGGGGTGTTGCAAGAGCAACAAGGGATTATGCAACTTGGAGGCGGAGTTATCCCCCAAGAGAAAGAGAGAGAAGGAGAGAAAGGAAGAGAGATGTTCGCCTGGCAGGAGCCAAGAGCATATTAAGACTTCAGCCGAGCGGCCGTTGTCTTAATATGTTCCTAATCAGCCAGCTGGCTTAATCAGCCAGTTGGCTTATCTGGCTGAGTTACAAGATTGCGCTATTTATTTAATTAATGCATATATTCTGGCTTAATCCGCCAGTTGGCTTAGAAGGCTGAGTTGCCAGTTTGCATTATTTATTTAATTAAAGCAAATATTATGGCTTAATTCGCCAGTTGGCATATCTGGCTGAGTTGCCAGTTTGCGCTATTTATTTAATTAAAGCATATATTCTGACTTCATCAGCAAGTTGGCGTATCTGGCTGAGTTGCCAGATTGCTCTATTTATTTAATTAAAGCATATATTCTGGCTACATCCGCCAGTTGACTTAGAAGGCGCAAATGGCTTGTTCAGGTGTACAGGTTGAGTTGCCAGATAGCGCTATTTATTTAATTAATGTACATATTCTGTTTTAGAAATCCACTTTAGAAGCCAGCCAATTGATATAATTAAATACCGTGTACAACCAAAAGAATTAATAAAACACCATTACATCATTCTGTTTATTTAGGCGAATTAATGGAAATATAAAAAATATACAATGGAATATATATGATCAAAAATAATAATAGCATATGGACGATGAATATAATAAATATACAGTGGAATATATGTATGATTAAAAATAATAATAGCATAAGAAACACGAACAGGAAATATATAATAAAAAATATACAAAACGTTGTATTATCAATATGTTAGTTCAGGAAAAATATATATATATAGTTATATTAAATAATTAAATATATTGAAAATAATAATATATGAAACGTATAATCAAATGCATATTAGTACAGGAAATATATATATATAATATATATATATATATATATATATATATATATATATATATAATTAAATAAATAAATATACATCCTTTATGTTCTACGGGGTATATTAAATAGTTAAAAGTAATAATATACGAAACGTATAATCAACTGCATATTAGTACAGGAAATATATATGTACACACAAGTAAATAATGAATATACATCATTTATGTTCTACGGTGCAAAACGCTAAACTCATATGTAATCGAGTCTACTTCACATTGTTTTTACTTTGTACTACGCGGTAAAACCGTCCAAGCACCTTCACCGTTTAACTTATACGGATGCCTATGCTCGACATAAATGGCTTTCATATCGTTCAATACTATTTTTTGTGCCCACTTTACATTCGGTTAGCAAGTTATCTTTAAACACGGCTAGAATACAATCAAAAGCAGGCACAAAGAGGTCATTGTTAACCACATCATTATTAAATACAAGTTTGTAAACACGCCTTTCCAATCGAGGGTTTTTTCTTACCATCCCGAGCTTTTCAATCGTGAACCCTTCTTCACTCTGCATAGGGGCAATTGAAATAATCTTCCAAGTCGTAAAGACAGCTATTCATTATATAGAGGTACAGCTCTTCAGGGTGAACAGTGTAGGCAAGCTCTGCCGTGTACCGCTCAAGTGCTTTGTACCAAAGTTCAGGATATTTCGAAGAATCTAAACCTAATGTACATCCAGCTCTAGACCATTCTCGCCTGGTTCATTCCTACATTCGATAAATCCGTCAGGCAGAGCGGTGTATGCGTATTCAAGAACCGCGTCAAAATAAATCATATCAGTAACACGTCTAATATAGGCTTCAGCTTGCGGAATCCGACGATTTCAAACATTCTGCCGAGGATGAAACGGTTTCGCGCGTAGGGACAAGAACGTAATTATCATGTGCATTCTTCCACATCAGTCGTGTATCAATGCATGGCTGTTCGTTATTTATACACAACGTGCAAACAACGGCATATGAGGGGGCGTCACTAATCTGCGCTTTTCTTGTACCTACACCTGCAGGTATTTTATAACGGTCCCCTCTCCACTTCTCAACTATCACGAAGACTATTTATCTCCTCAACACTTAAATAAATAACATTACGTTTACCAGAGTTTGCTTGCCTGCAAATCGTTTCAAGTACATAGTTAATGGTGCTGGTTTCACGCCTGAACTCGCACAATGAATTCGTCATGGAGACATCGTACGAGGCGTTGAGAATGCTTCTCAAAGGAAGTTCCATCGTATTCGCACGTCCACACGGTTCAAGCTATGAGATGACTATGAGCCACAGGTGGACGGATCGGCTCGACGGGTGGAGTGAGTCACGCTGGTGAAACGTGTACGGGTTTGTTCGAACTTATGTGCTTCGTGAGGTACACGGGTGGGCGGCTCTTTGGGTGGAGCGAGTGACACCATAAACTGCTGAGGCGAATACAGGCTTGTTGGAACACTTGTGCCCTTGGTCAAACAGAATTTCCGCTACATGAAACAATACCGGCTTTAATGTTTTATCACTCACCAGACGTTCATTTCCATAAACTAAACATCTTCACAATCCGGTGCACTATTTGAAACATATGCCCATATTTATCCTTTTTGTTTAACAAGCGATACTCGTCTCTAAAATCTGTTAAAAACTCACACAGCCCATTAGACACAACCTCACTACAAACCTCATGATATATATTAATATAGTGGTAAAAATACTTAAGATTCTCCATGATGACAAGATTTACATTCTCAACCGTAGGGTACGAGTAGTCGGTATGGTGTAACATGACATAATATCGCTTGTCATACCACTCATCAACAAGACTCACTATCCATAACCGTTGCTTATCTTCTGAACGTCTTGCTTCTTCTACTTCGCGGTATATGTGAGCCTTTATAAAGGTTAGGTCTACAACATACTTCAGTACATCGTTTGTACTACGAAATCCTACAATGCCCTCGACACAATACCCGTAGAGTGTTTGAACATCTTGGTCCTTCGCGCGGCTCAATGTAGCCTTAAAAGTATCAAAGGAGGGGGGAATAGGGAGTTTTTCAGTATCCACCACATCTTGGCACTTTGCCGAATACCACTTCATAAACGTTGAACACGCAATATTAAAGGTAGCCACTACTATTTTTTCTACGCGGGAGAATACACGTCTGAGCTCAAGGGTATGCAGAGGTCAACTGAGCAGGCAGGGATAGAGATATGCTCAGGTAGTGGCAGGACTCACGTTGCCGATCTTACAGTGCGCGGAGCTTAGCTTTTTACTGTACACACACACACACACACACGGACGCACGCAAAGGAGAAAATGAAACCTTAATTAAAACAAATATACGTGATAAATAATCATATCAATACACATATACATAAATACAATCAAGGATTAAGGTAGCCAAAGGGTACGGTATCATAGGTACCAGGCACCTGGTAACGATTCCTATAGGTGTTACGGCATACCTTCGTGCCCTTAAGTTCCTTCACACACCCCAGTTTCTGCGCCCGAAAATTGTGCGTCCCTACAGTCAGTTGGGGTAGCTGGTCACCCTCATCTTCCAAGCACACTAGTTCCTTCAACGAGTCAAAGTTAACGACTCGACGGTTCGCATGGTTAAGCATGATACCCTTAGCCTTCACGATATACTTCATATCATCCCCTACCCTCACCCGTACCCTATAGGCTTTTGGCCCTATTGACACAAACGCGTCTGCGTATGCACCATCACCATACTCATCCTTGATCTCGTCAGTTAGATCTCCATCTGTGTCAGCGTACAACACCCTACGTCCAAGAGAATGCAATAGGCCCCAAAGTTTGATGCGTGCGTAGGCTGTCGTGAAGCTGGCTACAGGAATGTTTGTAACCCGTGAGGTATCTGTGGCCAGCTCGGTGATGTTGTACTTTATTATGTAAGTATTACCTACATTCACGATCCCCATAACCTCTTTATCGGGAGCGTTGGCATAATCCCAGACTTCACTATAACTTTGTGCCAAATGGACGTTCCCTTTGCCGGTATTCTGTGCAAACTTTCCCCAAAGACTGTTTAGACACAACTTTGCACTAAAGCGCTTGCCAGGATTCTTAACAATTTGGGATCGGCCAAGCTGTATACTTTCATGGGCACGGTAACGCTGAATATAAGCCGTTTTTTCATCTTCGTATCAACCCTCGCGGATATCCTGACGCCTCAACCTTATCCTTCAAAAAAGCGTTTATATATGGTGTGAAAAGGTTGGGTACTTCTGAAACCTCCACACCTCATGTATCTTCATTATTCTATACCCATGGCGAACGGCTAGGGCCAGCTCAGGGCTTGTATATACACCTCTGATCTTACGCTGGTGGGTTGTATGGTCACAATCACCGTTGTTCTCTTCTGCGCACTTCACGCACAGGGGAAACATGAGCTTGTGATCTATAACGACGGGTAAGATCGGCATCCATAAATCGCGAGGGGGAGCACGTCAAAGAGAGTCCAAAGTAGCGCTCATTCAAGTTAGCTGAAAACTCCTCGATGGTTGGTATGGTGGGACCCACCATTTTTTCAGGTGCACCTACGGGGTACGGATTGTTCTTCATCACGTAGGGTATAAAGAGCAGAAATCGTAGTAGTGGAGTTTCACGCCCTCCGTAGGCGGAAAGTATAGCTTGAAGGGATTTGTACGCCCTCCAAACAAGTTGTCACCGCATTTGAGGGGTCCAACACCATTGAACGTTGATGGTCCTAATTTCTTCACGGTACTCTCCATCTATTTCCATCCGTGCATCATACTCATGCTCCCACAAGACTTTGTGAGTGAACTGGAAGACTATAAGTTGATCGCGAGTGCGGGTCCATGCGAGGCTGTCGGCGGGGATCTTCCATAAAGGTCCCCTGTGACGGCACATTCAGCGTGCGGGCATCCATGTCACCAGCAGCCGTTAAAGGAATACACAGTCTTCTCACCAGTCGCTGGCTCCTCACTTAGGCCGTCAACCCAAAAAACGACCATTAACTTTAATGGGTACTTCACCCGTGTTGCGGGCATGCTTTATGTATACCCCGGTCTGCTGCTGTAGGTGTATGAGCCAGTAAATAGCCTTGTGCCCATATCTGCGGGGATTGTTTCTGTGAATAACGGCTAAGGTGTCTTTAAACACCGTAAAACATAATGAGGCGATCGTGGTCGCGACTTGCAGCGGATCGCATTTGAAACGGGTTATGTACATCCTTCTAAAGGCTTGAAAGCATACTCTAAGTACACGTACGTCATTCACGCAATAACGTTCACATTCATCAACTATAATATATGGATTAGCTTCATTAAAGCTGTTGTAGTAACGGTCAAAATCTTCACGCTCACTCTCACTCATGTTGGTGTAGTTAAAGTAATGTTTGGGTGGAGGTAGTCCTACGTAATTTAAAGGCTCGTTAGTGAGGAATGTGTAAGGGAAATATTCTTTTGAAACTTCAGCGGCTACGCCCATGACCTTGGGCAGTTTTGCTAATTTACAAGGTGTGAACAGTAGGGTGTCTTTAAACTCTACATTACCTCTTATCTGTATCTGTATTAGTTTGTTGCCTCTTTTCAAAGGATCACCTGTAAATATCGCAGACGACTCGTGTTCAAGCAGCTCCTTATGAAGGAACTGTGTTTCAAATTTCGCCCCGTTATGGGCAAGAATATTCACAGTCATTTTTTTGAACTTGTCCGCTAATTTAACAATATAGGACACAAAGAGCTTCACAGGGCTGTCGTATGCATTCGTTTTAAATAGGTTTGTCCGTTTTCCACATTTGTGACACTCATCACACTCGAGCTCCATGCACTCATCACAGATAGTCTGACTTACGAGTAAATGTGGAATAACCTCTTTGGTTTGAGCGTTCGTGTAAGTTTCTATATCGTAGTACACGGTTATACAAGGGCTATTTTTACGTTTAGCATCTTTCATATAACATATCATACATGCTTCACTCTATCCGCCTAATATTTTTCATGATTGTAGAACAGTGAATTTCATCGCATTTATGTTTGAAATTCCCCCAATTATCCATCATGTGAAACATATCGCACTTACAAATCCTCATTTTCCTGCAAGTGCCATTTGATTTATGGAGCTCAAAGCATTTATTATTGAAAATGTACGTCTACACATATTACATTCCCTCTTCTCGATTTCAACTACCTGACTTTCACATTTGGGGCTTTTACACTGCTCACATACCATGTAGCAATCCTTACAATGTTTCACCATATCATCAGCAAACTCGAGACAACCCTTACACAAATCATGATGCCTTCCATATTTTCGACTTTTGTCATAACTGGCGTAGAGATCCCTTATGTTACGGATGGGGAGATACGATGTTCTTGACAATCCTAAAATAAGTAGAGGTCTTGTACGATCTCTCACGCTGCTTTTAAAAACATACACAATCCTACGACGATCAGCCATTCCAAATACGACTATACGTGCATTCATTTCCTGCTCGGCCCTTCTCAGTTCTTCAGGACCCATATTACACTCAAACTCAAGCTTACAATCTGAAGCCAGTTTACGGGCACGCTGCACAAACGTGGGCAACCAAATTTTTCGCGTCCAAGTATTTATCACAGTGAACATATGAGCTAAAATTATTGCTATAAAACCACAACCATGATCTACATTTAAATGCTTTCTGTAAATGGCCGGAGAATTGAAATTAAGAGTATAAGGTGTGGCACTATGACCCGCAACCCGGAATACTCACTCAATATCTACCATGAAGTTGTCCATATTGAAGGATGTACCACTTTGAGAGGCTTGCATTATACGCCCAAGATATAGTCTATATCTACAGCCGCCAAACGTCTGAACGGTATTACCACCCAAAAATCGTCCCCCTCATCTGACCCGAACCTGAAGGATAACCTCGTCCGGACTTCACGTTCGTCGCGGTTCTGAAGGGCAAACTCCACAATACGTTCAACTACGCGCCGCAGTCCGTTGGTATACAGGGACCAGGGTCAACCCTGACCACGTACCGATTTCTAGTCAGGGCAGGGTGGGGTAGCGGTGCGCACCAACTCGAATGTTATACCATCCTCCACAGTATGAGAAGCTTGTGGAGGAAGTACCCGGAACTGAACAATGGGGCATATTTGAGGAAGGTACTATTGTGGGGGTTGTGTCGTAAGACGTTGAGGGTTGGGGATCTATTACTGGGGTCTAACAACCGGAGCAATCCTGGCACGCTTTATACCTGACGTGGAGGGTTCTTCATCATGCTTCCGCTTTGAACTGTCGCATGCTACAGGTGTCGCTGGTGAGGGTTCGTCAGCGGGGAAGGGTTCTGTAGCTGCACGGTCACGGGTTCGTCTGTGATATCGATGATGGGGTGCTGTACATCGTCGTCATTCACGGTTCTGTGGAAGAAGAAAACAAAATATAAGGAACAGCACTCAAAATTTGTAATATTTTGTAAATGACCCACTTAGGGGTGTGACGTGTTAGAGATGGAATCTGTAGAAAAATTCAGGTTCACAAGCCCCTCCACATGTATTATATCTGGCCCTACAGGATGTAAAAACTGTATTTATGCTTAAAATCATTAAAGATAAGGGGGAGATGTTCTCAAAATTTGTGCATAAAGTAATATGGTGCTATTCGACGTATCAGTCAGTGTTCAACGAGTACCAAGATGAAGTTTTGTTCCACAAGGGGGTCTATGACGTTAATTCGTTAAAAGGTAATGACCATACAGTTATTGTAATTGACGATCTCATGTTGGAAATGGATAAAACGTTTGCCGAGACATTTACAGTGTCTCCCTCCATCTTAACATAAGCGTATTCTTCATCAACCAGAATCTATTTTTCAAAAATAGATACATGCACGATATGTCGCTAAATACACAATATCTAGTCTTATTCGCACAACGTAGGGATGTATCACAAATTGGAGTATTAGCCAATCAAATGTTCCCGAATCAACGTAAGGAGTTTTTGGAGGTTTATAAAGAGGCCACAAACTAGCGTTACGGATATTTGCTTTGTGACCTTCACTCGCGAAATACGTTTAGGGTGCTTCTAAGAACGAATATATTCCAAAGCGAACCTGAAATGGTGTATATTCCAGAATAACAAATAGGCTGAAGAAATATCGTGAATTAATAAAAATCTATCAACGATTGCCGCGGGCACTGCAACAGATGTTTGTTAAAAATATCGACTCTGACTTTTTAAAATGCATCTGTGAAATCTGTCTTAATTTTATGAAATGTAATGTGCCAATGAAACCCTCTCAGAAAGCTCGCTTACGTCGTTACAAGAACATAATACGAGCGCTCGCTCATAAAAGTCAAACTGTGGGTAAGAAAAAGCGAATTATTGTACAAAGAGGAGGATCATTCCTACCCATCTTATTTTCAGTTTTGGGTCCTTTACTGACTAGATTAATATAATGAAGAAGGTGGTTGTGATTTCGCACGATGTGTATGCTTCATTGCAAAGTTCAAAGATTCCAGACACGGCTCTAGAACCCGTAAAAGTAGGCTTAAAAGAATGGAAAGCGAGTTGCTAGCCCTCTTAAACAGTGAAAAGTCACCTGATGAGTAAAGGATCTTGTACTAAGAGGCTTTGCAGAAATTTCTTCATGAGTACGAAGATTATAAGAATCCGACATGTGCTAAAAAACAGCCTCCCACATACATTGAGGAATAAAGGCTTAAGTCTTTATAATCTATTGAGTGAGGACCCCATCATACAGTGGGCCGATACAGGCGAGGTCATTGTTGAAGGAACAAGGGTACAAGGATCCAATATCGTTCATATTGTTCATGATCTGGTGAGAAAGTGGGACAGACCCTCACCAACAGGATGGAAGCATATTAAAGCAAGACTACAACAAATAAATATCCCCAAAACATTGATAGGTAATTTGAATAGGTTAAAAGACCTGGATCAAGTCTCGCATGTGCCACAACTGAGTACGCCATCGCCCCCAGCAGCAGCGTCTTTGAAGAAGAGAAAGAAGAGAACAAACGGCCAACCTTATCCACGTGTCTCTAAGATACGCAAATGGCTAACATATTAAGTAAACGCTATTATGACATTTCTAACCCCGCCTCCTCTGGTGGCGTTAATAGACTGTACAGAGGTGTTTACGGTGTAAGGAAAAAAGATGTTGAGAGCTTTTTGCGGGAACAGGATGCTTATACACTTCATAAACCGGTAAGTAAAAGGTTTAAAATCCAAGACAACCGCGGATTCGATTGACTCTATTTGGCAGGCGGATTTAACAGACATGCAAAGATATTAAGTGTACAGTGCCCGCGAAAAGTATCCGATCACTCAAGAAAATACAATATTTTCCCTTGATATTCAGAGACACGTAATTCACTTTCTATTTGTTCTAGCGACATCTGGTAACTTTGAGGTGCTCGCTGATATGAGAGCTATCCAAACGCATTCTCAAATTAGTGTTCTGGTAGCCTTCGTTGCGGGTGGCTGTGTCTCAAATTTGTCAGATTTCACTGTTTGTGTAAATTTCTTGATTTTTTTTTTTTTTACAGAAAGTGGTGTAAATAAAATTTATATAAGCACACCGGACAAAAAATTAGTCACCCCTCTCAGAATGTACCTAATAACGTGTGACGGCGCATCTGGCCTTGATAACCGCACGAATCCGGCGAGGCAGAGACTCTACGAGGTTGTGCATGTACTGAACATCGATTTGCTGCCACTTGTTCATCAGCCGGTCCCGAAGTTCCGCCAGAGTCCGTGGGTGTCTATTCCTGCGCTTCACTTTCTGTTTCCAGCCTGAACAACACCTTCGACGCATTCAGGATTAAAGGCTTCATTGGACCTGCGATGTACTCGTCGCCTCCCATCATTGGAGAACAAACAAAAACGGGACTCATCGGACCAAATTACACGTTTCCAATCTGCCGCAGTCCAGTTTTTGTGCCTCTGAGCCCATTTATAACGTGCCAATTTGTGACTTGCTGTTACAGCGGCCTCTTCCGTGGTAACCCTGCTCCAGATGTCCATCGCATGCAGTTCTCGTCGCAATGTCCGTTCGGAAATTGGTCGCTGGAGAACCTCATTAGTTCTTGGAGCAATTGTTCTCTGGTTTGAAAACGATTTGCAGTTACTAGACGAGAAAACATGCGGCGGCCCCTATTGTCGAGAATTGTTTTCCGGCCACAGTTACGCCGTCGATTGTCAGTGATTGCGAACTACACCACTCTTTGTAAACTCGCTGGACAGTACGCGTTGACACACCAACAAATTGGGCTACTTCAGACATTTTGTGTCCGTGGGCTCTGCCAAACACGATGGCTCCTTTTTGCCAATGCAGAACGTCTGCCTCACGACCCATTTTGCAGACTATATCCAACACACACTTTGTTCTTCACCACCTCACGAAACAGATCTGATCCTGTGTGCTACGTCACCGCTACTTGTCACTTACCAATGCTACATCAGCGCCCTCTGTGTGACCTTGAACTTCCTACTATCGGTGCTATTAGGGGTGACTAATTTTTTGTCCGGTGTGCTTATAATGTGTGCTAAAAAACAACTTAAGGGTGATTGTCGAGGTGCTATTGTTGCTTTGCATGCATGTGGGAAATCACAGAGACAGATAGCTAAGGAATTAAACATATCCCAAAGTACCGTTAATTTATGGGTTTCACGGGCTAAGAACAATGGTGGCCTAACCACGCCAGTCCCTAAAAAACGATCTGGCAGACCCAGAAAAACAAATTCGCGAACAGACAAACTTATGAAACGTTTAGTATTGAAAAACCCAACAATAACTGCGAAAGAAATAAAATTTAATATGAATAATTTGTTATCTGGTGTTTCTGAACGAACTATCCAGGAGCGGCTCCAAAAAGAACTCGGATTACCATCTCGCCATGCTGCTAAGAAACCGTTCATTAATGAAAAAATGCGTAAAAAACGTGTCGCATTTTGTAAAAAATACATTCATTGGACTGTTGATGACTGGAAGAAGGTTTTATTTAGCGATGAGTCGACATTTTTGACATTCAGAAGTTGTCCAAAAAAGGTTCGCCGGCCTATTGGCTCAAATAGGATGGACCCTAAATACACCCTAAAGACAATGAAACACCCTCCAAGTGTGATGGTTGGGGTTGTTTCGGTTACTATGGGCGTGGAAACTTATATTTCTCCGAAGAACACAACTATGAATGGTGCACGGTATTTAGCAATGCTACAGGATAAACTTCCAATGGCAATGGCAATCCAAAGGACAAAAACATACATGCATGATGGTGCACCATGTCACAGGGCCAAAATAGTGACAAAATGGATTACTGACAATAAATTTGATATTTTGGATTGGCCTGGTAATAGTCCAGATCTCAATCGATAGAAAATCTGTGGCTAATAATAAAAAATAAGGTTGAATGCCACGACACTGGCTCAGTCGAAAAATTACAAGAGGCCATCAAAAAGGTATGGTGCAAGGAAATATCAGTGGAACTTTGTCAAAACTGATTAAATCAATGCCAAAACGTCTAGAACAAGTCATCCAAACAAAGGACAGATGACAAAATACTAATATAAGGTTAGTAACATTTAAACATTTTTTATGTAAAAATACAAATTTCAAGGGTGATCGGATACTTTTCGCGGGCACTGTATAATGACGGATACCGCTACATCCTATTCATAATAGATGTATTCTCTAGATATCTGTGGCTAATTTCCCTGAAAAATAAATCGCCTGAAACAGTTGCTAAAGCGACCAAAACGTGATGTTAAAAGAAGAAAGGGTTCCTGCTATTTTTGTACGGATATGGGGAAAGAATTTATAGGTCGCGCTTTTCAGAACATGCTGACAGAGTTTAAGATCAGTTACTACATTAGCAGTTCTATACATAAGGCCTTTTTAGCAGAAAGAGTTCAACGTACCATAAAGGAGCGCATGCATCGCTATTTTATACATAAAAACACATACAGGTATATAAACGTTCTCGGGTCATTGGCTTCATCATACAACCGTTCACACCACCGTACGATTGGCACAACGCCTAACGAAGTTGTAGAAAGAGGTGCGCTGCCAGAGGTGAGAAGAGATGAAGCACCGCCACCACACTCTACACATTTCAAAATCAGTGATTATGTAAGGCTATCACGTTCGGGAAATAAATTCGCGAAGGGATTTGAGCAAGGATGGACACGTGAGATTTTTAAAGTTTGTGTGCTATGAGACTTAAAGGTGAGATAATGATGTATTACGTTGAAGATTTGAATGGGGAAGAGATCGCTGGAGGCTTTTACCGCGAGGAGTTGCAGAAAGTAACATTTAATTTAGGAAAAAGTGTTTAAAATTTAAAAAAATTTAGGCAGCAAAGGTTCAGGCAAGAGAAAAATGTACCTGGTGAAATGGCTGGGTTACCCAGAAAGCTTCAACACCTATATAAAAGCTGCTGCAATAATGAAGCTTAATTAGTATGTAACATGGCGCCTAGCCACTTCTATGTCACACTCCCGTCCTCTTCCTCTCTGTCTGTACATCCTAACAACACCCTCGCCAACTTTGTGGCAGAACTCCGCAGACCAATTGAATTGGAGCGTGATTCGTATGAGGTGGGCTTATGTGAACTCCAGTTAGTCTCCAAATTTTTAAATCTTGAAAATGAGCAAATCATATTTCTGATCCTTAGAAGAATCGATGAGTGCGAAAAATTAGGCATAACCTTAGACACTACTATGCATTCAGTCGTTTTCGGTGAGGAACAGTACTATAGCACAAATGTATTGCTAGGAATCGGGCATTATGAAATAGCCATGGACATTGTGACGGGGTTAAACAAGAGTCTTGAAAACTCGTACCTGACAAACGATTTACTTTTTGAAGCGTAAACATAGACACGCCTGCATGCACAATGATGTTAAAGTCAACGCTTAGTAGAAATATTAAAGATAAAGAGCTGTTCACAATTGTGGCTGAGGGCCGATATAGCGCAGCTCTCCAAAGAGATACCTTTCACGAGGCACAGCATGACTTGTCCAGCTTAATGTAGCAATTGAAGATGGAAAAATTGGGTGAAAGCTCTCCGCCCCCAGACATATGCTGTATTTACAGCAATATCGTAAAGCACCAATTTGTTGGGGACACCCAGGCGCACCTGCTGCGCATTGCACACATCCCCAACCATAGAGGGGAAAGTTTGAGCATTACATATAACAAGCCGCATTATGTGAATGTTGCGACTAATCTATTAACCAACATCTCGATATATATAAGAACGATTGAGGGAAAAAAATTCCCATTCGGTGATGGGAGCTCAACAGTGAAACTACACTTTCGTCGTTTATAATGACTCGAAGGACATTCACAGTCTACCGATGAGTGAGATACCAGCGTGGGAGTGGACTTGGATCCATTTTTTCATCCGTACTACGCACCGCTGTCCCATTGTTGAAGAGGGGTGCCAGGTCCCTAAGGCGGAAGGTGTTACAAACAGGTTTTAACGCGGCAGAAGACATAATGGGCGGAACTAAGCCTAAAGAAGCTCTAAAAACACATTTAAAACGTACACGGGACGAAATCATCAAAGATGCAAAGAGAAAAATGCGTGGTGGAGGAAAGAAGAGATCTGCCAGGAAGAAGGGGTTACCATCACGTGGCGCTAAACGTAAAAGGAAATCAAAAAAGAAGTGCTCTAAGCGTATGAAACCTATGGCTGATCATTTTTTTAACTGATATAACCTGAGGACACTACTCTCACGAATCATAGGCTGACTAATACTTGTCGAGGGAGGTGGCACTATTTCTGACTCGTCATGCCGCGTTTCATCCATCTGTGTAGTTCACAATGCTGTAAATCGGAACTGTCCCTCTTTGATATGCCCCCCACTCAGGTCTCTATTGAGCATAGCGACTTTATTATAATTAACCCAATAAACACAATTAGTTCGCCGAGTGCCCCTATAGAATTCGTGATACCCAGCTCAGACCATTACTTTTTTGACCCGAGCTGCATGCACATGTACGCTAAATTGCGTATAGCCCATTCTGATGGAACGGACTGCGATGATAGTTACTCTGCCTACCCTGAAACCAACTTTTTACACTCCATATTCAGCCAGTGTGAGGTGTATTTAAACCAGGTTAACATCTCGGCAGGAACGGGGTACTACCACCTACGAGCCTATCTGGAAAATGTCCTCAACTTTTCAAAAGAAGCGAAGGACACCTTTTTAACCACCGAGGGATATTACCATACAAAAGATGAAAATGGTATAAAGGATAAATTTAAAAATTCTAAAAAAAAAGATATACGAATGTTCTGGACGTCTTCATACAGACTTCACATTCCAGGAGAAACTGCTTATGAACGGTGTGGATATGAAGTTGAAGCTTACCCGCACGATTCCTGAGATCTGCATAAATTTGGGGTCTGATCAAGAAGAGGGCGCGAAACCCGTTGTGATTCACATCATGGAGACGTATTTGCGTATACGCCGAGTGAAAGTAAGTTCGCCAAAACAAATAGAATTTGAGGGAGACTTAATACACGCCACAGTAAAATACCCAATTAACAGGGTACAGATCAAACTATACACGGTGCTCGACGGGTTGGCCTCGAAACAACTAGAAAACGTGGCCCTTGGAGTCCTACCTAAAAGGATATTAATTGGAATGCAGGACCACCCCTCGACGAATGTAAAATATAAAAAGAGTGCCTTTAAATTCGAGAATTTCGGCCTTAAAAATATTACTCTATACGTAAATGGCATCGCTTTGGGAGGGACCATGATTACGGACTACTCATCAGACGCTGTGTTCCCGCTTTGCGCGAGAGCATATAGTAGTCTTGTTCATAATACAGGCGCCTGTGACGAACTTGGGTTTGGTGTAACGAAGAAAGAATTTGTCGAAGAATTTAACATTTATTCATTTGATATTACGCCTGACTTGTCTGCTGGCGCAAATGCACATTTAAGTCCACAGCAGAGTGGGAATATCTCAGTCAGGTTGGAATTTGCCAAGCCTATAGACGCGCCTATTAGTGTACTCGTGTGCTTCGAATCACAGGCACTAATAGAAGTTGATCTTTCAGGAACGTGGTCACAGACTTTTAAAATGGATGGGAAAACACTCCAGAGAGTAATGAAAAGTGACCGTTTCACACGCTCCAAATTTATCGGTGTGTTTGCGAAGAATGAAATATTGAAGTTGCCAAGTACGAGAGATTGGTGTAGCCTTATCGTTAACACCGACATTGTGGGGGGGTGAGGGGATTCATTGGTTTTCAATCTATTTTAAAAATAGGGAAAGAATGTACTGTTTTGATTCACTCGGCTCTCAGCCCTGGAATGATCCTGTTATAGTAAAATTAATCGAGCAGATACATGTACCTGAGATTGTATGGAACCTACACCGTTTTCAAGGATATTATAGCGAAACGTGCGGCTTGTATTGCATTTCATTTCTCCTGCACATGTCACGTGGGAAGGGATTTATAAATTTTTTAAAATTATTCGATTTGTGCGACACAGAGATGAATGATAAAAGTGTATGCAGACAGATAAAAAAAAGGTTCCCATATGTTAGCAACCGCTGTACTGTGTAAAGGTGTATACCTATATTGTGTTTTGTTGTTAACCTAAAAAATACTTACATTAGTTCCTCGATAACCTGGCACTCGCTGGACTGGATGTGAGCCAATACCTCGACTTCTGTATTCAGGTCACTGGGTTAGCTGTGCGGAGAAGCATCCATATCATTTATTCCCCTTTTCATCAAAAGTAGCTATAACACGATCAAGTTCCGCATCGGTCCTATAAGGTTAAATAAAAATAAAGAGCTACAATAAGAAAAAATGCCAGGAATTTTAAAAAATTATAGTGGAAAGGCACATAATTCTTAAAAGTTTTGGTAATTTAAAAATCCTACTGCGGTGCTGAATTATCGAGAAAAATATTATTAAAGCTCCACCATATATATATATATATATATGCCGAAATAATCACGATGGAAACACAATATTTAAAAACATAATGGGATTAATTTTTATGTTGTAGAAAAATTCAGAATAAAGCTAGGTTAGACTAACAGCAAATTGTAACCATAAGCAGTTATCCTGACAGTTTTCAAAAGTAAGATTAACTGGGTGTGCTATGCTCCGTCTGCCTACAACGGGTCTCGAATCCGCAGACAAATCTTAATAGTTTTTCATATTTTTATTGGAAGTTTTTAATATTTCTAAAATCCTACCTGTACAAGAAATGTACAAATAAAACAAATAAAAACACACCATATATATATATATATATATACAGTTATAGGTATATATGTTAACCCCTCCTTTTATGGCCCTGAGTCGGTTCGGAGTCGACGGAGGTTCTGGTTAGGAGGCAGCAACGGATATTTCTTCTATAACATTCTAATTCTTTTCTCTCACTATAGGGTCGACAGTTGTTAATTCTTCTCTTTCTATAATACTCTGATACTTTCTCTGATACTAAAATTATCGACTTTTCTTTTATAACTTATCGACTTTACTGACGAAGTTCTTCTGAATTGAGCCCAACGAAAGGGAAAATAAAAAGTTTCTCTTACTGTAATTTACTTCTAAAAAATGTACAGGTAGTGCTCTGAATTTACAGGGGTAGAGGTTCGACCTTTTCGACCATGGCTCAGGCCGGAATCTAAAAATTTAAGGAGGCAAGGGGCCTCTTCCCCCTCCCCGCAGCGAGGCTGCTAACAAGGAAGTCTCGTAGTAGTGACCAAAGAAGAGTGAAGTAATGAAGTGAAGTTAATTTTACAATTACATGTATCATATAAGTCTAAATGCGGGGGGAATGCAGTTGAAGGTTAAGTTCCCCCTTTTAAACACATGATCAGATGAAAGATTCCAAATAAAAATTTAAAAAACAAAATAAAAACTAATCGTATTTTCGCCGAGTATACATTTCTGAAGGCGATATAATTTCGTAGTAGTACATAAGTACAATTTAAGTACATTACTGAGTACATTTCAATTTTGGTTTATTAAAATTATGATTACGATTATAGATTAATTCACATTTCACTTAGTATCGTTAATTACAATTCCATTTAAAGTACATTATTATATTATATATTAAACTATTATCATTAATTACAGTTTCATTAAAGTACATTACATTATATTAAATTAAAGTATTACAGTTAATTACAATTAAACAGTTACTATAATTTGTTTGTTTTTTACAGTGTTCATATTAATAGACAATTAAGATGTTAGAAATATAATACAAAGTACATGGGCACATACGGTATATATTCATATATACATGGCACACATGATTTAATAAACGCATGATAATGTGTTATAAATTGAAATTAGAGCGAGGAGATTTTTCGTTTTCAGATGTTCGATTTATGCTGATTAGCGGAATTCGATCACTTGCCTAAGCGTTTATGAATATCTTGCGAGGGGTGAACGCACAAAAAAAAAATATATAAAAAAATAATACATGTGGACGTATTTACATGTACGTAACACAATAGGTTGTGTGCGTAATATACACACGCGTAAAATATGGACTGATAGGTTGATAGGCATCAGTAGACAATAGGTAGGACACAAGATATAAATAATGACGTATAGAGAATGAAGTTTTTTTATTATTATTATAAAGAATTTACAATACAATGAACATGAAAAGATATCCACATACCAAATGGTGATTCAATATTCGCGGTATGGAAAAGCGAAGAGAATTAAGTTACTTTATGACGTCATAGTTATTCACATTAAGTCATACGTACAGTATAAGTCATTATTGGAAAAGATGAATTAGAGAAATACAGTAATGAATAAGAAGTACAAATCGAAATTCTATCCAAAACTCGCTTAGGCGATTTTGGGTTCTTATGTAAAAATAACATTCAAACATAAAAACCATACAAACATAAGTACTGCATGAAGACAATGAATCCATATAATGATGGTATAGGAATTGTTCATTGTTCATTTTTACATATATATATATTAAGGTGGGGTGAAACGCAATTCTTTGTGGAATATTTATTTGCTTCACCTTAATTTACTGTATTGGGTTCTATAGATGACATAAAGTGATATAAAAGAAAAATCAATTTTGCCCTACCAGCACATTTTTGAGAAAAACAAAATGGCCGCTAGTCAAACATATAAATGCTTATAACTTGAAAAATATGCATCCAATTAAAAGATACTATAGAATAAAAATCATTCAAAATAAAAAACATAATTAGGAAGTGCCCTTTTATAAATTATTTTCTCAATTTTAAATTTTATCAAAATTTAACTCGGTAAATATCACAAATAAATCACTTTTTTCAACAAATGAAAAATTCTTTGATGACCCAAGTATATTACTTGGATAATTAATAGTTAATAACCTTATATAATTTTGAATTTTCAAACTATAATCTACAACAACACTAATCAACGAGAGAAATTATTGACATTTTATTACAACAATTGCAAAAACATATAATCAATACACTTCCAAAAAGATCCCTTTTCAAAAATCGTGAAGTGTTTGCTTTTATGAAATTTTGGTGAATTATTTCAGTCTCTAATTAAAAGCTAATTGTCAAAAAGTTAAGTCGTTTCTTTCTTGGTTTCCATACATGGCAGCAATGAACGAGACCTAATTCTTGCTCTCATAAATCCATCACGGGATTTATGGGATATACAGATGAGGCCGCATTGGTGACAAGTTTTATTGCCCTCTCGACACTTTGTGAATGAAGTGGATAATTGGGTAGGCACAGTTTTTTAACCCTAAGTGCATTGAGTTCAATATTTGTGAGCGCCATAGTGAGGTGAGGTTCAGTCAGCATTTCTTTTGACCAGTAAATAATAATATCCCATGCGTTTGCGTTGAAATTTATATCAGGAACCTTAAATTCTCTGATTGGACACATTTTCCGTCTTTGTTCTAATGTTCGTGATGAAATCAACTGCTCTGTTTCGTTTTTGTTCTGATGTATCTGATAACATTGCTATCAGAACATTTTCGCAATGAGCAAAATATGCTTTTCTAGCAATGTAAGGCTTCACTACATTTTGAACACCCTTTGCAAGAAGATGAAATCTTTCAGTTGCTCCAAATATGTGATGTGGTCCATTCCATATATATGGTCTACTCTTGATATCGAACCAGCTTGGTCCATAATTTGTAACAATGAAGAAAATTATTGAGTAAAGAGCCAATGAAGGAGTTTTCTCTGCAATGTATAGGCGGCAGACACGATTTGCTAATGTCAGCCACCGAGAATGGTTCAGTGGTCCGGGTTTTGTATTTTCCAAATCTTTTGGGACATTCCCACTTCTTATAGCCACAATAATTTTGTACAAATACTGTTGATCTTGGCTAAGATCATCGATAACCTCTTCTGATATGTGTGTTAAATCACTGCCTTCTTTAATGGTTTGAAATTGACTGCAGGCATTTTTTCACATTCTTTCAGTGCTACTTCGATTTTTCCAGTGAAAAGTTGCACCTTGTGTTTTACCATCAAAATGTTCAAATAAGTGTCGAAGGGGAAGTTCATTTCTATGCAGCATACAAATGCTCCATTGTAACGGTTCTTGTTTTCTTCTGTGAGATGGATGATCCCACCCTTGGCACCTGTTGGTCTATTTGTACTGTTACATCCTATGAGACGAATGCTCTCATTAATAGCTGACTCTGAAAGAAGGAGAAAAACTATCAGCTATATCTTGAACTTACCAAAAGAAGGAACTACTTGGGTTAAATATTCATTTCCTGGCTCAGACACCAAAACATATGGTTCCTCTCAATCGAGGTCTCCGTACCATTTGTTTCCTTTCTTCACCTTCACCAAAGTCTTGCCCTTTCTTCCGTCAAAAAATATAGCAGATATGACAGCAGGATTAGCTTTACTCTCCATCACCAAACTTTTTCTCATTTTCTCTCTTTCCCGTTGGATTTTGTTCTTGTCAATCAAAAGCGTACTATCTTCTTTAGTGATTGTTCCATAATCAACTAAAGCAGCTGAAGCAAAGCAAAGCGCTGCTCGATCTGAAATTCCAAATCTATCGGCTTCCATCGCTACAGTAGCAATGGAAGTCTCATTTGACCTTGTATGGCAACTGACTCCTAGTCTGATTCACTCTGATGTGGGCCGAATTCATATTGTGTGGAAGTACTCTCTACATCTGAAAAACACTCTATTCGGTAAAAATAAGAGTCTTCATTTCTTTCTTCTTTAACATTCCCTTCTGTCCACAATTTTCTAGACTGCATTTTTTTAATTCTTTTTGTCATGACTTTATCAACGCCCCCTGTTTTCATTGTACGCGTCGATCGCTGATCCTGTAAAAACAGAAGCTCTTCTTTTGGTACCCTCAGTTCTCTTCGACAGGTGCATCTTATGTGAACGTCTTCGCAGCTCTCAGGACAGCCAAAGTTTTGATGGGAGATAAAAGGGCATTTACAGGCACTGATATCGAATAATTCTTCCAAGGTGTCATTAAAATTTTCTCTCATTTTGACACTACTTTTTTATCTACTAAGATCGTTTGCTTTGCCGATGAATCGCTTTAATTTGATATAAACTGATTTGTCAGCTATTGCAGGAATTGAAGCTTTTCTCCAAATACAGAGTATATCTTCAGTAATTTTGTTGAAAAGATCAGAGTTATGTGAAGTCACTGAAGTGGCTTCTTTTAAAAGAACATGGTATTGGTCCACCTGTTTATTTGTGGCAATGTTGTAAGGGGAAGCTCTTGTGCGGTTCCAAACATAAAATGTGGTTTTGATTGACTCCTTGTAGCTCTAACTTTTGAAGAAGAAGCCATATTTGTTACTAATTATCAGAAATTACCAATTCCAAATCCAACAAAAACCTGAAAAATAAAAAATTCATTAAACATCTAAAACATTTATATGAGATAGAAAATGTGAAACAAACAATTTTTGCTTCAGCAAACATTTTTGTAAAAAGAATACTTTTCGAGTTATGAAGCTTATAATGACTGGCTGGCGGCCATTTTTTTTTGGGGGGGGAAATGGGGTACTTAGGATGAATTGAAAATTTTTTAATTCCCATATTCTTTATTATCACCCTTCAATCCACCTTATTACCAGTGAAGCAATAGTTGAACAATTTTTCACCCCACCGTAATATATATATATGCCAAAATAACACGAAGGAAACAGAGAATTAAAAATATTTTTTGAAAACGCGTTTATTGCGGCCTTTTCCGGTTAGGTTATATTGTTATAAACGAGAAAGAGTCCTGGCCGGTATATATATATTATGTCCCGGTTAGGTTATATTATTATAAACGTGGAAGAGTCATGAGATTAATTTTTCTTTGTAGGAAAACTCAGAATAAAGATAGGTTAGGCACTTATAAATTAACATTGAATGAGCCGCAGAATATAGTTACTTACATTTTAATACCGTCTTCATTGAACGGTTCTTGCATTTCGTCACAATTTTCCGTAACAATGTGGATAAAAGTTCCCCCCGATCTACAGCTCTGAAAATTAGACGCGTTGTGTGAGCATAAAAATCTTGAGCTACAAACAGATTGGGGGAGGCGTACAGCTGGCTCATGACTGGTATTTCAAAAACACTAAGCGCCGCAAAACCGATTGAACTGAGGCTCTGAGATGAACTGCGCCCTTTTATAAAGGGGGCTTTTGACAAACACACAAAACACAATCGCTAGCTTCCTATAGGCTAGCGGTGAATTTTGGGCGGGGCTTGACGCGTAGGCCGGCATAGCGGCCAAACAGAGGTCCTGGGATCTGCGCACAGGGCTGTGATTGGTTTCCCCGTGAAATCTGGGGCGTGTCAGATATCCCCATTCGTGGAGAGACGAGAAACGCTTTGTGTTTTGATCTTGTATTCGAGAGAGAGAGAGAGAGAGAGAGAGAGAGTTGAGGTTGGAATGTGAAACGTTTTTTGATGCATGAAACATAAAAGTGGAAGATTGTTAATTACCCATGAAGAAAGCCGCTGTAAAATTTCCATGATACAATAAATATATTTAAAAATAACAGCTGCGTGCTGGTGATTAGCTCAAAGTTTACGATCTCGAGAGAATGGAAATAACATTGATCCGACGCTGGGCTGTATATTTTAATGACAAACAACATATATATATATATATATATATATATATATATACTGTGTATATATGTGAGAAAGTTCAGAATGGAAGTGATAAGGTGTTTATAGTCCGTAATTATTTATTTATTTTTTTTTGTAGAAAGACAAGAAAAACTATGATTAGCAGAGATATATTTGGTACAATTCGCATATGTTTGAGATACAATAAACTGCGAGTCAATTGCTGGTGAAGTTTTAATCTTTATGATCTTGAAATAAACTCCTGCGGAAAGAAGTTTATTTATTGGAATTTTAAATCGATATTATCTATCGCTTCCGCCAAACTCCACAATTTTCAGAACGATGTTTATCCCTTTAAGGACTGAAGAGTGAAGATGCCAATTGCTAACGTTTCAAATACACGCATTCATAACTTAACCCTACAAAAAATTCAGGGCTTAAAGGGTTAATATAATATATATATATATATTATATATATATATATATATATATATATATATATATAATAATATATATATATAATATTTTTCATAAATATTTGTCCTTCTATTGTTCAGCTAATTACATCGTTTAATTAGATGTTTAAGAAGGTGTTTGCTTGTATCGCTTTCACCTTTCTTCATTTCCCTCCATTATCATATTCCCTTTCTTTTTATTAATTTGTGTCCGAATTGTTCATTGTGATGAATGTCAATCTTTATACTCCACCTTAGACCTACTTTAAACGGGGATGTATATATATTATATATATATATATATATAAGAGAGTTCGCGAGAGCGATCCCTGCTAAGGCGCTCTGGGTACCCCTACCAACCGTGGAAAGATGTTTACACGAATTTTTAGATGAACTTTTTTCCGGAATTTTACATGTATAGGCTCGCCTTTGCTTTCCGCCCAAATTGTTCATTCTGGTGAAGCTCAAGCTTTACACTCCACCTTAGACCTACTTTTAAACGGAGAAATATATATATATATATATATATATATATATATATATATATATATATATATATGAGAGAGAGAGGGAAATAAACAAACAGATAAACAACATGATCGAGTGTTGCAATACAGTTTAACCGGATTCCATGGTTGCCCCTACGAACCGTGGAAGCATGTTTACACTCCACCTTAGACCTACGGTTTAACACGGATCATTAGGTCACCCTGGCTACCAACCTAGGAATGACGCGCCGTCGCCGGGTCTCGAGCCCGCCTACACTCCACCTTAGACCTACAGTTTAACGTGGTCGCCGGAGCCCGACGCATATAATCGTAATATTTTATGGGCGTATAGACGGGTGTGTACGTGCCAACTGGCTGATGATACCTGGAGGCACTGGCTGATTAAGCCGACTGGCTGATTAGGGGCTCTATAAGACAACGGCCGCTCGGCTGAAGTCTTAATATGCGCTTGGCTCCTGTCAAGCGAAAACCTTTCCTCCTCTCTCTCTCCTTCTCCTTTCTCTTAGGTTAGGTATACCCCTTTGGGGGGGTGAGGCCGCCCTACCTTATCCCCCAAAGAGGTCTTCCCAGCGGGAGTTCATTGCAACTTGAGGGATAACTCCTCTAAGTTGCATAACCCCTTGTTGCTCTTGCAGAAACCCCCTTCCCCCTTTAGGGGGTGTCTTGCAACAAGGGGGTTTGGCACTGATACTGTGTGGTACCTTGCAACAAAGGGGGGAGGGTGTTGGCGCTCTTGCAACATTGACCAACATTTGCAATTGCATTGCACTCTCCCATTTTTCGCCCACACTACTACAGTCGTATCAGTGAATAGTCAAGAGAGAGAGAGAGAAATTGACGAGACGAAAGGAGTCACGTTAAAGACAGTAAGAGGGAGAGTCCTCGAAAGATTTCTTCAAGGAGACAAGAAGAAAATTGATCTAAACCAATTCATATACTCTTTTATAGGTTATTTTTCATATCTGTGATTAAGTATATAATAATATTTTTGAACAATGTGTTTCATACCCGACTGTGACTTATATGTGGTTCAAGTAATGATCACAAGTGGATCAATGACATTTTGTAAACAAACGAATGTGTTGGGACTAGCGACACCGTCCTTAAGGAGTTAGACCTATAGTGTAGTGATATCTTTCCCAGTGGGTGTAGTATATTGTGGTTGCTTTAGTAGTAGGCTAATAATTAGATCGGTTCTTGTCAGAAAAGGTAGGCCCAAAGTCGAAACAGGGCCGTGGTTGACATCCTGTAAACCCAAGGACTACTCTCTTATGAGGTAAGCTTAATAGTACAACTTTTCCACGTATGCTGATAGGCCTGACCCAGCTAGACTTAAGACTTAAATAAGCTGGCTATCGCTACCAATTTTGTCATCATATAACCCGAGTAAAGTCCTCATTATTATTTCCAAGATTGACGTGTGTAAATCTCGATTAAGTTGCTGGGGACAACCCTTCACTATTTCCAGTTCTCCGGTTAGACGCTTTGCCATTAATGACCATTCTTTGTTTACGTCCGCTCAGCCAATTTTTAATCCATTTGAGAACATTACCATTAATTCTGTGAGACTGAAGTTTAGCTAATAATCGTTTATGAGGCACTTTATGAAACTCCTTTTGAAAATCGAAATATGTAAAACATCTACTGTTTTACTCTCGCCTTATATATTTACAATGTTATTAAAAAAGTCGCTAAAATTAGCAAGACAAGAACGATTACGTCGAAAACCATGCTGAGAATCTTTAATTAAATTATTAATTTAATATATACAGTATCTGTACACGCATATACGTACACACACACACACACACACACACACACACACACACACACACACACACATTTGCTTACGCTTTTATTTTCTGTTTTAGCTATTGTGTTTTAAAGTTATTCTCGAAACGATTCGGGGACATTTTTTTTTCCTATCAACAAAGGACTAAACAAATTTTTACATTCAAACAAAATTCAGAACTAAAATATTAAAAAATAAAACGAGAAGTTAAATTTTTTTTAAGTACTAAAAAGCGTACAAGTTGCTTAAGATATCCATACTTATTACAGTTTATAATATACAAAGATCTGGATGTGCATGTATGCACTGTTCATCCTTGTATGTGTCTCTAGTATCATTTAAAAAAATGTCTGCTCTGTATACGATTTCCTTTTTATTATTTGTCTATATCTTCATTTTAGGTTTGATTTGTTACCATTCTTATTTTGATACACTCTTCATCTGTATCAAATTGTGTATTTTACTGTTTTCGTTCATTACTGTTATAGTATTTTATTTGAGTGAATCTCTTCAGGAGCAGTATATGTTTCAATGTTTTTAATGATTTTATTATCATCATTTCCAGTCTGACTATTCTGCCTACTTCCCGCGTCACTATCTCCATTCTCCAAATATCTTTCGACCTCTTCTTGCGTTTCATATTGGCCAAACTTGTTTAATAATAATCTGTGAAGAGCGGCGGAAACTCTCACAGCGCTCATGCCAAACTAATGCGGCCCATTCCAATAACTCCTGGATTATTATCAGCCAGAAACATCGGGAGTGGAGACCCTGACCTCAATGCCCAATAATAATAATAATAGTAATAATGATACCAATAATGATGATATAATAATAATAATAATAATAATAATAATAATAAACATAATAATAATAATAATGCCTTTACGAAAATGAAAATGAAAAGGTTTATTGGCAGACTATAGTCCACATGACAAATATTATTAATACAATGACAGTTCATATACTAAGGATAGAAATATATACACAATTGATTAGAAATAATACTGTAATGTCGAAGTTAAGTGAAGCTACAGACAGACGTTTTCATACCAAGAATTCCATAGCTTAGAGGAAAATGGCAGGACTCATGGATATCTTGGATAATCGGGTTGGTTGATTTTTTAATTCCTTGCATTAGACTGTATTGAGCACGTCTTGTTACCTCCGGGAAGCTCGGGACATTGCGGGTAGCAACATTTGCGAAGCTGAGCAGAGCATCTCGGGGGTAATTTATGTAAGAGTCTAAAAGAACTGTTGTACAGCAAATTTAGGGTTCTGCCAGAACCTTTTTTATAATTCACCCACAGTTGCTCTCCGTATATATTACTGCAGAAAGTACGAAAGAGAGTGTCTTTAGCTTCACTTGTACAGAATCGAAAGTTCCTTATGGTCATATTCGCTTTAGCCCACAGGCTTCGAGATTGTTTTCTTATATCCGAGTCATCACTCAATGAGCTGGTAATAGTTTGACCCAAATACTTAAACTCTTGTACTTCCTCAATTACTTCACCATTCATTTTAAACTTATATCAGCTGGCTGATTACAGCTTTTAGGATGAAATTGCATAACCTTAGTTTTTGTAACAATAAAAAGAATATGTTTCTGCGAATACACTTCGCAGACTTTTAGTAGCCGATCCAGACCTTTAACAGAGGGACTTATTAACACCATATCATCGGCATAAACTAAGTTATTTATCCTTGTGTTATCTTTACAACATCCCACTGTTTCCTCATTAAGTGAAGCAATTAATCCGTCAATATACACATTAAACAGCATAGGAGAGAGCAAGGAGCCTTGTCACCCCGCAAGAGGAGCCAAAACACTCGGAGAGTACATTGCCCCACCTAACGGTGAAAGATTGGTGGGAATACCAAAATTTCAACACGTTTAATATGTACATGGGAACCTCCCTGTCTTCTAGTTTTTCAAATAAAATATTGTGGTTCACCCTATCATATACCATACTTATATCTAGAAAACAGCTATAAATAGTTGAATTACTGTCAATGTATTTAATTATTGTTTCTTTAAGTACATAGATACACAGGTCAGTTGAGTGGGACCTTTTAAAACCAAATTGATTAGGAGATGTCCATAGGAGTAACAAGAGTTTTTCTTAAAATCGAAACCATGAAATAGTGCAATTAGCTGTTATTGCCAGAACTTATTCACCGGCACAATAAAAGTAAAACTTTCACACACTATGAATACATTAACTTTGACAGAAAATTAAAAAAAACAAGAAACACACACACACACACACACACACACACACACACACACACACACCCATGTACAATATTTATATATGATATATTAGTAATTAGCTGAAAGTCATTGAAATGAAATAAAGTGATAATAAATTTATTAAATAAGCAGGTAAAATTTCTACTAATCTTTTTTTATGAAGTTTGAGACGTAAAAAATAATATAATTAATGTTAATAAATATCCAAATAATAAATATGTGTTTATAAGAATTATTAAAAGAATATGTATTTTAAAAGTTTAATTATACAAAACTTAGTTCCATCGCATTAATTAAAGGTTTCTATATTAATAAATCAATGAAAAATTCAGTTGAAGATATTAATTAATTATTAATTTTACGTTAATTAATTATTAATTATATCACCTTCGTGATTAGCGGGGAAGCGGGAGGGAGCTCGACCATGACCGCGCGGGATAAAATATGGATCCCGAAAAGCAACAAGGTAGGATAGGGTAAGTATGTCGTAACCATGAAAGAAGGAGAAAGCGGAGAGCGAATCTGAGCACTTCAGTTCAACTTCCCGAGATGAAACTGCTCAGGCATGGCGAGAGAAACAAACATTATTGTTTAATCAAAGAAAGAAATCAAGTAACTCATAAGTCACAGTAAATATGTAGTTTTGCGGCCACATGATTTTTGGCAACCGAAGGTCACGCCCGAGATCCTTGATTGGCGGAACGTTGATGATGTGCTAAATTGTTAACTAATCTTTGCTCGAGGAAGTGTCCTTATCATTCAGTGTGATTAAAATGCTGGGTTCAGTGTAAATTTCATCCGTGTTCGTGGAGTGAACAAATGAAAAAGATTCATATAAAATTCATAAAGATTCATAAAGATTCATATCAAATTCATATCAAATTCATAAAGATTTATATCAAATTCATGTAAAATTTTTATTCATATAAAATTCATGTAAAATTCATAAAGAGTCGTATAAAATGAGATCATTCGAAGATAAAGATAAAATAAATTAAAAAGAGGTTTTAAGCATCTTCATTTTTTAAATTTTATTTTTAATTAAACTTTTAAAATATTCTCATGAATTAAAATAGCAAAAAAATTTGAAAAATTTATTTGCATTACGTACTTCCTCATCGCGTTCATTTAACTAAATTTGTTCAGTTCATGAGAAGGAGTGAGTTTCCGAAACTCCTGAAACTATATTTGCTGTTTAAAATCGTTCACTGAAGAAACCTTGACGTGACCTCATAAGAAAATAACGTGACCAGTTTTATCTGAGGTCTCCGTCGGTTTTTTTTTTTTTTTTTTTTTTTTTTTTTACTATCTGCCTTTGTGTTGTTTCTCTCATTTTTCTCTTTTTCTTGACTTTGGTTTTGGTTGGTGTAGCTTTGGGTTTTTTTTTTGTATGTTCTTTTTTTTTCTTAGGTCCTTCTTAAAATGTATTTTCTTTATTCCGATTTTCTCTAATTTGTAGTTGGCTTCATTTACTGTTTAAATTTATATTGTTTTATTCTCTCTCTCTCTCTCTCTCTCTCTCTCTCTCTCTCAATTAATGATCATCTTTGTAATCTTTATATTATTTTTTTTTTTAATTTCCTGTTTTTATATTGTATTTTTCCCAATGTCTTCTTATCTTTTTTTTCTCTCTTTGTTCTTTCATTTTCTCTACTTCATTGTTTCATTCTCCTTCTTCCGAGCTCTTTTTTTCAAGTGTCCTTATTTGTCCTTATTTGTCCTTATTCCCTCCACCTAATAAATGCACTCTTTTTGTTTCAGATCTTTTGTATGTGAAAGTTCTTCTCTGACGCAAAATTTCACTCTTTTTTCTTTTTTTTTCAGAACTTTCTCTTGAAAAGAAAGAGGACGAAACATTTCAAAACACAGCTTTCTCCATTGTACGAGTATTTTCTTTTTTATTATTTTCAGTAGATTTCAAAAACAGTGTTTAATTAACAATTACAATACTTCATTGTATTGAAACAGTTGATTTAAACTCTCTCTCTCTCTCTCTCTCTCTTCTCTCTCTCTCTCTCTCTCCTCTCTCTCACACACACACACATACACACATACAACACTGTGTGTAATGTAGAAAGCGTAATATGAGTCTGGTTCAGCCCAGTAAGTGTCACCACACATGATAGTGTCAACAACTTGCAAAGACTAAAACTGAAAGAGTGTCATAAAATCAAAATTGTCGTAAATCCAACACTTATCACTTATTTCCTATTTTCATTTATATTTTAAAGATATACGAAGTGTGTTCAAAAAGTTCCGGAACTGATTATGCTGCGCGCGCATCACATAACGCGCATGCGCGTCATGTGATGCATGTTGTAGTATGACTCAGTCTGTGTCCAAAGAGGGTTTCCGCTCGTTGATATCGTATTTTATTTTTTCGACATTTACTGTTTTGTGAAGTAATTTTGTGTGTTTTGTCTCATTTCGTGCATTTGAACAATGGCTACAGTCGCGCACTTCCATTGCGATGACTACTGTTTCGTTTCAACGTAAGACCCGTACACCCACGCCTCGTCTCCCGTAACGATGTTTCTGACAAAATTTTCATCAAGATTGGCACGGTGAAGGAGGTCTTGAGACACAACAACACGTTGCTCTTTCTGTTCGGTAGTCAAGAGTCGTGGCACCACAAATTTGGCTGACACACGACGCATCCCCAAATTCTCTCTGAGCATCGTGTGGCATGATCCTAACGAAATGTCTATTTTGTCGTCCCACCCTTGCATCGTCCTCCGTCGACGTTCTGCCTTCCTTAAAGTGCTTGTGCTACTCAAAAGTGGTTGTCCGACTTAAGGTGTCAATGCCAAATGCTGTGTTCAGCATGGCATGGGTTTCAGAAGCAGTCCTGCCCAGCTTAACGCAAAATTTTATGCACACACGTTGTTCTTCAACAATAGCCATTATTCAAATGCACAAAATGCGACAAAACACACAAAATGACTTCACAAACCAGTAAATATCGAGAAAACCAAATATGATATCAACAAGCGGTAACCGTCTTTGGACACAGACTGAGTGGCACTACAACATGCATCAGTTCGGGAACTTTTTGAACACACCTCGTACAGTGTGCATTTCAATTCTAAGAATACTCACATAAAATTTAATTTGATTTATTCGTATGGAAGCAAACTATATATATATATATATATATATATATATATATACATTTTAACTGCAAACACGCAGTATAAT
Organism: Bathynomus jamesi; assembly: GCA_023014485.1. Classification (NCBI taxonomy): domain Eukaryota; kingdom Metazoa; phylum Arthropoda; class Malacostraca; order Isopoda; family Cirolanidae; genus Bathynomus; species Bathynomus jamesi. The sequence goes on from JAJOZX010000778.1 coordinate 938,825, forward strand.
TAACGTAAAGAACGACGCTTGTATAGAAGAATATTCCGCGCAAGATAAGAGAGAAAGAACGAAACAAATGAAAAAATGAGGTAACCACCGGGATCTTCCGATTGCCGGTCAGATGTGATAACCATTACACCACGGGCCTCACCCAATCAAATGTCGTAATTCTTCTACATACGCGCAGAAACCAATGCCCCAAAGGGGCACCTCCCGCATGCCGTACATTATATACATTTTAACTGCAAACACGCAGTATAATTAACCTCATTTTTTCATTTGTTTCGTTCTTTCTCTCTCATCTTGTGCGGAATATTCTCCTATACAAGCGTCGTTCTTACGTTAATTATACTGCGTGTTTGCAGTTAAAATGTATATAATGTACGGCATGCGGGAGGTGCCCCTTTGGGGCATTGGTTTCGTCGCGTATGTAGAAGAATTAAGACATTTGATTGGGTGAGGCCCGTGGTGTAATGGTTATCACATCTGACCGGCAATCAGAAGGTCCCGGGTTCGATTCCCGGGTGGTTACCTCATTTTTTCATTTGTTTCGTTCTTTCTCTCTCATCTTGCGCGGAATATTCTCCTATACAAGCGTCGTTCTTTACGTTGATATATATATATATATATATATATATATATATATATATATATATATATATATATAGAGGGTGTAACAAAAGTCCGTTTTCATAGGGAAATAAGATATAATAGAATTTATCGTGATGAGTTTGTATCGCCACAATTATCGTTACTGGAGCGACGAAAATTCGCATTGGGTTGAAGATGCACATTCATAAGTTGATCCCAGAAATTCATAGAGAAACCATCATGGGACCATACTTTTTTGATGAAACCATGAACGGGGATTCTTACTTGAACAACATTCCGGAAGGAATTTTACCAGCAAGATGGTGCACCTCAGCATTTCGCTCGTTCAGTGAGACAATGGTTAGATGAGAATCTTCGTGGCAGATGGATAGGACGCCGAGGTTGTGTGAAATGGCCGCCCCGAAGTCCTGATTTGACCCCACTTGACTTCTTCATGTGGGGCCACTTAAAGTCCATTGTTTATGAGTCAAGACTTCGAACGATCCATCAGTTAAAAGAAAAAAATTACAGATCAGTGTAACAGAATTAGTGCGGAAACACTTCAAAACGTAACCAAGAGTATATAAAGACGAGTAGAAATGTGTCAACGGCTACATGGATTGCAATTTGGGCATGTACTGGATTAATTGATAAGTTGATTGTATTGTTTGTAATGTATAGTCGAAACTATTTTCTCGTTCAATTCTGTTGTATCATATTTCCCTATGAGAACGGACTTTTGCTACACCCTGTATATATGTATATATATATATATATATATTATATATATATATATATATATATGATACACACAGACCGTGCATGGAACAAGGAACTCTTCTGTGATAATTAAATCCACTGTAGTCCGAATAAGTAATGGTAAATGACAAATACCATAGTTTTTCTTTTTCATGATGCAAGCCCGACGTGGGCAACGGGTCTCTCGCAAAAAGGTCAGTAGTATAGCCGCAAAAGGGGAGAGTGCAAGAATGTTGCAAGTTATTACGTAATGTTGCAATGTTGCAAAGTGGGGGTGGGGTTGTTGCAAAGGTGGGTGGGGTGTTGCAAGGGGGGTGTTGCAAAAAAAATAAAAATAAAAATAAAAATAAAAAAATAATCCCGCCAAAGAGTACTGGCCTTTGTTGCCAACCGGGGTTACAAGGGGCATGCAACTTGGAGGCGGAGTTCTCCTCCAAGCTATTCCCCCCAAAGGCCAGAAAGGAGAGAAAGGAGGAGAGAAAGGAGGAGAGGTGTTCACCTGGCAGGAGCCAAGTGCATATTAAGACTTCAGCCGAGTAGACGTTGTCTTATAGGCTCAGCCAGTTGGCTGAGCCAAGGGGGGGGAGGGGTACACCTGAAGGACAGAGAGAGAGAGAGTAGTTGCCTTTGATTGCAAGGCATGCAACTTGGAGGCGGAGTTCTCCCCAAAGCTATTTTCGTTTACCTAACCTAAGAGGCCTCTAAGGGGTTTTCCCAAAGGGCCAGAAAGAGAAGGACCAGAGGTCCCTGCTCGGCTGAGAGCCGAGCTTGAATGATTCCTTCATCAGCTTCTCGGTCTTTTATAAACCTCTATTCTGGCTGAGTTGCCAGATAGCGCCATGTATTCAGTTGCCAGATAGCAAAAACCATATAAAATACCACAATATATTTATATAGTTAATCAATTGGAAGATTCAACCATATAAAATACCACAATATATTTATATAGTTAATCAATGGAAGATTCATTTAAACACACATTCCAATAAATCATTTAATTCCTATTTAAATACCGAAAAACGAAAGGAGAAGAAACGAAGAAAATTGCAAAAAAAACGAATTCTAAAGAAATTAATCAATTGAAATTAGCCAAAACACAATCCGCTATAACGGGGCCGGACGACTAATGACATCTTTATATTTTCTCCAATAGATTTAATGCTCGTATTACCCCGACCCAATCCCAAATATAAATACGTCTAGAATACAATCAAAAGCACGCACAAAGAGTTCATCGTTAGCTACATTATTAAACACAAGTTTATAAACACGCTTTTCCAATCGAGGGTTTATTTCTACCGATTCCTCCCCCATCCTGACCCGTACCCCATAAGTTTTAGGTCCTATTGAGACAAAAGAGTCGGCGTATGCGTTCTCCCCATACTCATCCTTGATCTCATCAGTGAGCTCGCCGAGGAACTCCCCAATAGCGGGCATGTATTCACCCTCCCTCTCTGTGAATATCACGCTATCTGTATCGGCATACAATACTCTCCGCCCAAGCGAATGCAATAGACCCCAAAGTTTTATACGGGCGTAGGCTGTTGTGAAGCTGGCCACAGTATGACGGTAGTTAATCGATGAATCCAATTAAATTTTGTTTATTAAATAAATAATTTTTACACACTTAATTTTTATTATACATATTTAAGTCACGAATAACGAAACGAAATGAAAATTTACGAAACAATTCAAAACACACGCTCCTCTTCCCCCAAATCCTACCACCCATCTGTACTTGTATATATAATAAACTAATGAACCACTCGTGCTCACAAACCATATAAAACACCACAATATATTTATATAGTTAGTCAATTGGAAGACTCAACCATATAAAATACCACAATATATTTATATAGTTAATCAATTGGAAGATTCAACCATATAAAATACCACAATATATTTATATAGTTAATCAATTGGAAGATTCATTTAAAGTTGAAATTAGCCAAAACACAATCCGCTATAACGGGGTCGGAAGACTAATGACATCTTTATATTTTCGAAGAACACCTGCTTGTTGAGAGATCTTCCTTCCAGACCGCTCTTGATAAGTCTCCCTTCACTCCAAATGAAATGAAAATTTACGAAACAATTCAAAACACACGATTGTCATTCCCCAAACCAATCTGTATATATATATATATATAATAAACGAATAAACAACTCGTGCACACACACACACACACACACACCCAAACACACGCACACGATGAAAGGCAGGAACTAGGTCAATTCGAATCATCTCCCTAGAGACCTTTTTGGACGCGTGTTAATCCTTCTTCAAACTATTCGAGCAAAAACCACCGCTCACTCCATTTCTTATTATCATCATTATTATTATTTCTACAATGAAAATATTTTATATTTACGCGTAACTTAGACCCACAGTTTAATGTGGAAACCGAACGCTCTTTTAAAAATATAATTAGCGGAACTTTCACGAGTGAGTGGTTATTTATTCAATATAAGAAGTTAATCATTAAGCATTGTTTTTCCTTTCACGAGGAAAGGATTTCTGTAAGTGTCTGTAATTCGATTTTATATATATATGGAGGGTCGCTGCTTACTCTTCCACATTTCAACATAGCAGGATTATTGAACCGGATTTAAAATAACAGATTCATTTGATCCGAGTCAGTAGTATGACCGAAAAGCATTAACAATTGAACCGGATTTAAAATAACAGGTTCATTTGATCCGAGTCAGTAGTATGACCGAAAAGCATGTTAATGCATGATTTTCTCTTTAATAATAATAATAATAAGAACTAGCTCGAAGAGTGCCAACGGTTAAGGTTTTCACTCCGCCTTAGACCCACAGTTTAACGTGGAAACCGAATGCTCTTTTAAAAATATAATTAGGATATATTTATAATTTCTTTATTATAAAATAAGTTAACAATTGAAATTATGTTAACAAAAGAATTTGTGAAAACATTACTAATAACTTGTAAGTAAAAATAAAAATATAATATAAGGGACTACCATAGAAATGTAAGTGTCTATAATTTATTCACAAGAAACACGATTTTATATATATGTTACTCGGCCGGACCCGTTATAGCGGATTGGTACACATCATAGCTCCACCCAGCTACACCGGCAGCCAATCACTACGAACATCTGGTCTTTTGGGGCGGAGCTTGGCGATTGTGCATATAAAAGGGGATATTTTTCAGTTTGGAGTAACAGTAGCTATTTTCGCGTCAGTGAATAATCATTCCCTCCACCATGGACCTGTACGTCTCCCCGGATTTGTATGAAGAAAGTGACACTACAGCATTAACTGCAATTAATCTTTTTAATGCAATTGACCGTGATGAATTATTTCCAACGCAAACCGTTGAAGATAATTGCAGTGACGCTCCTTACAATCCGACGCAAGGGACTACCATAGAAATGTAAGTGTCTATAATTCGATTTTATATATATGGAGGGTTGTAGTATCTCGTCAAATACTTCATTTAGATACTCACCAAAAATCGAAATTTTGTATGGCAATCAATATTATTTGGTTTTACCTCTTATCGCCATTATGCTAAAATCGAAATTTTTTATGGCAATCAATGTTATTCCTCTTAAATGAACCAAAGATATCTTCACATAATGGGGATCTGCCTGTATACTCTGTATATGTTTTAAAAGAATGAACATCATTCCTTTAAGGTCCGATGAGGATTTGACACGTGTTATACAATCTTTTGAAGAATCTCGTGTCATGAATACGGAGGATATACTAATCAGTCAGCAATGTCACACCGAAATAATGTAAGTGTTTTTCGATCTTTTTGGGGTAAGAAGACAATATATTTTCATAAATTTATTAAATGAAAGAAATCAGTACAATAACCAACTACAGAATATACCGTTACAAATATACGAACAAAAACATTATACTATACAACGAGTACGTACAATCGGAAAACGGATTTTTATCTGTCTGCATACCATTTCATCGTTTCGGCGAGTGTGACACGGGTCAAATAAATTTAAAAAATTTATAAATTCTTTATCACATGACATATGCATGAGAAATGAGACGCAATACATTCCGCAAACATTACTAAAATATCCTTGTACACGAAACGGGTTCCATACAACTTCGGGAATATGTAACTGAGCGAGAAATTTTACAATAATGGGGTCATTCCAGGGTTGAATACCGAGTGAATCAAAATAGTACATGCGCTGTCTATTTTTAAAATAGACAGCGATCCAATGAATCCCTTCATTACCGATGACAACTGTGTTCACAATAAGACTACCGCATTCTCGCGTACTTGGCAAACTCAATGTTTCATTCTTCGCAAACACGCCGATAAATTTGGAACGTGTGGCTCGTTCCATTACTTTCTGAAGTGTATTAGCATCCATTTTAAAAGTCAGTGATAACGCTCCTAAATCTATCTACTTCTATTAGGGCTTGCGATTCGAGATATACTAGTACACTAATAGGAGCGTCTATAGGCTTGGCGAATTCCAGCCGCACTGAGATTTTTCCGCTCTGCTGTGGGGTTAAATGGGTATTTACGCTAGCAGATAAGTCAGGTGTAATGTCAAACGGGTAAAGGTTAAATTGATCAATGAATTCTTCCTGCGTTACCCCATTACCAAGCTCATCACAATCACCTGCAATATGGGTCACATTACTATAGGCTCTGGCACAAAGAGGTAACACAGCGTCTGATGAATAGTCCGTACCCATTGTTCCACCCAAAGATGTGCCATTAACGTATAGAGTTATATTTTTAAGTCCGAAATTCTCGAATTTAAAGGCACTCTTTTTATATTTTCCATTCACCGAAGCATGGTCCTGCATACCGATTAATATCCTTTTAGGAAGATTTACCAGGGCAATTTTTCTATCTGCTTCGATGCCAACCCTGCAGGAACCGTATATAGTTTGATTTGCACTCTGTTAATAGGATATTTCACTGTAGCGTTTAGTAAATTTTTCTCAATTTCTAGTTGTTTTGGTGAACTTAATTTCACTCGCCGTACGCGGAGGTATGTGTCCATAATATGAACCACAACGGGCTTTGCACCCTCTTCTTGATCCGCATCCAGATTTAAGCAGATCTCAGGACTCGTGCGGGTGAGCTTTATTTTCATATCCACCCCGTTGACAAGCAACTTCTCGTGGAAAGTGAAATCTGTGTGCAACCGTCCAAAACACTCGTATATTTTCTTTTCAGAATTTTTAAATTTGTCCTTTATACTACTTTCATCTTTAGTTTGATAATATCCCTCGGCACTTAAAAAGGTAGCCTTCGCTTCTTTGGAAAAGTTGAGAACATTTTCCAGATAGGCTCGTAGATGATAGTACCCCGTGCCTGCCGATATGTTGGTCTGATTTAAATATACGTCACACTGGTTGAATATGGAGTGCAGAAAGTTTGTTTCAGGGTATACAACATATTTGTCATCGCAGACCGTTCCATCAGAATGGGCTATACGTAGCTTAGCGTACATGTGCACACAGCTTGGATCAAAAAAGTAAGGGCCTGAGCTGAGTATCACGAATTCTATAGGTGCACTGGGAGGACTAATTGTGTTTAAAAGGTTAATTGTAATAAAGTCACTGTGCTCAATAGAAACTTGGGTTGGAGGCAGCTCAAAAAGGGACAGCTCCGATTTACAGCATTGTGAACTACATGGGTGGATGAAGCGTGCCATGGCGAAATAGTGACTCCTCTCTCGACAAGTGGTAAAGACTATGATTCATGAGATCATTGTCCTTAGCTTATATCAGTCAAAAAAGTGGTCAACCATAGGTTTCATTCGCTTACAGCACTTCTTTTTTGATAGCCTTTTACGTTTAATACCACGTGACCCCTTCTTCGGGGAGCCCTCTTCTTCTTCCCGCCACCACGCATTTTTCTCTTTGCATCTTTGATGATTTCGTCCCGTGTACGCTTTAAATGTTTTTTAGAGCTTCTTTATGTTTAGCTCCCGGCCAATATGTCTTCTGCAGTGTTAATACCTGATTGTAGCGCTTTCCTCCGAGGTATCTGGCCCCCCTCTTCAGCAAAGGAACAGCCGTACGTAGTATGGATGAAAAAATGGATCCAAGTCCTCTACCGCGCTGGTATCTCACCCCTTGATAGACGGTGAAAGGCTTTCTATCCATTATAACTCAGTGCGTCGAAAGTGTAGCTTCACTGTTAAGCTCCCGTTACCGAATGGGAAGTTTTCACCCTCAATCGTTCTTATATATATTGAGATATTGGTTATTAAATTAGTTGCGACATTCACATAATGGGGTCTGTCATATGTAATACTCAAAACTCTCCTTCCTCTATGGTTCGGGATGTGAGCATGCGCAACAGGCGTGCCTGGGTATCCCAACAAACTGGTGCTCCACTACATTACTGTAAATATAGCACATGTCTGGGGACCTTTCAGCCAATTTCTCCATCTTCAATTCATACATTAATCTGGACAAGTCATGCTGTGTCTCGTGAAATGTGTCTCCTTTGGAAGGCTGCGCTATATCGGCCATTGGTTAGAATTTGGAACTTTCTATGGTCTTTAATACGTCTGTTAGTCTTTGATTTTAGGATTAGTGTATGTGCAGGGTTGTTTACGATTTCGTATACTAAATCATTCGTAAGGTTTGAGTTTCTTAAACTTACGTTTAAGCCTCTCACAACATCCTCGGCCGAACCATATTGACCCGGTCCTAGTCTTACTTCTGTACTGTAATACCGTGCAACCTTAGTCCGAACGATACGCATAGTTTCATCCATAGCTACCCCAGCTTTTTCACACTCGTCAATGTCTCTAAGAATCGTAAAAACGGGTTCTTTATGTTCAATATTTAAAAAGATGGTGTCCAGCTGAATTTCGCATATCCCCACCTCATACGAATCACGACCCAATTCAATGTGCTTGTGGAGTTCTGTTACAAAGTTGGCTAGTGTGTTCTTAGGGTGTACAGACAGGGACGAGGAGGACGGGAGTGTGACGTAGAAATGGTTATGAGCCATGTTGCATACTATTTAAGCTTCATTATTGCATCAGCTTTTACATAGGTGTTGAAGCTTTCTGGGTACCCTAGCCAATTCACCAGGTACATTTTTCTCTTTCCTGAACCTTTGCTTCCTAAAATTTTCTCAATTTGAAACACATTTTTTCCTAAATTAAACGCAACTTTCTGCAATTCTTCGCGGTAAAAACCTCCTGAGATTTCTTCCCCATTCAAATCTTCAATGTAATACATCATTATCTCACCTTTAGGTCTCATAGCCCTAACTTTAAAAATCTCGCGTGTCCATCCTTGCTCAAAACCCTTTGCAATTTATTCCCCGAACGCGACAGCCTTACATAATCATTGATTTTGAAGCGAGCGAGTGTGGTGTTGGTGATCCATCTCTTCTCGGGAGCGTACCTCTTTCTAAAACTTCGTTAGGTGTTGTCCAATCGTGCGATGGTGTGAGCGGTTGTAGGATGATGCCAATGATTCCAGAATGTCTAGAAATCTGTATGTGTTTTTATGTGTAAAATAACGGCATGCGTTCCTTTATGGTGCGCTGAACTCTTTCAGCTAAAGAAGCCTTATGTATAGAATTGGTTGTGTAATAGCTGATATTAAACTCTGCAACATGTTCTGAAAAGCACGGCCTATAAATTCCTTCCATATCCGTACAAAAATAGCCAGGAACCCTGTTTTCTTTTAACATTAGCGTTTTGGTGGCTTTAGCAACTGTTTCAGGTTATTTATTTTTCAGAGGAACTAGCCACAGATATCTAGAGAATACGTCTATTATGAATAGAATGTAGCGGTAACCATCGTTATACACAGAATATCTTTGCATGTCTGTTAAATTGCTTGCCAAATAGAATCAATCGAGGAAGCCGTTGTCTTGGCTCTTTTAAACCTTTTTCTCACAGGCTTATGAAGCGTATAAGCGTCCTGCTCCCTCAAAAATCTTTCAACATCTTTTTTTCCTACTCCGTAAACACTTCTGTACAGTCTATCTACGCCGCCTAAGAGGATGGGTTAGAAATGTCATAATAGCGTTTAGTTAATACGTTAGCCATTTGCGTATTTTAGAGGCACGTGGGTAGGGTTGGTTTAACCTCTTCTTTCCTCTTCAAAGGTGTTACCGCCGGGGGTGACGGCGCCTTCAATTGTGTCACATGCGTTGCATGTTCCAAGTCTTTTAACCTGTTCAGATTTCCTATCACGTTTTAGGAACATTTATTTGTTGTAGTCTTGCTTTAATATGCTTCCATCCTGATGGTGATGGCCTATCCCACTTTCTCACCAGATCATGGACAATGTCTACGATATTCGATCCCTGTACCTTTGATCCTTCACAATGATCTCGCCTGTATCGGTCCATTGTATGGCTGGATCCTCATTCAATAGATTAAAGACTTAAGCCTTTACTCATCATGTAGTGGGAGGGTGCTTTTTAATACATGTTCGATATGTTGTGTGGCTAATCTTTTTGGTTGTCAGCTGTATCGTCGGGCACAGATCCTATGTCGCCATGTCCATCGTCCCCCGTGCTGTGCCTAATAACCACAGGAATCTCTGTAGGGCTCTTATAATTTTCGTACTCGTGAAGAAATTTCTGCAGAGCTTCTTGGTATAAGATTCTTTTCTCATCAGTGTGTTTTCACTGTTTAATAGGGCTAGCAAATCGCTTCCATTCTTTTAAGTCTGCTTTTACGGGGATCTAGATCTGTGTCTGGATTCCTTTGCAGTGAAGCGTACACCTCGTGGGGAATCACTACCACTTTCTTCATTATATTAATCTAGTCAGTAAAGGACCCAAACTGAAAATATGATGGGAGAAAATGACCCTCCTGTTTGTACAATATTCGTTTTTTTCTTCGCTACAGTTTGACTTTTACGAGTGAGTGCACGTATTATGTTCTTGTAGCGGCGTAGGCGAGCCTTCTGAGGGGTTTTCATTGATACATTGCAATTTATAACGTTAAGACAGATTTCACAGATGCATTTTAAAAAGTAGGCGTCGATATTTTTATAATAAACATCCGCTACATTGCCCGGGGCAGTCGATGATAGATTTTTATTATATTTCACGGTATTTCTTTAGTCTCTTTGGGCATTCTGGAATATACACCGTTTCAGGCTCGTTTGGAAATATATTCGTTCGTAGAAGCACTCTAAACGTGTTTCGCGGATGAAGGTCGCAAAGCAAATATCCGTAACGCGTGCTTGTAGCTTCTTTATAAACTTCCAAAAACTCCTTACGCTGATTCGGGAACATTTGATTGGCTAATACCCATTTGTGATACATCTCTACTTTGCGCGAATAAGACTAGATATTGCGTATTTAACGACACATCGCGCATGTATCTATTTTTGAAAATAGATTCTGATTGATGAAGAACACGCTTATGTTAAGATGGTGGGGAAATACTGTAAATGTCTCGGCAAACGTTTTATCCATCTCCAACATGAGATCGTCAATTACAATAACTGTATGATCATTTCCCTTTATCGAATTAACGTCAATACGCCTTTGTGGAACAAAATATCATCTTGGTACTCGTTGAACACTGATTGATACGTCGAATAGCACCATATAACTTTATGCACAAATTTCGAGAACATCTCTCCCTTTCCTTTAATGATTTTAAGCATAAACACAGTTTTACCACATCCTGTAGGTCCAGATATAATACATGTGTGGACTCGTGAATCTGAATTTTTCTACAGAGTCCATTTCTAACACGTCTCACTCCTAAGTGGGTCATTTACAAAATATTACAAATTTTGAGTGCTGTTCCTTATATTTTGCTTTCTTCTCCCACAGACCGTGAATGACGATGAGGTACAGCACCCCATCATTGACATTACGGATGACCTCGACGACAGTGTAGTTGTAATCTCCTCCCCTGCCAACGAACCCTCACCAGCGATACCGGTAGCACGTCCAAAGCGGAGGTATGAGAACACCACGTCAGGTATAAAGCGCCCGAAATACGCGCCTGCTGCAGCAGTAATATATCCCCAACCCTCATCAACCTCTTACGCAACCCCCCCAGCAGCACCTCCCGCTAATATATCCCCTTATTCATCCGCCACAGTTGCCCCCCGTTCTGTTAAGTCTACAATAATAGATCCCCACCCTCAACCTCCTACGCAACAGGCCCCGCAGCGGCACCTTCCGCTAATATATCCTAATTCATCCGCCACAGTTGCCCCCCGTTCTGTTGAGGATGCTATAACGTTTGAGTTGGTGCGCTCCGCAGCCCCCACACCCAGCCTTGACTAGAAATCGGTATAGAGTCAGGGTCGACCCTAGAGTCATGTATAGCAATGGAATTGAGCGCGGGCTACGCCGGGTTGTACAGCGTATTGTAGAGTTTGCTCTTCAGAATCGCGACGAGCGTGAAGTCAGGACGAGTCTGTCCTTTGGATTCGGGTCAGATGACGGTGATGTAGACGATTATTGGGTGATAGTGCCATTTAGACGTTTGGCGGCTGAAGATGTAGAATATATATTAGGACGTATAATGCAAGCCGCCCAAAGTAGTATAGCCTTTAATATGGACAACTTCACGGTAAATATTGACGTGTATTCCGTGTTGCGGGTCATAGTGCCATACCGTATACTCTTAACTTCAATTCTCCGACTATTTACCGAAAGCATATAAACGTCGATCGTGGTTGCGGCTTTATAGCAGTACTCTTAGCACGTATGTTTACTGTACAAAATACACAGGCTCAAAAATTTGGTTGCCTACGGTCGTGGAGCGTGCCCGTAAACTAGCTGTAGACTGTGAACTTGAATTTGACTGTAATATGGGTCCTGAAGAGTGAGAAGGGTAGAACAGGAAATGAATGTCCGTATAGTTGTATTTGGGTGGATGATCGTCGTAGGACTGTGTATGTTTTTAAAAGCTGTGTGAGAGATCGTACAAGACCCCTACTTATTTTAGGATTGTCAGGGACAACGTATCTCCCCATCCGTAATATAAGGTGGCTTTACGCGAGTTATGACAAAAGTCGAAAATATGGGAGACATCATGATTTGTGTAAGGGGTGCCTCGAGTTTGCGGATGATATTGTGCGACATTGTAAAGAATGTCACATGGTATGTGAGCAGTGTAAAAGCACCAAATGTGAAAGCCGTGTAGTTGACGCTGAGAAGAGAGACTGTGATGTGTGTAGACGCACATTTTTCAATAATAGCTGTTTTGATTTCCATAAATCAATTGGCACGTGCAGGAAAATGAGAATCTGTGAATGTGGTATGTTTCACACAATGGATAATTGGGGAAAATTTAAGCACAAGTGTGACGTAATTCACTGTCCTACATGCCAGGAGGAATATAAGGCGGATGGAGTAAAGCATGTATGTTATATGAAAGATGCTAAGCCTAAAAATAACCCTTGTATAACTGTATACTACGATATAGAAACATATACGAACGCTGAAACCAAAGAGGTAATTCCACATTTACTTGTGAGCCAGACCATCTGTGATGAGTGTATGGGTATCGAATGTGACGAGTGCCCCAAATGCGGTAAACGGACAAACGTTTTTAAAACGAATGTCCGCGATAGTCCTGTGAAACTATTTGTGTCCTATATTGTCAAGTTAGCCGACAAGTTCAAAAAAATGACTGTGTATATTCTCGCCCATAACGGGGCAAAGTTTGACACGCAGTTCCTTTATAAGGAGTTGCTTGAACACGAATCCTCTGAGATATTTACAGGTGATCCATTGAAAAGAGGCAACAAATTAATACAGATGCATAAGAGGCAATGTACAATTTAAAGATACTTTATTATTCACACCTTGTAAATTAGCAAAGCTACCCAAGGTGATGGGAGTAGCAGCTGAAGTTTCCAAAGGATACTTCCCTTACACTTTCCTCACCAGCGAGACTTTAAACTACGTAGGCCCACCACCCCCAAACATTATTTTGACTGTATGGATGAACGTGAAGACTTTGATCGATACTACAACAGTTTTAATGAAAGTAACCCTTATAATATAGCTGATGAATGTGAGCGTTATTGCGTGAATGATGTGCGCGTGCTTAGAGTATGTTTCCAGGCCTTTAGAAGGATGTACATAGCCCGTTTCAAATGCGATCCACTGCAAGTCGCAACCACCATCGCATCATTATGTTTTACGGTGTTCAAGAATAACTTCATGCCTAAAGACACCTTAGCCATTATTCACCGAAACAACCCCGCAGTTACGGACACAAGGCTATTTACTGGCTCATACACCTACAGCAACAGACAGGTGTATACATAAAGCACGCCCGCAACACGGGTGAAGTACCCATTAAGATTAATGGACGTGTTTTTTGGGTTGATGGGTTAAGTGAAAACCGTGTCACTGGTGTGAAGACTGTGTACTCCTTTAACGGTTGCTGGTGGCATGGATGCCCCCGTCCTGAGTGCGGAATCGCCGGAGATATCCACGGTAGATCTCCTGCCGACTGTCTTGCATGGACCCGCACCCGCGATCAACTTATAGGATCACAGTTCACTCACAAAGTCTTGTGGGAGCATGAATATGATGCACGGATGGAGACAGACGAGGTGTACCGTGAGGAAATAAACACGATCAAGCGTTCAATGGTGCTGGATCCTCTCAAATGTGGTGATAGCTTGTTTGGAGGACGTACAAATCCATTCAGACTATACTTTCCACCTACGGAGGGCGTGAAGCTCCATTACTACGATTTCTGTTCTTTATACCCATACGTGATGAAGAACAATCCGTACCCCGTGGGCGCTCCTGAGAAACTGGTGGGACCTAACCTGCCTCCATCAATGAATTTTCAAAAATTTGAATGATCGTTACTTTGGGCTCTCTTTCGTAGACGTACTCCCCCCACGCAATTTATGGATGCCAATCTTACCTGTCGTTATCGACGACAAGCTCATGTTTCCCCTGTGCGTGAAGTGCGCGGAAGAGGATAACGGCGATTGTAACCATATACCCCACCAGCGTAAGATCAGAGGCGTATATACAAGTCCTGAGCTGGCCCTAGCCGTACGCCATGGTTATAGAATACTGAAGATACATGAGGTGTGGAGGTTTCAGAAGCTACCCAACCTTTTCACACCATATATAAACGCCTTTTTGAAGGATAAGGTTGAGGCATCAGGGTATCCGCGAGGAGTTGATACCGAAGATGAAAAGTCTGCCTATATTCAACGTTACCGCGACCGCGAAGGTATACAACTTGATCGTGCCCAAATTGTAAAGAATCCTGGCAAGCGCTTTAGTGCAAAGTTGTGTCTAAACAGTCTATGGGGAAAATTTGCGCAGAATACCGGCAAGGGAGCATTCATTTGGCACAAAGTTATAGCGATGTCTGGGATTATGCCAATGCTCCCGATAAAGAGGTCATGGAGATCGTGAATGTAGGTAATACTTACATAATAAAGTACAACAACACTGAATTGGCCACAGATACCTCAAGGGTTACAAACATACCTGTGGCCAGCTTCACAACAGCCTACGCCCGTATAAAACTTTGGGGTCTATTGCATTCTCTTGGGCGGAGAGTATTGTATGCCGATACAGATAGCGTGATATTCACAGAGAGGGAGGGTGAATACATGCCCGCTATTGGGAGTTCCTCGGCGAGCTCACTGATGAGATCAAGGATGAGTATGGGGACAACGCATACGCCGACTCTTTTGTCTCAACAGGACCTAAACTTATGGGGTACGGGTCAGGGTGGGGGAGGAAATGAAATATATCGTGAAGGCAAAGGGTATTACGCTCAACCATGCGAATCGGCGGGTTGTTAACTTTGAATCGTTGAAGGATCTAGTATGTTTGGACGATGATGAGGGCGAACAACTCCCCAACTAATTGTAGGCACCCACAATTTTCGGGCGCAGAAGCTGGGGGGCGTGAAGGAACTTAGGGGTACGAAGGTGTGCCGTAACACCTATAGGAAACGTTACCAGTTACCTGGTACCTATGATACCGTACCCTTTGGATACCATAACGTATGATGCTTCTATTGTTAACTCACACGTATTTGTCTTGTATATAATCGTATCTATTGATTTATTACACGTATTTGTAAATATATATATAACTTGAATATCTCGTTTATTAAATCGTATTTGTAAAGTATCTATTGATTTATTACACGTATTTGTAAATATATATATAACTTGAATATCTCGTTTATTAAATCGTATTTGTAAAGTATCTATTGATTTATTACACGTATTTGTAAATATATATATAACTTGAATATCTCGTTTATTAAATCGTATTTGTAAATATATATAACTTGAATATCTCGTTTATTAAATAAATCATGTTTCAATTAGCGTTTCACTTTCTCCTTTGTGTGTGTGTGTGTGTGTGTGTGCACAGGTGAAAGTTCTAAGCTCCGCCCACTGTAAGACCGTGAGTCATGCTACTATCTGGGAGTCCCTGCGTGGTCAGTCGACTGCAGTAAGCCCGAGAGATCAGACGTGTATTCAGAAGAAAAGATCAGACGTGTATTCAAATGGCTACCTTTAATATTGCTTGTACAACGTTTATGAAATGGTATTCAGCAAAGTGTCAGGATGTGGTGGATACCGAAAAACTTCCTATTCCCCCTCCTATGCCTCTTTTAAAAACACATTGGATTGTGCGAAGTTCAAGATGTACAAATACTCTACGGATGTTCTGGTGAGACCGTTGAAGGCTTTCGTTGCACAGACGATGTGTGAAGTATGCTGTAGAGCTAAACTTTATAAAGTCTCACATATACCGTGAAGTAAAAAACAACGCGTGCAGAAGAGAAGCAGCAGGTATGGATAATGAGTCTTGCGGATGGGTGGTGTGACAAGCGGTATTACGTCATGCTACACCATGTCGATACTCATACCCTACGACTGAAAATGTGAATCTCGTGATCATGGACAATCTTAAGTATTTTTATCACTATATTAACGTATATCATGATGAGGTTCGTAGTGAGGTTGTGGCTAGTGCCCTGCGTGAGTTTTTAACAGACTTTAGAGACGAGTATCGTTTGATGGGCAGAAAGGAAAAATATGAGCATATGTTCCTCTCAAATAGTGCGCCGGAGTGTGAAGATGTTTAGTAAAACATAAAATGTGCCTAGTTCTTATCCTGAGGTAAACTGTCTGGTGCGTAGGCTGGTAGTGATGAAATTAATTCTTGTACCGGAAAAACAAATATGTACAACAATTCGGTGCGACTCGCGGTCATACGAACAACCCATTCACGTATCATCGAGTCAGCCGCCCGTCGAACCGTTCCTGCCTACCTGCGTGCCTCACACGGCTCATAGTTATCTCAGAGCTTGAACCGAGTGGACGTGCGCTCCTCGAATACGATGGAACTTCCTTTGAGCAGCATTCTCAACGCCTCGTACGATGTGTCCGTGACGAAATCGTTGCGCGTGTTCAGGCGTAATTCCGGTACCGTTAGCTATGTACTGGAAACGGAATGTAGACAAACAAACAAACGGGTTTATTTAAGTGTCGAGGAGATGAATAGAATCTTCGTGATAGTTGAGAAGTGGAGTGAAGATCGTTATAAAATACCTGCTAACGTAGGTACAAGAAGAGAGCAGATTAGTGACGCACCCTCATACGCCGTTGTATGTACGTTGTGTATAAATAACGATCGGCCGTGCATTGATATACGGCTGATGTGGAAGAATGCTTCTGATAATAACGCTCTTGTTCCTACGCGAAACCGTTTCATCCTCGACAGAATGTTTGAAATCGTCGGATTCCGTAAGCTGAAACCTATATTAGACGCGCGTGTTACGGATATGCTTTATTTTGATACAGTACTTGAATACGCATACACCGCTCTGCTCGATGGGTTTACCGAGTGTAGGGCTGGTGAGAATGGTCTAGAGCTGGACGTTTATTTAAAAAGTTTAGACTCTTTGAAATACCATGAACTTTGGTACAAAGCAATTGATCGGTACAAGGCTGAGCTCACCTACACCGTTCACCCTGAAGAACTATTTCTTTATATAACGCGCAGTTGTCGTAACGATTTAGAAGATTATTTCAATTGCCGTTATGTTGAGTGAGTTCACGATTGAAAAGCTCGAGTCGGTAGAAATAAACCCTCGATTGGAAAAGCGTGTTTATAAACTTGTGTTTAATAATGTAGCTAACGATGAACTCTTTGTGCGTGCTTTTGATTGTATTCTAGACGTATTTAAAGATGACTTACCAACCGGTTGTAAAGTGGGAACAAAAATAGTACTGAACGATATGAAAGCCCTTCATATCGAATACAGGTTTCCCTATACTTTAAGCGGTGAAATATTATTAAGCCGCATATACTGCGTAATGCAGAGCAATAATGATGTAATTGTAAACTCGATTAAATGCGAGTTTAATATTTTGAAAAAAAGTGAAATGTATTTATATATTTTGCGTGATATTTCTCCTGTACTGTTATGATTATATGCATATTTCTATTATTATTGAAATGTATTTATATATTTTGCGTGATATTTCCCTGTACTGTTATGATTATATATATTTCTATTATTATTGAAATGTATTTATATATTTTGCGTGATATTTCCCCTGTACTGTTATGATTATATGCATATTTCTATTATTATTGAAATGTATATTTATTTCTATTTGAAATGTATATTTATTTTATATATATCTCCATAATTGTGTGTATATATTTCCTGTACTGTTATGATTATATGCATATTCCTCAATTATTATTGAAATGTATATTTATTTTCTATATATTTATAATAAACAAATGATGCAATGTTGTTTTACTTAATTATATCATGTTACGCCTTCTAAACCTACTACCGGTATTCTAAACCAACTTTTAAGAAATATAATAATGTATACAATGGTATCGCAATAAAAAGTGGTATCTGGCAACTGAATACATGCACGAAATCTTTTAATTGTTTAGTGAGACACTCACCATAATATGCTAAAATGGTATCTGGCAACTGAATACATGGCGCTATCTGGCAACTCAAGCCATTTACGCCTTCTAAGCCAACTGGCTGATTAGGAGTCTATAATAATGTATACAATGGTATCTGGCAATGCTAAAAAGTGGTATCTGGCAACTCTAGCCATTTACGTCTTCTAAGCTAACTGGCTGATTAGGCGTCTATAATAATGTATACAATGGTATCTGGCAACTCAGTCTTCGATTAGAATTAATTAATTAAATATATAGCACAAACTGAATACATGGCGCTATCTGGCAACTCAAGCCATTTACGCCTTCTAAGCCAACTGGCTGAGCCTATAAAACAACGCCTACTCGGCTGAAGTCTTAATATGCACTTGGCTCCTGCCAGGTGAACACCTCTCCTCCTTTCTC
>JAJOZX010000778.1:960000-962500 GCA_023014485.1 Bathynomus jamesi
GGTCGATTGGATAACAAAACGATCGGCAAAATTAACAGTTCAATATGAAGACGTTCTTGAGAAGGTTCTTCCATAACAAAACCAAAATTTGTTACTCTTTATTCGTATGATAATTATCGTTATTAAGGCGTTCTAAATTAACGTATACAGGGTGGTCCTGTCTCATTGGGGGGGGGGGGGGGGATATTGCTAGAATATATTCTATGTAGTATTACCTTAACTTCAGGTTTTCTGTTTTGTTTACAGTTTCAAGGCCTTAAAATTTACAAATGGTAGAACAACAACATACATCAGTGTACACTCCCTAAGAAAAGGTGGAATTAGTTCTTCGACATGTTGAGGGTCTCAGTCAGAGGATGGCGGCTGCAAACTTTCACAGAAGACATTCAGAAAAACCACAACCTGATCATCGAACTGTCGGACGTCTCCTTAAAAAACTAAAAGAAACAGGAAACGTAGAAGACAGAAAGAGAAGTGGTAGGCCGCAATCAAGCACAAGTGGGGAAATGTCAGAAAGTGTACTAGGAAGCGTAATAGCAAGTCCAAAACGTTCAAGTAGGAAAGTTGCGCAAGAACGGGACATTTCGCACCAAACTGTTCTTAGAATACTTAAAAGGAACAAGTTCCATCCACACAAAGTCACCTTTGTGCAGGAACTGCACGGAGACGATTGTGACAGAAGACTCGAATTTTGCGAATGGTTTCAAACAGCACTTGCCACGAAGTCTACCTTACCACAATCCATTTTCTTCAGTGATGAAGCTTCGTTCCACCTTAATGAACACGTCAATAGACATAATAGTTTGTATTGGGCAGATGAAAATCCACATCATGCAATTGAAGGGCATTTCAAAACGAATCCTAAAATAAACGTCATCGATGGGAATGTGACTGTAAACGCTTATTTGACTCTGCTACAAGACGCAACCGATTCCTACCTTGATAATTTAAGCTTGCTGAAACGAATGAACTTCTACTTCCAGCATGATGGTGCTCAACCACATTTCGTTACAAATGTTCGGAATTGGTTGAACGAGAACATACCTCATAGGCGGATTGGTAGAAGAGGTCCGATTGAATGGCCACTACGTTCCCCGGACTTGACTCCACTCGACTTCTTTTTGTAGGGTTACCTCAAGAATACAGTGTACGAAAATCGTTCAAAAACACTTGAGCAATTAAAGAACAATATCAGTACTCTATGCAACAACATTACTGCAGACACTATTGCAAATGTGTACAACTTACAACTTACGTACTCGCATTATATTACACAATGAAATGCAAGGATCACAGTTTGAAACTTACTAACAAAAGAAATGTATATCTTGATGAAGTTAATGTTAATGAAATCGCTATAAAGGAGTGTACTGTAACAAAATTTCTTGGTGTAATGCTAGATAAGAATTTGCAATGGAGTGATCATGTAAATTATATCGCGAAAAAGATTTCAAGAAGCGTTGCTATAATGTTTAAACTTAGAAATGTAGTCTCTAAACAAGTTTTATTGACTCTTTATCATACTCTTGTTCTTCCTTATATAACGTACTGTCCCCTTGTTTAGGGAAACTCCGCTAACAACGCATTAAATGGTATCTTTGTCATCCAAAAACGAGCAATAAGGTTATTGTCTGATGCTGATTTCCTTGATCACTCTAGTGCATTATTTAGAGAGCTAAACCTACTAAAGCTCAATGATATAACCAAACTGGCACATTTTATTTTTATTTACGAGTGTAAGAACAAAATCATTAATTTACAATGGGTAAATAGATATTTTGTAACTCCTCAAGAAATCCACTCGTATCAGACCAGAAATAGATCAAAGCTTGTTATACCTCAATTTAGATTGTCTTCATCTCAAAAACTACCCATTTTCAATGGATTGAAACTGTGGAATGACTTAAATGCCGATATAAAAAATATTGTGAATGTAAATTTGTTTAAAACCAAGTTGAAATCCCGATTAATAATGGCATACTAACAAAAATCTAGGATTAATGTCCATTAATATTGTTTACAAATCATTAATTTCTCGTGTGTAATCTAGTATTAAAAACACATTTCTTGGGATTGTTCAGTTCTTATCTCTCATGTATAATATTGGTTTCTTTGTATGGTATTGGTATAGTGCCTTCAATGGTGACCTTGTATTTGTCATGTCAGTAGTGATAATTTAAGATTAATACATGTTTTAACTATTATGATAATAATACTTATTTACTTACCTATTTATTTATTTATTATTATTAATTAATAACAACTAGTTCTTTATTTTTAATAAGAGCCCAGTAAAGCATAAAGCTTAAGGGCTAAATTAAATTAAATAAATAATCGAGCTTCACAATTATTCATGTCACTGTAAATTGAAAAGAATGTATTTATTTTATTATTAATAAAGGTTATTCAATAATTAAACATTGTCAATTCCACTAAAATGAGGCAGGACTTCTGGACCACCCTGTATATGAGTCAAATCACGTATAATAACAATCCGTAA
>JAJOZX010000778.1:970000-975000 GCA_023014485.1 Bathynomus jamesi
AGGAAATTGGAAAGAAAAAAAAGGTGGGGCAAAATATATTGAGTGGCCCTCGTATATATACATACTCTATAGTGTATATGTCTGTACGTATGCTTCCTGTAGCAACTGAGAGGCTCATAAACGCGCATAAAAACAATAATAAATTGTAATATTGATATTATTATTGTTGTGTTGCAATTAATACTGTTTCATATTGTCTATTGTATTATATTCTCTATACATATGCTTAGGAATGCATTAACTGTCGCACTATCATAGGTATATAATATATATAGGTATATAGGTATATATAAATGTGTTATTGTATATCACTCTCTGTATACCTTTTGTATGCCTCATAAATGTGGCAAAGAACAATAAAATTATTATTATTATTATTATTATTATTATTATTATTATTATTTGTATTATTATTATTATTTTATCGTGAAAAGCATTACGTACAACTTTAGTATGAGTACTAGTGATTTTGTAACATTTAGATGAAATAGCTTCTGTTTGAGGGTGAGTTCTAAGGAAAGTTTTTCTTTTTTAGCAGGTATTGAAGCTTCTTGTCACATGATAAAATAGCTTCTTTCAATGATACGTAACTTCATTAGATAGAAGAAATGGTCTTGAAACCTTCTTCTTTTTTTTCTCTTTAGTCATTTGAAACAATAGAAAATATTTCTATTTAAAGACAGTTGCGGTAATTTTTTTATTTGTGTGTCGGAAATTGACTCATAAAGTTTTCTCTGTGTACGGAAATGCGTTTCCAGGTTCCACCTGTAGTAGCAAGCGATACCCGAGCTATTGGTTAGTGGTACAGAAATACAGGGTGTTCAAAAAGAAACGCAACCCATTGGAGAAGGCAGAGTTTATGAGGGTATATATAGCTTGCCCCTGGTCAAAAATAAGTATGGGAACATTCTATCCAATAATAATTACAGGCCTATTGCTGTCACTTCCTGATTCTCGAAACTACTAGAAAAACTCTTGTTACTCCGATTAAATGATTACTTATGGACATCTAATCAGTTTGGTTTTAAAAGGACCCACTCAACTGACCTGTGTATTTATGTACTTAAGGAAATTATATCTAAATACAGTGACAGTAATTCAACTATTTATAGCTGTTTCCTAGATATAAAGTAAGGTATATGATGGAGTGAACCATAATATTTTATTTAAAAAACTAGAAGACAGGAAAGTTCCCATGTACATATTAAATTTATTGAAATTTTGGTATTCCCACCAATCTTTTACTGTTAGGTGGAGCAATGTACTATCCGAATGTTTTGGCTCCTCATGCTGGGTGAGACAAGGCTCCTTGCTCTCTCCTGTGCTGTTTAATATGTATATTGAAGTATTAATTGCTTCACTTAATGAGGCAACAGTTGGATGTCGTATGGATAACACAAGGATAAATAACTTAGTTTATGCCGATGATGTGGTGTTAATAAGTCCCTCTGTTAAAGGTCTGGATTGGCTACTAAAAGTCTGCGAAATGTATTCGCAGAAACATGATATTCTTTTTAATGTTACAAAAACTAAGGTTATGCAATTCCACCCTAAAAGCTGTAATCAGCCAGCTGATATTAGGTTTAAAATGAGAGGTGAAGTAATTGAGGAAGTACAAGAGTTTAAGTATTTGGGTCAAATTATCATCAGCAACTTCAGTGATGACTCAGATATAAGAAAACAATCTCGAAACCTTTGTGCTGAAGCGAATATGACTATAAGGAACTTCCGGTTCTGTACAAGTGAAGCTAAAGACACTCTCTTTCGTACTTTCTGCAGTAATATATACTGACAGCAACTCCGGGTGAATTATAAAAAAAGGTTCTGGCAGAACCCTAAATTTGCTGTACAACAAGCCTTTCAGGCTCCTACATAAATTACTCTCGAGATGCTCAGCTTCGCAAATGTTTGCTACCCGCAATGTCCCGAGCTTCCCGGAGATAACAAGACGTGCTCAATACAGTCTAGTGCAAAGAATTAAAAAATCAACCAACCCAATTATCCAAGCTATCCATGAGTCCTGTCGTTTGTCTTCTAAGCGCTGGAATTCATAGTTCGAAAACGTCTGTCTGTAGCTCCACTTAACTTCGACATTACTGTATTATTTCTCATTAATTTTATATATTTCTATCCTTAGTATGCGAATTGTCATTGTATTATTAATATTTGTCATATGGACTATGGTCTGACAATAAACCTTTTAATTTTCATTTTCATTTTCATATCAATGTTACATCACCCTTTTCTTTCTGTTTCGGGTTGCGTTCCGTTTTGAACACCCTGTATATTAAAAAGTAAATCTCAGCGAATCATAAAATAAAAACGAAGGTAAATTTTGAACTTGCATTTGTAGCTCGGGTAAATAAAAATTATACAGTCAGTAAATACAACGCGATTTACAAAAGTCTGACCTGTAAAACATTGATAAACTTTAATAATTTTAATCGTATAGCTCAAGACGCTTAATATAATAAAACGCTTTAATTACAACCTTTTAATTTTTTATCTCTCTTTTTTTTATTTTTCATCAAAATTTTCATGAATTCTAAATTCTTAATCTCTGATGAAATGCCTTCTGAAGGGCTTTCAGAAATTTAAATAAATATAGCTGCGGGGTCGATACTGACTGAATGATTGGTTAATTTTTATCTTTTGAAAAAGCTTTAGTAATTTGCATATTGATATTAATTACTTTGTTTGAGCTAATAATGTTAAAAATTGAGCCTTCTTAAGGAAAAATTTATATTTTTGGTTATTATAGTTTTGGGGGTACGAATATAGAAATTAAATTCATTTAGCGAAAACCGAAGTTAAAAAGTTCTATAGTTATAATTCAGTCAGGAGGTCCAGAAATTGGCACAGCGCTCAGACCAACTAATGCGGTCCATTGCTATAACTCTTGTATTAAATATTACTAAAATCATCGGGAGTAGAACCCCCGACCTTAGTGTCTTCACTTCGCTTATAGTGAGGCAGTGTTACCCTCTGAGCTGGTTAAAATATGGATTGTGAATCTTGGTCTTCAAATTTGAGGGGTTTCATCAGCTGTTTGTTACGAAGCGTGTAAGAGACATCTTTGAAAAGTGTCCTGTAAAGACGATAGTTTAAAAACTTTTATAGATCTCGATTCTGGAGTTAGGTTTTCACTTCTCAAGGACTTTGTTAGTTGTATAGAGAGGTTTCTGAAAAGTATCCCGCAAGTTCTGGTTCATACACCGAAGTAACTTTATCGTAAAGTTGTTGAACAAGTACGAGACCATTATTTTACTTTTCAAGCACTAAATTACGCAATCTTTAACCGGTTTAATCTTACGTAAAGGGAAACTTTTTATTTTTACTTAACGATATTCATCTAATAAAATAACTCGTATTGGACCTTCAAAACCCGTTTATATGTATGCATTTCTAATAATGTTAATGTGTAGATAATAGCAAACTTCGTCTAATGTGATTTTAATGACAGGATAATACCGATAATGATATTAAGCAGTCAGAACAAAATGGTGCTATAAAAAGTCGGTAATAAAATAATCATACGAATGAAACATTGTACGAGTATTTGATATTTAAGAACTTTTAACCAATAATATTATCTTTTTTCAAGGTTTCGATTCCATGGTTCCTGATGAGGGTTAAAGAAAAAATATTCGCGAATGAAAGGTTTAAGCACTTGACTATCGTGTCAAGATCTTCGACAGTTATTCAGTTGCTTCAGAGAATTTATAGAGAAGCAAAGGAGGTTAAATATTCACAGCACTCATTACAATAGCCATCGTCCGTGGTTCAGTGGCAAACACCGCTTCCATATAAACCAAGTAAAAACACCGAGGTCGGGGGTTCGACTCCTGAGGGTGTTGGTAATAATCATTCAGGAGGTCCATTATAATAGCGATAGTAAAGAGAGAGTGAAGCAACATTGAAGCGAAGATAGTCAGTAAGAAGCGGTGAAATGATGAGACGAAAAGTTTTTGATTCCATCTGGTCAAGTAGAGCTGTGTGGATTGAGCTATCCCACACATGAGAAGCGTACTCCATACAGGGGCGGACAAGACCCCTGTACAGAGACAACAACTGAGTAGGGGTGAAGAAACTGCAGAGCCGATACAACACACCTAACCTCTTAGAAGCTGTTTTAGAAAGAGAGTATAGGCCTATGTGATCTTTGCAGGAAAGAATTAGAATTAGATAGGTGTTCACATTTTTGTCTGATGAAGGAATTTTGGCGAGTCGAAGAATAGAGTGTGCACGATTCCGGGCAGAAATATAAGCTACTGAAAGTCATGAATTGGATGGCGACGATACCTTCTGAAAGCTCCTCTCTGTTGCGGATAGCAGTAGGAGTAGGTGGGTAGGATAGTAGGAAGGTACAGAGAAGGGGTTGCTGTCAGTCGTCTCAAACACCTGAGTTTCAATGAAGAGGAGCCATTGAGGTTTAGAGGAGGTGAAGTGGTGTTCAACAAATTGGTAATTTTAGAAAAGGCCACAAATGTTACTATGTACCGCTGACGGTACTGCATTCCCAGTACCGGCAGCGGGGGAATCAGAAGTAGGGACATTTATGTCCCTTCCGCAGAGGATTCCGAGGCTCTTATAAACGATGCCATTTTTTTAAATTTTAAAAGACTGTATAGTGTGTGAGATGCATGTATGTATAGTGAGGAGTAGATAGAGGAGAGGTAAATGAGACACGGAAAAATATTAGCTAAGGAGGACAGTGACAGGAGAAACGGGAATTCCAGCACTCGCTGTCTCCTGCCTAACGTTCCCTCCGGAGTTCTTCTTTGGTCTACTGGTGTCTACAATCTTTGGCAATCCTAACGCAGTGGGCCGCATTAATTCGTCAGTCTCTGGTCCTCCTGATAGGTATTCATTACAATACTTTGCATTAGCTACCTTTCAACCTTTCAAATGTTCCGTACTATGATTCCTCATTTCACGAAGGTCAAGCTTGTCGCCCCTCCTCCTATATAATGATACTAACTGAAAGTTCTCGCGATTCT
>JAJOZX010000778.1:980000-1032500 GCA_023014485.1 Bathynomus jamesi
CTGTTCATTCATTTTGATTGTTCACCTTAGCGCAACACAGCGTCTCGTACCACAGATCAGAACCAACTGAAAGAAAAAGCTGAGGATTAGTAGTGGTAACTTCGTTAACCGAAACTACCACTAGCGCTACCATCTATCGAATTACACACAAGTAGGGATTTGTTGTTTGCACATCTTAAAACGTCCGTAGCTCCACAACGGTTGGAAATAGCACCAATGTTGTATTATATTTTTTACTCGACATCACCCCCCCAAATCACCCCTTAAAGTATGGCAGACCGGTTGTGAAACACCCTGTATATTCTAAAAATATATAGACCCCTATATTTTATATAAAATTATATATATTTCATATAAATTATATATATTGTAAAATTATATATATTTTATAAATATATAAAATTGTAAAATTATATATATTTTATATAAAATTTTATATATTCTAAAAATTATTTATATTTTATAAATATATAAAAAATATATATACAGTATATAACCCCTTTATTGTAAACTTATAAATTTTCAAGCTGATATCGAAGAATTTATGTAGAATTCAAGGACATACCAAAATCAAATTCAAATTATGTTCTCGTTTAGAGTAGTTTCCAGTTCGATTTCATGGACCCCTATCCCACTTCAGCTGAGATGTTATAGAAATATATCTGTTCTCTCATTCCAGTTTGGTTTTATTTTATTTCTAAAGTTTGCGCAGATCCCTATAAATTTTTGTTATACAGGGTGTTTATAAAGTCCCTATCTATTTCAGTGAAAACGTAGCAAAAAGGGTAAAATTCAATAACAATATAATAGAAGGCATACATTTAATGAATACTTAAGCATATGATTCTACATGAGCACCATCAGTATCTCTACAGCGTTCGAATCTGTCAACAGCATTGCGGAACACATTTTGGAGTATGACAGGGGTTATTTTTGTAAATGCTGTTACGATACGAGCACGTAAATGTCCCAGCTTCATTCAGATGGCATTTTAAACACCGTCGTCTTTCAACAAGATGGGGCACCTTGTCATTACGCAAACATTGTTCGGGAGTACCAAAATGAACAATTTCCAAATCAGTGGATCGGACGTGGAGGCAACAGGCCCTAGGCGGCTCGATCTCCTGACTTAACGCCCATGGATTTCTTTGCATGGGGCTTTATCAAATCAGACGTCTATCAAACGAGGGTTACAGATCTGCGAGATTTACATGCTCGTATCGTAACAGCAGTTGCAAAAATAACCCCTGTCATGCTCCAAAATGTGTTCCGCAATGCTGCTGACAGATTCGAACTCTGTAGAGATACTGATGGTGCTCATGTAGAATCATATGCTTAAGTATTCATTAAATGTATGCCTTCTATTATATTGTTATTGAATTTTACCCTTTTTGCTACGTTTTCACTGAAATAAATAGGGACTTTATAAACACCCTGTACATCGATTAGGTTATGGTCGGAGAAAGTTGTGTGCGTTACCTTTTTATTTATTATTATCTCATTGTTATTTGTCAAAATTAAATCCAAAACGTTCTCTTTCCTAGTGGCTTCACAGATTTCCTGAGTAAGGGCGTAATGTTCCATCATATCTAATAGCATTATTGCTTGGGTTCTATCATCTTTTGTAATGTTGCCATGAAACTTCTCAACATATATGACTTCCTCATTTTTCTTCCATGTTATGAATGGGAAATTAAAATCTCCACAAATTAGAATATTTGTTGCTGAAGTTTCAAGTAATTGTAACATGTTTTGTAGTTCATTAGTGGCAAATTGGAATTCACTTTTTGTGGTGTTTGGTGGTCTGTAGACGTCCATAATGATTATGTTCAGTTCATTTACTTCTATGATAATATAATAACTTCGACTGTGCTGTTTGATTTGTTTATAATATTGTTTTACATATATATATATATATATATGAAAATTATTTCACGAAAGTAACACCTGAAAAATATTTATGATGAATAAAACCACGAAGGAAAGGAAACACAGAATGGTGCTCAAGCGCTTTCGTCTAATGACATCCTCAGGAGTACTGAAGTACCTATATATAGGTTACAGAAAAAAAAAATTATATATATATATATAAATTATATATACAATAAACGGAGAAATAAAATTAAAAATTAAAGGATTGTGGGAGGGGCATACAAATTTGTAAGGAAAAACTATCGATTTTTAGCACAAGATCAAATGAATTGTTTCCAACTCTAGCAACATTGTTAATAGAAATATTCTTGAGTCTGCCATTATCCAACTTACAAATAACTTCAACATAAGCAAAGGTCTTTTTCAAATCGATCCTGTTGTTTTGAATTCCTTCAGAACAGATTTAGATAAGAAGGGTAGAACGCTAAATCTTTGGTAAACTTGTATGCCACTCTAATAACTTTTATTTTTCAATTTATTTTTATATACATGAAGGGCAGAGTGCTAAAACCCTGGCAGATTTTCAGTATAAATTTTTTTTTTTTTTTATAACATTGGTTGGAAACAATTCATTTGATCTTGTGCTAATAATCGATAGTTTTTCCTTACAAATTTGTATGCCCCTCCCACAATCCTTTAATTTTTAATTTTATTTCTCCGTTTATTGTATATATATATATAAATAATTTTTTTTTTTCTGTAACCTATATATAGGCTGTAACTCTTTATGTACTTCAGTGTTCCTGAGGATGTCATTAGACGAAAGCGCTTGAGCACCATTCTGTGTTTCCTTTCCTTCGTGGTTTTATTCAGCATATATATATATATATATATATATATATATATATATATATATATATATATATATATATATGTGTGTGTGTGTGTGTGTGTGTGTGTGTGTACCTTGGTTAATCTTGGTTTTCCTTCCGTCTAAATTGTTCATTCTGACGTAGGTCAAGCTTGTTGCTTCACCTTAGACCTACAACTTAACGTGGAATCCGAACCACGAACCACAACGGGTTGACAGAAGTTACAAAGGGCCAGTAGATTCTTAGTCTGCTATGCTAGCCACTACACTACCGAGGCGCACACACACACATATATATATATATATATATATATATATATATATATATATATATATATATATATATATATATATATATATATATATACTGTGTGTGTGTGTGTGTGTATATATATATGTTGCGGTCATTATGCATAAAATGACATGGCCTGAAGTTCAATCCAAAAATACATTTTTCTAGTGTATTTTGGTGTGCTCTGTTCAAATATGACCTTCATTTCTTGTGCAAATTAACAGAAATACGTGTTTGGGCCATGCAATGACAACTGTATTTCTGTTCATTTGCGCAAGAAATGAA
Organism: Bathynomus jamesi; assembly: GCA_023014485.1. Lineage (NCBI taxonomy): Eukaryota > Metazoa > Arthropoda > Malacostraca > Isopoda > Cirolanidae > Bathynomus > Bathynomus jamesi. The sequence continues at coordinate 983,321 of JAJOZX010000778.1, forward strand.
GGTCATATTCAAACAAAGCACACCAAAATACACTTGAAAAATGTATTTTTGACTACATTTTATACAATAAAGCATAACCTAACATGTTCATGTTACGAGATTTCGTAAACGACGCATTACCACAGGAAAAGTGCAAAACACCTCAGAATTAACCAGAAAGCTTTGCTCTCGTCATTTTCGTTTAAACTAACGAAAATATCACGACTTAACCTAACCAATCATCAAGGGCGTACAGTTGATCTAACCGGGCATTCAATTAACCTAACCAGGCATTCAGTTGACCTAACCTGGCATTCAATTAACCTAACCGGGCATTCAATTAACCTAACAGGTTAATATTGGTTATTTCACCTAAATATCTTCTGATCTTTTCGTATTATCATCTAGGGCACATGACGAATCAAGTTCTCAAAGTCGAAACCACACGAACGGCACATCATAATTCTATCACAAACACCACCAAACTGAATCCAATTAGAAAAAAAATAGCCAGAACAGAAACCAACAAACTAATTAAGTCGCAGAGTAACATGACGTCATACTACCCCCGACTACAAATACACTACATATATATATATATATATATATTTATATTATTTAATATACCGAAAATCATATTTCTTTTCATTTGCACAGGAAATGAAGGTTATATTTGAACAGAGCACACCAAAATACACTAGAAAAATGTATTTTTGAATTCAACTTCAGGCCATGTCATTTTCTGCATAATGACCTATGCTGCTCTTAATATAGTATATATAAAAAAGAATAATGTACAATATTTATAACTTAGAAATGATGTTCAATTTCTTTCTTCATTTTCATAAAACTCGTATGGAAATTAACGTCTCGCAATAAAACATGCTTTAAACCTGTGTATACAGCATTACAGCATACGTGTACTTTCGTTGTTTCATTAAGACACAATTTAGTTACTTTAAAGCGAGTGGTTCTGTCCCATTATCTCGCGTCTTTTATACTTTAGAAAATTCTAAATATTGTGGAAGGCTTTTCTTGAGATGATGGGTACAGTAGGTTGAATTTTAAAAGCTTCTAAATGTATCTGTATATTCTGTTCTGCCTGCATAGCACGTGTGTATGTATATGCATATAATATATATATATATATATATATATATATATATATATAATATATATATAATATATTATATATATATATAGAGAGAGAGAGAGAGAGAGAGAGAGAGAGAGAGAGAGAGAGAGAGAGAGAGAGAAACTAGAGTAACCCCTGATTAACGTTAATATACATGAAGACTGAAGTACAATGTGAATCTCAAAGAGAGTTTTGTTCTCACCTAGCGTAGACCACGTCCGAGCACGTTTCTTACCACTACACCAACCGGAAACCAAAACATTTCCTTCAAAGAAACCTTGATAAAACGGGATACGCTCAAAAGCTGCACTTGAAAGGAAGTTTTTTCGGTTTCTTGGGTGGTGAAGCGATAAGAAACGCGGTCGTGTCATTTGTTGAAAATATAGTTTGTTTCCATACGCTTATGCCAAAAAATTAACCCCAAACGAAAATATTGCAAAGATAAATAAATAGATAAATAAAATCAAAATTAATGGAAGAAATAATATTTAAAAAATTTTCATATCATGTAAATATTTTTATCCTCTGAAGTTAGAAAAAACTCAGAGTTCAGAACATTTTTAGGGGTTAAAGAAAACTTTCCGCATCACCTTCGATGTACAGTACTTTCAGCCTGTTAAAACTATTCTTTGAATACTACTCCACATTCAGAGTATATTTAGATTCAGTTATACTCTCATTTTTTAAAGTAGATCCAATCCTACCGAACGATATCTCTTTAGCAGTGAAAGATTTCAAAAATAAAGATTCTGACATCATTCTGACATTAGTTTCGAATGAAATTTCAATTCTACTCAGTAAACTAATGAATGAATCAGTAACACTAGGTATATTCCCTGACAGTCTAAATGAAGCCAGAGCATGCCCTTTATTTAAGTCAGGAAACGCAAACGCTCCATCCAATTATCGCCCCATTTCTGTATTGCCAACTTTAAGTAAAGTATTTGAAAAAATCATATACAATAAACTTAGTAAAGTCTTAATCAAAATACGATATAATACGATATTTTAGCTAAAACTCAATTTGGGTTTAGAGGTGGGCATACAAAGGATTTCCCATTAGAACAGTGGTTCTCAAACTGGGGTACGTACCCCCACGGGTACGCGAGGGAATCTTAGGGGGTAGGCGAAGGAGTCCTGAAAATATAACCCTTTTAATTTTATATACGATTAACAAACGGTCACGAGTCACACGGTCGTAAAGAAAGTAAAAATCATCTATCTCTCTCGAAAATCCAGAAAATCCCGTGAAAGAATTCAAGGGGTACAGAAAAAGAAAAAGTTTGAGAACCGCTGCATTAGAAAATGTCTCAGAAATCTAAACAGCAAAAAACACACTGCCTTAGTCTTCCTCGACTTATCAAAAGCATTTGATACACTTTCGCATGAAATCTTATTGAATAAACTTCATACTGTAAATACAGAATAAGAGGAAATATCTTCGATTGGTTTAAATCATATCTGTCAAATCGACTTCAGTACATCAGATTAAAAGATAATTCATACAACAAGGCGATGCTAACTATTTTTGACCCATTACTATTTCTAATTCACGTCAACGATTTTCATCTCTCAACCACATTAAATTGTGTATAATATGCAGATGATACTACAATTACTTCTTCCCATCACAATTTAGACTTTCTGATTAATGAAACGAACAGGCAGTTAGAGCATGTGTACATATGGATGTGCGTTAATAAAGTTTTACTGAACCTGAAAGTTATCTTATATGATTATTACCACAAAACATATTAATACAAACTCAAATAAAAATTTAGAATACTACTCTTGCAATGGTAAATGAAGTTAAAATACTTGGCGTTAATTTAGATGAAAGTCATGTAAAGCATATCAAATCCAAAACATAAAGATTTCTCTTCATATTATTTAAACTAAAAAAGGACTCTTCCTCAGAACGCACTCCTTATCCTGTATTATTCCTTCACTCACCCCCATTTATTATATTGCCTTTTGACAAGTTTCTTTGGTCAAATTTAGTTCTCACTAAGGCTTTGTTAAACAATGACGTTAAAAGCCTTTATAACAGAGAAAATTACTTACAAACCCAATGAAATGGAAAGGGATAAAGGCAACAAAGCGAGAAACTAGGAGTTAGTGGGAATCGAAACCGAGTCACATGGCTTCAGGGTCATCGCTCTTACCGATCATGGCATCTGGAGCTTCCCCAAAAGGTTCAAGCAAGGCCAATATTTACGCTGTTTGACCAAGCTCCATTGAACTCTTTCGCTTTTTCCTTTTCCATCTTATTTAAGTGCGGTTATTGCACTTAAAATATATTTATAAACCCAGTGAAATATTTTTGTATAAAAATTATCTATTTACATTGGCTCAATAAATACTTTGTAACTGAACAAGATATTCATTCATATATGACTGAAAGAAGAAGAGGAACTATAGGCAAGTTATCCCTCAATTTGTACATCGATTAGGTTATGGTCGGAGAAAGTTGTGTGCGTTACCTTTTTATTTATTATTATCTCATTGTTATTTGTCAAAATTAAATCCAAAACGTTCTCTTTCCTAGTGGCTTCACAGATTTCCTGAGTAAGGGCGTAATGTTCCATCATATCTAATAGCATTATTGCTTGGGTTCTATCATCTTTTGTAATGTTGCCATGAAACTTCTCAACATATATGACTTCCTCATTTTTCTTCCATGTTATGAATGGGAAATTAAAATCTCCACAAATTAGAATATTTGTTGCTGAAGTTTCAAGTAATTGTAACATGTTTTGTAGTTCATTAGTGGCAAATTGGAATTCACTTTTTGTGGTGTTTGGTGGTCTGTAGACGTCCATAATGATTATGTTCAGTTCATTTACTTCTATGATAATATAATAACTTCGACTGTGCTGTTTGATTTGTTTATAATATTGTTTTACATATATATATATATATATATATATATATATATATATATATATATATATGAAAATTATTTCACGAAAGTAACACCTGAAAAATATTTATGATGAATAAAACCACGAAGGAAAGGAAACACAGAATGGTGCTCAAGCGCTTTCGTCTAATGACATCCTCAGGAGTACTGAAGTACCTATATATAGGTTACAGAAAAAAAAAATTATATATATATATATATATAAATTATATATACAATAAACGGAGAAATAAAATTAAAAAATTAAAGGATTGTGGGAGGGGCATACAAATTTGTAAGGAAAAACTATCGATTTTTAGCACAAGATCAAATGAATTGTTTCCAACTCTAGCAACATTGTTAATAGAAATATTCTTGAGTCTGCCATTATCCAACTTACAAATAACTTCAACATAAGCAAAGGTCTTTTTCAACTCGATCCTGTTGTTTTGAATTCCTTCAGAACAGATTTAGATAAGAAGGGTAGAACGCTAAATCTTTGGTAAACTTGTATGCCACTCTAATAACTTTTATTTTTCAATTTATTTTTATATACATGAAGGGCAGAGTGCTAAAACCCTGGCAGATTTTCAGTATAAATTTTTTTTTTTTTTTATAACATTGGTTGGAAACAATTCATTTGATCTTGTGCTAAAAATCGATAGTTTTTCCTTACAAATTTGTATGCCCCTCCCACAATCCTTTAATTTTTAATTTTATTTCTCCGTTTATTGTATATATATATAAATAATTTTTTTTTTTCTGTAACTTATATATAGGCTGTAACTCTTTATGTACTTCAGTGTTCCTGAGGATGTCATTAGACGAAAGCGCTTGAGCACCATTCTGTGTTTCCTTTCCTTCGTGGTTTCATTCATCATATATATATATATATGTATATATATATATATATGTGTGTGTGTGTGTGTGTGTGTGTGTGTACCTTGGTTAATCTTGGTTTTCCTTCCGTCTAAATTGTTCATTCTGACGTAGGTCAAGCTTGTTGCTTCACCTTAGACCTACAACTTAACGTGGAATCCGAACCACGAACCACAACGGGTTGACAGAAGTTACAAAGGGCCAGTAGATTCTTAGACTGCTATGCTAGCCACTACACTACCGAGGCGCACACACACACACATATATATATATATATATATATATATATAATATATATATATACTGTGTGTGTGTGTGTGTGTATATATATATGTTGCGGTCATTATGCATAAAATGACATGGCCTGAAGTTCAATTCAAAATACATTTTTCTAGTGTATTTTGGTGTGCTCTGTTCAAATATGACCTTCATTTCTTGTGCAAATTAACAGAAATACGTGTTTGGGCCATGCAATGACAACTGTATTTCTGTTCATTTGCGCAAGAAATGAAGGTCATATTCAAACAAAGCACACCAAAATACACTTGAAAAATGTATTTTTGACTACATTTTATACAATAAAGCATAACCTAACATGTTCATGTTACGAGATTTCGTAAACGACGCATTACCACAGGAAAAGTGCAAAACACCTCAGAATTAACCAGAAAGCTTTGCTCTCGTCATTTTCGTTTAAACTAACGAAAATATCACGACTTAACCTAACCAATCATCAAGGGCGTACAGTTGATCTAACCGGGCATTCAATTAACCTAACCAGGCATTCAGTTGACCTAACCTGGCATTCAATTAACCTAACGGGCATTCAATTAACCTAACAGGTTAATATTGGTTATTTCACCTAAATATCTTCTGATCTTTTCGTATTATCATAGGGCACATGACGAATCAAGTTCTCAAAGTCGAAACCACACGAACGGCACATCATAATTCTATCACAAACACCACCAAACTGAATCCAATTAGAAAAAAAAATAGCCAGAACAGAAACCAACAAACTAATTAAGTCGCAGAGTAACATGACGTCATACTACCCCCGACTACAAATACACTAAATATATATATATATATATATATATTTATATTATTTTAATATACCGAAAATCATATTTCTTTTCATTTGCACAGGAAATGAAGGTTATATTTGAACAGAGCACACCAAAATACACTAGAAAAATGTATTTTTGAATTCAACTTCAGGCCATGTCATTTTCTGCATAATGACCTATGCTGCTCTTAATATAGTAATATATAAAAAAGAATAATGTACAATATTTATAACTTAGAAATGATGTTCAATTTCTTTCTTCATTTTCATAAAACTCGTATGGAAATTAACGTCTCGCAAAAACATGCTTTAAACCTGTGTATACAGCATTACAGCATACGTGTACTTTCGTTGTTTCATTAAGACACAATTTAGTTACTTTAAAGCGAGTGGTTCTGTCCCATTATCTCGCGTCTTTTATACTTTAGAAAATTCTAAATATTGTGGAAGGCTTTTCTGAGATGATGGGTACAGTATGTTGAATTTTAAAAGCTTCTAAATGTATCTGTATATTCTGTTCTGCCTGCATAGCACGTGTGTATGTATATGCATATAATATATATATATATATATTATATATATATATATATATATATAGAGAGAGAGAGAGAGAGAGAGAGAGAGAGAGAGAGAGAGAGAGAGAGAGAGAGAGAAACTAGAGTAACCCTGATTAACGTTAATATACATGAAGACTGAAGTACAATGTGAATCTCAAAGAGGTTTTGTTCTCACCTAGCGTAGACCACGTCCGAGCACGTTTCTTACCACTACACCAACCGGGAAACCAAAACATTTCCTTCAAAGAAACCTTGATAAAACGGGATACGCTCAAAAGCTGCACTTGAAAGGAAGTTTTTTCGGTTTCTTGGGTGGTGAAGCGATAAGAAACGCGGTCGTGTCATTTGTTCAAAATATAGTTTGTTTCCATACGCTTATGCCAAAAAATTAACCCCAAACGAAAATATTGCAAAGATAAATAAATAGATAAATAAAATCAAAATTAATGGAAGAAACAATATTTAAAAAATTTTCATATCATGTAAATATTTTTATCCTCTGAAGTTAGAAAAAACTCAGAGAGTTCAGAACATTTTTAGGGGTTAAAGAAAACTTTCCGCATCACCTTCGATGTACAGTACTTTCAGTCTGTTAAAACTACTCTTTGAATACTACTGCACATTCAGAGTATATTTAGATCCAGTTATACTCTCATTTTTTAAAGTAGATCCAATCCTACCGAACGATATCTCTTTAGCAGTGAAAGATTTCAAAAATAAAGATTCTGACATCATTCTGACATTAGTTTCGAATGAAATTTCAATTCTACTCAGTAAACTAATGAATGAATCAGTAACACTAGGTATATTCCCTGACAGTCTAAATGAAGCCAGAGCATGCCCTTTATTTAAGTCAGGAAACGCAAACGCTCCATCCAATTATCGCCCATTTCTGTATTGCCAACTTTAAGTAAAGTATTTGAAAAATCATATACAATAAACTTAGTAAAGTCTTAATCAAAATACGATATAATACGATATTTTAGCTAAACTCAATTTGGGTTTAGAGGTGGGCATACAAAGATTTCCCATTAGAACAGTGGTTCTCAAACTGGGGTACGTACCCCACGGGTACGCGAGGGAATCTTAGGGGGTAGGCGAAGGAGTCCTGAAATATAACCCTTTTAATTTTATATACGATTAACAAACGGTCACGAGTCACATGGTCGTAAAGAAAGTAAAATCATCTATCTCTCTCGAAAATCCAGAAAATCCCGTGAAAGAATTCAAGGGGTACAGAAAAAAAAAAGTTTGAGAACCGCTGCATTAGAAAATGTCTCAGAAATCTAAACAGCAAAAAACACACTGCCTTAGTCTTCCTCGACTTATCAAAAGCATTTGATACACTTTCGCATGAAATCTTATTGAATAAACTTCATACTGTAAATACAGAATAAGAGGAAATATCTTCGACTGGTTTAAATCATATCTGTCAAATCGACTTCAGTACATCAGATTAAAAGATATTCATACAACAAGGCGATGCTAACTATTTTTGACCCATTACTATTTCTAATTCACGTCAACGATTTTCATCTCTCAACCACATTAAATTGTGTATAATATGCAGATGATACTACAATTACTTCTTCCCATCACAATTTAGACTTTCTGATTAATGAAACGAACAGGCAGTTAGAGCATGTGTACATATGGATGTGCGTTAATAAAGTTTTACTGAACCTGAAAGTTATCTTATATGATTATTACCACAAACATATTAATACAAACTCAAAAAAATTTAGAATACTACTCTTGCAATGGTAAATGAAGTTAAAATACTTGGCGTTTAATTTAGATGAAAGTCATGTAAAGCATATCAAATCCAAAACATAAAGATTTCTCTTCATATTATTTAAACTAAAAAAGGACTCTTCCTCAGAACGCACTGCTTATCCTGTATTATTCCTTCACTCACCCCATTTATTATATTGCCTTTTGACAAGTTTCTTTGGTCAAATTTAGTTCTCACTAAGGCTTTGTTAAACAATGACGTTAAAAGCCTTTATAACAGAGAAAATTACTTACAAACCCAATGAAATGAAAGGGATAAAGGCAACAAAGCGAGAAACTAGGAGTTAGGGGAATCGAAACCGAGTCACATGGCTTCAGGGTCATCGCTCTTACCGATCATGGCATCTGGAGCTTCCCCAAAAGGTTCAAGCAAGGCCAATATTTACGCTGTTTGACCAAGCTCCATTGAACTCTTTCGCTTTTTTCCTTTTCCATCTTATTTAATGCGGTATTGCACTTAAAATATTTATAAACCCAGTGAAATATTTTTGTATAAAAATTATCTATTTACATTGGCTCAATAAATACTTTGTAACTGAACAAGATATTCATTCATATATGACTGAAAGAAGAGAGGAACTATAGGCAAGTTATCCTCAATTGTACATCGATTAGGTTATGGTCGGAGAAAGTTGTGTGCGTTACCTTTTTATTTATTATTATCTCATTGTTATTTGTCAAAATTAAATCCAAAACGTCTCTTTCCTAGTGGCTTCACAGATTTCCTGAGTAAGGGCGTAATGTTCCATCATATCTAATAGCATTATTGCTTGGGTTCTATCATCTTTTGTAATGTTGCCATGAACTTCTCAACATATATGACTTCCTCATTTTTCTTCCATGTTATGAATGGGAAATTAAAATCTCCACAAATTAAATATTTGTTGCTGAAGTTTCAAGTAATTGTAACATGTTTTGTAGTTCATTAGTGGCAAATTGGAATTCACTTTTGTGGTGTTTGGTCTGTAGACGTCCATAATGATTATGTTCAGTTCATTACTTCTATGATAATATAATAACTTCGACTGTGCTGTTCGATTTGTTTATAATAATTGTTTTACATATATATATATATATTATATATATATATATATATATATGAAAATTATTTCACGAAAGTAACACCTGAAAAATATTTATGATGAATAAAACCACGAAGGAAAGGAAACACAGAATGGTGCTCAAGCGCTTTCGTCTAATGACATCCTCAGGAGTACTGAAGTACCTATATATAGGTTACAGAAAAAAAAATTATAATATATATATAAATTATATATACAATAAACGGAGAAATAAAATTAAAAATTAAAGGATTGTGGGAGGGGCATACAAATTTGTAAGGAAAAACTATCGATTTTTAGCACAAGATCAAATGAATTGTTTCCAACTCTAGCAACATTGTTAATAGAAATATTCTTGAGTCTGCCATTATCCAACTTACAAATAATTCAACATAAGCAAAGGTCTTTTTCAACTCGATCCTGTTGTTTGAATTCCTTCAGAACAGATTAGATAAGAAGGGTAGAACGCTAAATCTTTGGTAAACTTGTATGCCACTCTAATAACTTTTATTTTTCAATTTATTTTATATACATGAAGGGCAGAGTGCTAAAACCCTGGCAGATTTTCAGTATAAATTTTTTTTTTTTTTTTAACATTGGTTGGAAACAATTCATTTGATCTTGTGCTAAAAATCGATAGTTTTTCCTTACAAATTTCTATGCCCCTCCCACAATCCTTTAATTTTTAATTTTATTTCTCCGTTTATTGTATATATATATAAATAATTTTTTTTTTTTCTGTAACCTATATATAGGCTGTAACTCTTTATGTACTTCAGTGTTCCTGAGGATGTCATTAGACGAAAGCGCTTGAGCACCATTCTGTGTTTCCTTTCCTTCGTGGTTTCATCATCATATATATATATATATATATATATATATATATATATATATATATATGTGTGTGTGTGTGTGTGTGTGTGTGTGTGTGTACCTTGGTTAATCTTGGTTTCCTTCCGTCTAAATTGTTCATTCTGACGTAGGTCAAGCTTGTTGCTTCACCTTAGACCTACAACTTAACGTGGAATCCGAACCACGAACCACAAACGGGTTGACAGAAGTTACAAAGGGCCAGTAGATTCTTAGTCTGCTATGCTAGCCACTACACTACCGAGGCGCCACACACACACACATATATATATATATATATATATTATATATATATATATATATTATACTGTGTGTGTGTGTGTGTGTATATATATATGTTGCGGTCATTATGCATAAAATGACATGGCCTGAAGTTCAATTCAAAAATACATTTTTCTAGTGTATTTTGGTGTGCTCTGTTCAAATATGACCTTCATTTCTTGTGCAAATTAACAGAAATACGTGTTTGGGCCATGCAATGACAACTGTATTTCTGTTCATTTGCGCAAGAAATGAAGGTCATATTCAAACAAAGCACACCAAAATACACTTGAAAAATGTATTTTTGACTACATTTTATACAATAAAGCATAACCTAACATGTTCATGTTACGAGATTTCGTAAACGACGCATTACCACAGGAAAAGTGCAAAACACCTCAGAATTAACCAGAAAGCTTTGCTCTCGTCATTTTCGTTTAAACTAACGAAAATATCACGACTTAACCTAACCAATCATCAAGGGCGTACAGTTGATCTAACCGGGCATTCAATTAACCTAACCAGGCATTCAGTTGACCTAACCTGGCATTCAATTAACCTAACCGGGCATTCAATTAACTAACAGGTTAATATTGGTTATTTCACCTAAATATCTTCTGATCTTTTCGTATTATCATCTAGGGCACATGACGAATCAAGTTCTCAAAGTCGAAACCACACGAACGGCACATCATAATTCTATCACAAACACCACCAAACTGAATCCAATTAGAAAAAAAATAGCCAGAACAGAAACCAACAAACTAATTAAGTCGCAGAGTAACATGACGTCATACTACCCCCGACTACAAATACACTAAATATATATATATATATATATTTATATTATTTTAATATACCGAAAATCATATTTCTTTTCATTTGCACAGGAAATGAAGGTTATATTTGAACAGAGCACACCAAAATACACTAGAAAATGTATTTTTGATTCAACTTCAGGCCATGTCATTTTCTGCATAATGACCTATGCTGCTCTTAATATAGTATATATAAAAAAGAATAATGTACAATATTTATAACTTAGAAATGATGTTCAATTTCTTTCTTCATTTTCATAAAACTCGTATGGAAATTAACGTCTCGCAATAAAACATGCTTTAAACCTGTGTATACAGCATTACAGCATACGTGTACTTTCGTTGTTTCATTAAGACACAATTTAGTTACTTTAAAGCGAGTGGTTCTGTCCCATTATCTCGCGTCTTTTATACTTTAGAAAATTCTAAATATTGTGGAAGGCTTTTCTTGAGATGATGGGTACAGTATGTTGAATTTTAAAAGCTTCTAAATGTATCTGTATATTCTGTTCTGCCTGCATAGCACTGTGTATGTATATGCATATAATATATATATTATATATATATATATATAATATATATATATATATAGAGAGAAGAGAGAGAGAGAGAGAGAGAGAGAGAGAGAGAGAGGAGAGAGAGAAACTAGAGTAACCCCTGATTAACGTTAATATACATGAAGACTGAAATACAATGTGAATCTCAAAGAGAGTTTTGTTCTCACCTAGCGTAGACCACGTCCCGAGCACGTTTCTTACCACTACACCAACCGGGAAACCAAAACATTTCCTTCAAAGAAACCTTGATAAAACGGGATACGCTCAAAAGCTGCACTTGAAAGGAAGTTTTTTCGGTTTCTTGGGTGGTGAAGCGATAAGAAACGCGGTCGTGTCATTTGTTCAAAATATAGTTTGTTTCCATACGCTTATGCCAAAAAATTAACCCCAAACGAAAATATTGCAAAGATAAATAAATAGATAAATAAAATCAAAATTAATGGAAGAAACAATATTTAAAAAATTTTCATATCATGTAAATATTTTATCCTCTGAAGTTAGAAAAAACTCAGAGAGTCAGAACATTTTTAGGGGTTAAAGAAAACTTTCCGCATCACCTTCGATGTACAGTACTTTCAGTCTGTTAAAACTACTCTTTGAATACTACTGCACATTCAGAGTATATTTAGATCCAGTTATACTCTCATTTTTTAAAGTAGATCCAATCCTACCGAACGATATCTCTTTAGCAGTGAAAGATTTCAAAAATAAAGATTCTGACATCATTCTGACATTAGTTTCGAATGAAATTTCAATTCTACTCAGTAACTAATGAATGAATCAGTAACACTAGGTATATTCCCTGACAGTCTAAATGAAGCCAGAGCATGCCCTTTATTTAAGTCAGGAAACGCAAACGCTCCATCCAATTATCGCCCCATTTCTGTATTGCCAACTTTAAGTAAAGTATTTGAAAAAATCATATACAATAAACTTAGTAAAGTCTTAATCAAAATACGATATAATACGATATTTTAGCTAAAAACTCAATTTGGGTTTAGAGGTGGGCATACAAAGGATTTCCCATTAGAACAGTGGTTCTCAAACTGGGGTACGTACCCCCACGGGTACGCGAGGAATCTTAGGGGGTAGGCGAAGGAGTCCTGAAAATATAACCCTTTTAATTTTATATACGATTAACAAACGGTCACGAGTCACACGGTCGTAAAGAAAGTAAAAATCACCTATCTCTCTCGAAAATCCAGAAAATCCCGTGAAAGAATTCAAGGGGTACAGAAAAAAAAAGTTTGAGAACCGCTGCATTAGAAAATGTCTCAGAAATCTAAACAGCAAAAAACACACTGCCTTAGTCTTCCTCGACTTATCAAAGCATTTGATACACTTTCGCATGAAATCTTATTGAATAAACTTCATACTGTAAATACAGAATAAGAGGAAATATCTTCGACTGGTTTAAATCATATCTGTCAAATCGACTTCAGTACATCAGATTAAAAGATAATTCATACAACAAGGCGATGCTAACTATTTTTGACCCATTACTATTTCTAATTCACGTCAACGATTTTCATCTCTCAACCACATTAAATTGTGTATAATATGCAGATGATACTACAATTACTTCTTCCCATCACAATTTAGACTTCTGATTAATGAAACGAACAGGCAGTTAGAGCATGTGTACATATGGATGTGCGTTAATAAAGTTTTACTGAACCTGAAAGTTATCTTATATGATTATTACCACAAAACATATTAATACAAACTCAAATAAAAATTTAGAATACTACTCTTGCAATGGTAAATGAAGTTAAAATACTTGGCGTTAATTTAGATGAAAGTCATGTAAAGCATATCAAATCCAAAACATAAAGATTTCTCTTCATATTATTTAAACTAAAAAAGGACTCTTCCTCAGAACGCACTGCTTATCCTGTATTATTCCTTCACTCACCCCCATTTATTATATTGCCTTTTGACAAGTTTCTTTGGTCAAATTTAGTTCTCACTAAGGCTTTGTTAAACAATGACGTTAAAAGCCTTTATAACAGAGAAAATTACTTACAAACCCAATGAAATGGAAAGGGATAAAGGCAACAAAGCGAGAAACTAGGAGTTAGTGGGAATCGAAACCGAGTCACATGGCTTCAGGGTCATCGCTCTTACCGATCATGGCATCTGGAGCTTCCCCAAAAGGTTCAAGCAAGGCCAATATTTACGCTGTTTGACCAAGCTCCATTGAACTCTTTCGCTTTTTCCTTTTCCATCTTATTTAAGTGCGGTTATTGCACTTAAAACATATTTATAAACCCAGTGAAATATTTTTGTATAAAAATTATCTATTTACATTGGCTCAATAAATACTTTGTAACTGAACAAGATATTCATTCATATATGACTGAAAGAAGAAGAGGAACTATAGGCAAGTTATCCCTCAATTTGGATTATCTTCACCCCAAAAATCACTTATGTTTGGTTAAATTGAAACTGAAATAATTAAATTATATTAAATTATATTAATTATATTTAATTATATTAAAACTGTTACTAATATAAATGCTTTAAAAATAAATTGACATCGTTTAATAAATGAATACTGATAATCTTTTTATTTATTTATTAAAAAATAATTAAATAAATGTATTAAATAAATCAATAAATTATTTATTTTAATTTCCATACTTTACCTCTTTTTAATTTTAAGTGATTTTATATGAAAATGTTTATTTATTTTTTGCTTGGTTGTTTTTTAAAGTGGTTACTTTGTTTTCTTCTTAGGTATCGATTCGTTTCTAACTCCTTCTGGTCTTACGATCTTTCATCTTAATGCTGAGTTTAAATGTCAGTGGTGGAAATAATAATAGTAATTAATTAAATCTTAAAATTAATTTATTATTGAGTCAAGGAGTTTTAATTATTCTTGAGTAGAATCAAGCAAATGGTCGAATCGTGAGTCGAGGGAGCGAATATGTATTTTCACCTAACTTGAGCAATTAAGTTTTAGGCGAAGTCCTTCTGATTCCTAAACTCTCATCTAGCAGTCATCATCTTTTATAGGTTTAAGGGATAAAGGGGGATTACATACTTTTGGAGGATCGTAGGATTCTGAATTATTATTATTATTATTATTATTGTCCCTACCAGGACAAGAAACTACGTAACCTTGTCGAGGTGTAGCAGCTTAAACCGACTGGAATGTCTGCCTGGAAATCTGGAAGGAGATTTCTGTAACTTGCGGGGGCAATAGGCATCCGGTAGGTACTAATTAGTAGTTTCAAACAAGCCAGGAAAGGCCTAGCAAGCCTCTGGTGGTTTTCTTTTGCTCAAGTACAACGCAGAGAGCCTCGGAACGGACGGACCACGGTTACGACTTTGGCGCGAAAAAGGACTTCCTTTTTGATTGCTACAATAAATGTCGGAACACTTAGAGATAAATGCGAAGAAATAGTTGAGTTCATGGAATCGAAATCTATACATATTATGGGAATCGCAGAAACCAGATGGAGAGGTGAAGGAACCAAGGTACTGCACAATGATTATAAGTGTATATACATACAAGGGCAGAGAAGAGGATACCAGATCGGGTGTGGCAATTATACTGTCCCCCGATTTTCTGAACATGTTGTTGGAGCGATAATGAAGAGTGAGAGATTGATGGGAGTGACCCTGAGCCTAAACGGAGAGAGACTATCGGTAATCCAGGCATATGCACCGCAGAGTGGAAGATCACAGGAGGAAAAGGAAACATTTTATGAGGATCTTCAGGGAATGATAGATGGGCTGCCTTATGGAGCAAGAATTTTGATGGGAGACCTAAATGGCCATGTGGGTGGAGATCGAAAAGGATATGAAGACATGATCGGGGAATTTGGTGTCGGGGAGAGAAATTTGGAAGGGGAAATGTTGATAAATTTTTGTGCAAGAAATGTTCTTAGTATAATGAACACATTTTTTAAGCACCAGGAATCACATCTCTATACGTGGTATGGTGGAATAGTAGAACCGGAAATTATGATAAGAAGTCTCAGATAGACTTTATTGTGGTGGATAAAAAGTCATTGGTGAAAGATGTAAGAGTAGTACCATCTGTGTCTTTTGACTCGGATCATAGACTTGTTAAAGCCCAAATTTTGCTTCCAGTACCACAAAATATAAAAAAGCCTAGAAGGAGAAAAGTATACCAGAAAAACTGGAAGAGATTAGAATTAGAACTGAGGAGGCTTTCGGACAAAGGGTAGCTACGGAAATGGTGGAGGATGTTCGGGTTGAGTTTAGGAGAACGATGGAAGGAATACAGGGAGAGGTGATTGGAGAAAGGGTAGTTGGAGGGTCAAAAAAGAAAAAGACGGCATAGTGAACCCAGGAGGTAAAGGAGGCAGTGACAAATAAGATGCGTGCTTTTAGGAGATGGCTTAAGTGTAGAAATGAGCAAACAAGGCAAGAATATGTCCAAATGAGAAACCACACCAACGAGGTTAAAAGAAGAGCGAAACGCTCTGTGTGGGAAAAAATAGGTAGAGACTTAGAAGAGGATTTTCAAGGCTCGAAGAAGTTACTGTATAGCATGGCTAAGAAGTATAAGAATGGAGAAAGCAAGAAAACAACAGTGGCGATTAAAAATGCACATGGTGAAGTCCTCACTGATAAAAGCGAGGTGGCCGCACGCTGGAACGAATGCTTTAGACAGCTTTTGAATAACAAGAACCAATATGATGAGGTGAAACGGGAGGAGCAGGTAAATCATGAGGAGCATGAGGGGGACAGAGAGATCACTAGAGAGGAGGTTATTCAAGCACTAAAGAGGATGAAGAATAATAAAGCTCCCGGCCGGATGCAATTGTCACAGAAACACTAAAAGCAGCTGGTGATCCTGCTGTGGACTGGCTGCTAAGCATTTTCCGGTGGTGTGGTCGCAGGGAATTGTACGGCAGAATGGGGCAGAGCATTATATGTCCTATATAAAAAGAAGGGAAGTGAGCAGGAATGTCAAAACTACCGTGGCATATCTTTGATGTTCATGTGGAGAAAATATATGAAAGGATTTTGGGACATAGAATACGAAACATACTGGAACCTGGGTTACTGGAGTATCAATATGGCTTTCGTGCAGGCCGGAGTACTATAGATCAAATTTCAGCCACAAGACAATGGAGTTAAAAAAGGGAGTGTTCTGTCACCCATTTTACTTATTGCCTACATCAACTGAGGAAATTGAAGAGGAAACAGAAATTTTTAGATATGCTGATGATGTGGCTGTTGGAACTAACACAGCACAATCCCTGGAGAGAATTATGCAGAGGTGGGATGAGAGATTGAGGGAGTATGGACTGAAACTGAATTATGATAAAACTGAATATATGATGGTAACGAGGGGAGAGAACGAGGATGGAATCTTTGTTGGGGGAAGAGAAATGAAAAAGACCGACACATTTAAATACCTTGGTAGTGTGATAGAAAATGATGCGGGAATGGATGCAGAGGTGAATGAAAGAATTGCTAAATATAGCAGAAATGTTTCCTTCCTGTACCCCCTACTGAAAGACCAAAACATCCCTAAAAAGGTAAAGACGCATATATACTCAACAATATTGAAACCGATCTTATTATACGGCAGCGAGACTTGGGCCCTAACCACAAGGACGAGGGGAAAACTGCAAGCAGCTGAAATGAGGGTCCTGAGATTGATAGAAGGAGTAAGTAGATTGGATAAAATAAGGAACACTGAAATAAGAAGGCGATTGGGTGTAACTTCGGTTAATGAGAATATTGAGAGGAACCAACTGAGATGGTACGGGCATGTCCAACGAATGCCGGTGGAAAGGACAGCAAGAAGAATGCTGGAATGGGCTCCTCAAAACAGAAGACCATTTGGAAGACCCAAGATCCGATGGATGGATAATATCAAGAGTGCTGTCGAGAAGTGTGGAATCAGTCTCCAACGGGCGAACTTGATGTATGGAGATCGTGAGGCATGGAGGAGTCTCGTCCGATGGCTCCCAACTGACAGACCGCTTTAGGTCTACCAGGCGCCTGGTAAGAAAAGGGTAAGAATTATTATTATTATAAACAAAAATTTCTTGGTAAAACCCATAACTATAATATTTTTACTTGGGTTTCTCCCCACTAAGGGAATATATAATATAACATTTCAACTCTTTGTAGCTTTTGAACTAATAGATATTTTATGCATTCGTCATGTGATACAGAGATTGAAGTAAAATATCCAGTGTAGAGGAGGTTTCTTCCCTGCGTCACTGGGCCACGTCCCGAAGACGTCTCTTACCCACAAGCCAGAAAACCAAAAAGGATGGCGTAATGGTAAGAGACGTGCGTGGGACGTGGCCCAGCGCTGCAGGAATGAAACCCCCTCTGTGTAGCACATTTAACTTAAGTCTTTGTATTAAAATCAAACCGCCGTTGTTGTGTTTTTTTTATAATATTAGTTCTACTAAATGCACAATAGATTTAATTAATCGGAGAGCCTAGTAAAGCCAAAAACTAAATTGTTACATTTGGATAAATAAAATAAATATAAATATTTCCAACATTACATGTCCCATTTTAAAATTATTGTAATAGTTTTTTATTAATATTCTTTTTTATCTTTTTATACATAAACAAATCTTTTTATGTACATTATAAACTTGATTGGTTGGTTGGTTGGAACACTAGGAACTACTTAAATAATACATTAAAAAGTTAATTCCTCTTTAACACGTACCTTATCCACGTGGTAGACCAAATATTCTATCGACACTCTTATAATCTGACTTAACCTGACAAGGTAAACTAACCTAACTTAATTAAATGTCACGTCGAGAGTGACGTTAGTTCGCCAGCTAGCCAGCGCTCGTAACTGAGTGGATAACGCCGTTTTCCTCTGCGCACAGTGAAGACACTAAATTCAGGATTTTGACTCCCAGTGGTGTTGTAATAATAATAATATAATAATAATAATAATAATAATAATAATCAAGGAGTGAGGAACGCAATGGGTCGAGTTCATCTAGCCTGATCACTATGCCAATATTTCGTTCTCAGCACCCATTATATATTATTAATCTGCTTGCGAACAGATTGACCTTGGTGACAATGACGTTGGCGAAAACCTTGAACACTTTCAGAATATACTAAATGCCGTTCAACCAAAATTAAATAAACCCCAATTACACAATTTCGTTCACATCTTGTTCATTTCAGTTGCGCTAAAAAATCTTGCACTATTTTTTCAATCTTTTTTTCTATATATTACTTAAAGATTCTGGCGATCAAGATATACTCTTCGTAAATATTTATTTTATATTTCATGAAATTACTAAATATAGAACTGACTTTTAGAATTTTAAATTGTTCTATTTTTACTGCGACATGAGTGTAAGATGAAACGCTTCGAAGGTATAAAATGTCAGCATCTTTACTTGCATGTTTAATATATATATATATATGTATATATATATATATAACGTAAAGAACGACGCTTGTATAGAAGACATTCCTCGCAAGATGAGGAGGGAGAACGAACAAATGAAAAAAATGAGGTAACCACCCGGGAATCGAACCCGGGATCTTCCGATTGCCGGTCAGATATGATAACCATTACACCATGGGCCTCAGTCGATCAGAAGTCGTAATTTTCCTACATACGCGCAGAAACCAATGCCCCGAGGGGGCACCTCCCGCATGCCGCACATATATACATTTTCAACTGCAAAGAACACGCAGTATTTGTTCGTTCTCCCTCCTCATCTTGCGCGGATGTCTTCTATACAAGCGTCGTTCTTTACGTTAATTATACTGCGTGTTCTTTGCAGTTGAAAATGTATATATATATATATATATATATATAGATATATATATATAATATATAATATATATATATATATATATATATGTCAAGGCCAAGACAACGGAAGAGATGCTAATGATCTTAGAGCAGAAAACGCTGGAAATTGTGGAAAGACATGTCCCAAAAATACAACAAAGAGGAAAGAGAAGCAGGTTCGAGAGACAAAAGAGGTCATTTTTCCGAAAGAGAAAAAGAGTCACTGCAAAATTAAGTAACTGTAAAGATAACAACATCAGAAAAATATTAAATAATAAACTACAGAGTATCGATTGTGTCATACAGGAACTAATTGAGAAGCATACAGAAAAAGACGAAGTCGACGCTATAGAAGCGATTAAGGTTAACTCAAAGTACTTCTATAATTTTGCAAAAAGGGAGTCGAAAAATCACACGACTATCGGACCTTTGAAAAACAAAGACAGTGCTTTACCTGATGATCTAACAGAAGTAGTTGAAATATTGAGAGCTCAGTACGAATCATCTTTCAGTATCCCAAAAACTGACAAACTGATATGCGATAGAAAAGCGTTCTTTGAAGAACTACAAGGGGAAAGTATAACGGACTTCGACTTTACGACAGATGATATTACACAAGCTATAGGGAAACTAAAAGCACACTCAGCGGCAGGACAGGACAAATGGAATGCCACATCGATCAAAAACTGTAAGACTGCAATCGCTCAGCACCTATATTGGATATGGAGACGATCAGAAGACACGGGAGAAATACTGGGCATCCTGAAGAGCGCGGCATAGTCTCAATATATAAAAGGGAGATCGATCCGAGGCCAAAAACTATAGGCCAGTGTCGCTTATATCTCATCTCACTAAAATATTTGAAAGAATAGTTAGACAGAAAATCTATGACATTTTGGAAACTCAGAAAAAATTAAATGATAACCAGCATGGATTTCAGTCAGGCAGATCATGCCTATCACGACTAATGGAACACTACAACAACATTATTGATGCACTGGAAAGTAATGAAAACTATGATGTAATATACTACACAGACTTTGTCGAAGCGTTCGACAAGTGTGATCATGAAATCATAATACATAAACTGAAATATATGGGAATAACAGGAAAAGTAGGGAAATGGATATATAATTTCCTTAGTGAGCAGCGGCAAGTCGTTACAGTACAAGGAATATCTTCATCAGAATCAGAGGTCCTCAGTTCAGTACCACACGCAGCAGTATTAGCTCCACTACTCTTCATAATCATGCTAACTGACATAGATGAGGACGTTACCAGAGACAGCACAGTAAAATCCTTTGCCGATGACACAAAAATTAGTAGAAAAATAAGAAACCCAGAAGATATAGGACCTCTACAAACAGACATGAACAGAATCTACAACTGGACGGAAGACAACAATATGAACTTTAACACTGAGAAATTTCAATTGTTACGGTACGGAAAAAGAGAGGACCTAAAATCCATGGAATACTATACCCCAAATGGCCAGGAAATTCAGAGAAATTCTAAAACAAAAAATTCAGGAGTTGTAATGACTGATGATGCGAAATTTGAAATACAAAATAAGATAGCAGTAAACAGAGCAAAGAGAATAACTGAGCAGATACTAGGAACCTTTAAACGAAGGGATAGGAATATAATGATTCCTCTACTGAAAACACTGATCATATCCAAATTAGATCATACCCAAACAACTATATTACTGGGAAAGGTTACGAAAATTAAACCGATGTTCACTGGAAAGGAGAACATACTGTAGAGATACATCATTATTTACACTTGGAAAATAATGGAGAAACTAGCCTCTAATCTTACTCTGAATCCTATAACTCCCCAAACAATAGTGGAAAGTAGAAAAGGAAGAGTGTGTCGTGTTCCCAAATTAAAGGCTAGACAGGGAACATCCTTAACCCTGAAAGAAAATAGTTTTGTTGTGAGAGGACTAAGACTGTTTAATCAGCTGCCGAAAGAACTAAGGAACACGAGTGGTGTTGCGGTAGACATCTTCAAAAGAAGATTAGACCCCTGGCTCAGAACAATCCCTTCCCCGATGAACCGGGCGTACCTGCCTATGTGAGGTGAAGAATACAAGAAACCAACTCATTACTTCACCAGGCCAACTCGAGAGGAGAGGCGACAAGCTTGACCTTCGTGAAATGAGGAATCATCGCACGGAACATTTGAAAGGTTGAAAGGAAAGGTATATTCTGTTTATATATAGCACTGCCCAACACCAATTTTGCTGATTTAATTCTAACACCTGTTTTTATGTAACTTTGGTATGCTGATTTCAAAAATCACCTTACTTTTTGCCTATCACGTCAGGTTTTCGAGCAATCAAATACGAAGATATCGCATTCTGGCAGGGTTATGCCCAGTTTTTTTTCTTTTCAAAAAATAAGTTTTTACATACTCAGAATCAGCATGGAAAAGTAAACAATTGTGCAGGGAGTGAACTTTAATATACAATTGTAATATTGACACATAAAGTGATTAAAAGTGTTTAAATAAGCAAAAAATGAATCCATGATCATGACGTCACGCTCACACCTGGGAAATCACAGATACCCAAGATTTTAATACGTTGTACATGACCTTTAGATTTAATGCACAGATTTGCGTATTCCACAGATAAAATTTTAACAGCAAAACAGCTGTTAGCAGGTCTCAAAAATCATCAATTTTGATAAGTGCCCTTCATGGATCACCCAAAATAGGCATATTGCATTGCACATTGCACGAAAAACTGATGTGATGGACAAAATCTAAGGTGATTTTTGAAATCAGCACATCAATATTATCCAGAAACAGGTCTTAGAATTAAATCACCAGCAAAAAATGTTTTTTTTGTTGGGCAGTGTAATAATTTGTCATATATATATATATTATAATGATAATAATAATAATAATAACAATAATAATGAAAAGGGAGACCAAGGAAGCAACATACAGTATGATTTTAATATTGATTCGATGTTTCGAGGAATACAACCCTCATCCTCAGGGTAAATTCTAAAATTCTAAAAAGTAAAAGATAAGTAAAATTTTCAAACAATTATAAAATAAAAAATAAAACTTAACATTAAGACATTCAGAGAGACAGGAAAGCAATGATTTAAAGAAGGTTTAAGTTTAAAAATATAAATAGATTCCATTAATCTAAGATCATTAATGTTATTACTCACATTCAAAATCTTAAAATTACCTGGTGAAAAAGAAGTGTCACATCTAATCGAATGTTCACGTATTATGGATTCCATTCGGTTACTGATGGGACAACAAGTACAATACGACCTAAATTAATTTTAAATTCGTTTTTGTAAATTCTTCTACTATAGGATCTTACTTTCGTTTTAAGGATAGGCACTCTCCTCATTTGTGCTCGTCATGCGTTTATAAAGTTGATTGCTCGCACTGCAAGAGCGAGTCTTACATTGGAAGTACCATTCGGTTACTTCAGTTCCGTATTGACCAGCATTTGGGTAGGTCGACTCGCACGAGTCGTCCCATCAGTAACCGAATGGAATTCATGATACGTGAACATTCGGTTGGACGTGACACTCCTTTTTTACGAGTATATTTTTAAACTTAAACCTTCTCCAAATTATAACTTTCCTACTTCTCTGAATGTTTTAATGTAAGTTTTATTTTGTAATTGTTTTAAAATTTATTTATCTTTTACTTTTTATAATTTTAGAATTAACTCTGAGGATGAGGGTTGTATCCCTCGAAATCTCGAATTTATAATAAAGTCATGCTGTATGTTACTTTATTGCTCTTCCTTTTCCTTATATGTTTGAGGTTTCATGCATACAAACAAACGGTGACAGGACAATTGCGTCCTGGTCAAGTGCGTCTCGGACAAATGCGTCCCGGTCATTGGCGTCCCTGGACAATTGCGTCCGGTTTTATTTAGTCCCGGACAATTGCGCACTTCCCCAACTACTATATGAAGTTTATTTATTAGAGAAGTGAATAGAAAGTTCATTGTGACTTCACCTACGCAATTGTCCAGGAACGCCAATGACGAGGGACGAGTATGTGTGTTATTGTAATTTTGTATGGGATATAATGCCCGGTTAGTTTAATTGAATGCCAAGTTTGGTCAACCGTATGCCCTTGACGATTGGTTAGGTTAAGTTGTGATATTTTCGTTAAAACTAACGAAACTAACTTTATCTTAAGTGGACGTAACCCATAAAATTTGACAATGATGTTGCTGATGATGGATAAAGTTTTAGAGAACAGTTTCGAACAGAACTTATGAACATATAACAAGTTTAATAGGTTAAAATGAAAAGTATATTTGAAATTCCGGTACTAACTTTCAATTCACTTCTCTAATAAATAAACTTCATATAGTAGTTGGAGAAGTGCGCAATTGTCCGGGACGCAATTGTCCAGGGACGCCAATGACCGGGACGCATTTGTCCGGGACGCACTTGACCAGGACGCAATTGTCCTAGATCCAAACAAACCTATCAATTCTATATACTATATATATATATATATATATATATATATATATATATATATATATACGAAAATTATTTCACGAAAGTAACACGCGTTTCACAACCGGTCTGCCCTACTTTGCGGGGTGATTTGGGGGATTATATCGAGTAAAAAAGTTAATACAACATCGGTGTTATTCCAACCGTTGCGGAGCTACGAATGTTTTAAGGTGCACGGAAAAAATAAACGAGAGGCAGACATTTTGAACATTTATAAGGTGTACGAGTATCTCATAAAATGTAGCAATAAATACATCAGATTAATACTCTCGTTTAGTTTTTCCGTGCACCGTAAAACATCCGTAGCTCCGCAACGGTTGGAAATAGCATCTATGTTGTATTAACATTTTTTACTCAATATCACAATATCACCCCGCAAATCACCCACAAAGTATGGCAGACCTGTTCTGAAACACCCTGTATATATATATATATATATATATATATATATATACACAAACTCAGAATGGTTCCCTGAGAACATTATATGTTAAACACAGACCGTGCATGGAACAAGGAACTCTTCTGGGAAAATTAAATCCACTATAGTCCGAATAAGTAATGGTAAATGACAAATACCATAGTTTTTTTCCTTTTTCATGATTTTAGCCCGACGTGGGCAACGGGTCTCTCGCAAAGAGATCCCATAAATATAGCTTCCCTCACCAGCTATCTGCAAAGCAGACAGGATCCATCTTTGGGACGTGGATCTAGGGTTTAAAGCAAACCTAGATCCCTACACTCAGAACCTCTATATAAGTAAAAGACTCGTTGCATTCACGTCGTGTTGAATAAATCAAAGAAAAAGGGGGTAACTATTGTATTTTTAGCCAAAAAAAACCAAAACTTAAACCTCAACCGGGACATTGAGCGTCCACTTTTCAAGGCACGAAACACGTCCGTTTAGTATACACAAACTCAGAATGGTTACCTGAGAACATTATATGTTAAACACAGACCGTGCATGGAACAAGGAACTCTTCTGGGAAAATTAAATCCACTATAGTCCGAATAAGTAATGGTAAATGACAAATACCATAGTTTTTTTCCTTTTTCATGATTTTAGCCCGACGTGGGCAACGGGTCTCTCGCAAAGAGATCCCATAAATATAGCTTCCCTCACCAGCTATCTGCAAAGCAGACAGGATCCAGCTTTGGGACGTGGATCTAGGGTTTAAAGCAAACCTAGATCCCTACACTCAGAACCTCTATATAAGTAAAAGACTCGTTGCATTCACGTCGTGTTGAATAAATCAAAGAAAAAGGGGTAACTATTGTATTTTTAGCCAAAAAAACCAAAACTTAAACCTCAACCGGGACATTGAGCGTCCACTTTTCAAGTGTAGGGATCTAGGTTTGCTTTAAACCCTAGATCCACGTCCCAAAGCTGGATCCTGTCTGCTTTGCAGATAGCTGGTGAGGGAAAGCTATATTTATGGGATCTCTTTGCGAGAGACCCGTTGCCCACGTCGGGCTAAAATCATGAAAAAGGAAAAAAAACTATGGTATTTGTCATTTACCATTACTTATTCGGACTATAGTGGATTTAATTTTCCCAGAAGAGTTCCTTGTTCCATGCACGGTCTGTGTTTAACATATATATATATATATATATATATATATACACACACATATATATGTATACATATACTGTATATTAATGACGTATCTAAGGTATTGCTCCTGTGATGAAAAGGTCACACAGAGGTACGTGTCACATGTCATGTATTTTCATGTACAAGAATTTTGCGGATGTTTTAAATTTGATACAAAAATGGGCTTTGATGGGGATTCGAAATTTTAGCGTTATTTTAGTTTACATCCAAAAAATAGGTACTGAAACTGAATAAGAATGTACTGGATTTAACTTAATAAATAAAAGTTTTTTCATATATACGCCTCGGTGGTTTAGTGGTTACCGTCGCTGACTACAAATCCATCGTCCCCGGGATCGAGACCCGGTGACGGCAGGCGGCGCGCAGCAAAATCCAACTGTTCTTCCTTCCACACAATAAAGAAATTGGTTGGTAGATAAGCGGCTACCGTGGGTAGCCCAGTGGTTAAGACGCTGGGCTGGTGGTGGGGCGTGGGTCGGATTCCACGTTAAACTGTAGGTCTAAGGTGGAGTGACAAGCTTGACCTTAGTCAGAATGAACAATTCTGGCGGAGGCAAAACCAAGGTTATGAACTGAATAAGATTTCTTCATCGATTGAATTTACGAAGGATGTTCAGGATGTGTTTTAGGTGGTTTGCTTCTTCACACTCATTAAGAAATTCTTTAAATTAAATAGAATCTTAATAACTTTTTTTAATTAATATATCTGTGTGAATTGTGAATGCCTTTCGCAAAAAATTTTTTAGTGTAAACTCCGTTTAGTTAGGTTAAGTTAAATTAAGTTTGCTTTGGTAAAAATTAAATACTATTAATACATCAGTATGGCAGGTTTTCGAATAAATTCATTGGCCGACGTATACAATATATATATATATGTATATATATATATATATATTATATATATATATATACAGGGCGTCCCAAAAAATGTATACACACTTTAACAGCTGATAGCTCAATTGATGTTTCTTTCTTTCCAAGTTAAACCCATTAGAATTAATAATGGCAGTCAGACTAAGCTTTGAACAAAGGAAATTCATTCTAAAATGCTACTGGAAGTGTGAGAACGCAGTTGAAGTGCAAAGACAGTTTAGGAGGGAGTTTCAAACAGATCCACCAACGCGACTTACCATCACTCGAATTAGAGATAAGTTTTGAAGCCGATGGAACTGTTCAGAATGTCCACAAGAAGCGTTCCGGAAGACCACGGACATCGACAAGCCCCACAAAGCAAGAAAGAGTACTGGAAACGTATCACCAAAGTCCAAGAAAATCTGTGCGGCAAGCGAGTCGTGAGGTAGGAATTTCAGAATCGTCTGTCCAACGCATTTTGAAGCGCTGTCAATGGAAAAGTTACATTCCAAGATTAGTCCATGCTATTAATGAAGATGATCCGGACCGAAGAGTGGAGTATTGCGAGTGGTACTTGGCACGATGTGGATGGGATTGGACGAAGGGGTTTCGTAGAATACCCTCCGCGTTCACCAGACTCACACCACTAGACTTTTTTTTATGGGATACTTAAAAGACAAAGTCTACGCTATAAAACCGCAACAGTCGCTGAATTGAGAGCAGCCATTGAACGAGAATGCACACAAATACCAACGAAATGTTTCGTGATGTTTGCGATTCCATTGCTTCGCGTTATCAGCAGTGCCTGGACCAGAAACGGACGTCAGTTTGAAAAGGCGTTGACAAAACAATTAAATAAAATCTGTAGATTCTATTACATTTTGAAAATGAATGTATTTTAATAAACACTGCCTTTATAAGTATTTAAAGTGTGTATACATTTTTTTGGGACGCCCTGTATATATATATATAATATATATATATATATATATATATATATTATTATATATATATATATATATATTCTATCTTCCTTTTTAGTTTTAAAAATTAAAAAGTTTTTAATATTTTCTACTCTGAACTAAATATTTTAAAAGTTATAATTAATGCATTTTCTTTCATATAATTTTGGAAATTTTACGCGTGAAGTAAAAATAGAAACAACATAAATATTTCGTGATCGGAGAAATTAAAAACATTTATTTAATTTTAAATATTTCTTTTAAATTGTTTTTTTAAGGTTAGTATTTCGTTTTTTGCTGAATCATCATTCTGTGGGGTTATGACTCCCCTTGAATTAAATAGGATTTTAACGAATTTAAAAACGTGTATGTATGGACGTTTTTTTAACATGGACGTTTTTTTAACATGGACGTTTTTTTAATATGGACGCTTCTTACCACGCGTGTGGGTGTTTCCTTGTGTGTTGAGGCTTTCTCTTATATAGATTCTTCCTTATATGTTTAAGTTTCCTTTCATGCGGACGTTTCCTCGAATTGAGTTTCCTTGTGGAAGTTTGCTTGCAACTCAGAGGAGTTTTCGAGGAGTTCTGAACTTTCCTGATAAATTGCTGGAGTTTATCCAGATTATAAAAAGAGATGAAAGAAGAGTGAGGTGAGATAAAGGGTGAACACAAAAGATGCACAAATAATATGAACGAAGAATTTGAGCGGAGAAAGGTGGTGGAAGACAGATTTAGAAAAAAGGAAGATAGAAAGCTTATAGAGATAATGTAGACTATATACAGATAACATAAAGAGACTACATGGAGAGACTATATAGAGATAATGTAGAGAGACTATATAGAGATAATGTAGAGAGACTATATAGAGATAATATTAGGAGACTATATAGAGAGACTATATGGAGATAATATAGAGAGACTATAGAGAGATAATATAGAGAAACTATATACAGTAGAGATAATATAGAAAGACTATATAGAGGTAATATAGAGAGAATATAGAGAAACTATATAGAGATAATATAGAGAGCATGTGGTGAGATTACAAACAGACAGAATGAAAAGAAATACGAAATTAAAATAGAAAGAATATATGAGAAATGAAGAGCTTCTGCATATATGGTATCGAAAATATATAAATAGATGCAGTGATCATAGCATATAGCCATACAATACAGACAGGAAATAGAGTTAAAACATAGTAGAGGCAAGTAACGAGAGAAAAAGTTGTGGAGATGTGATTTAGAGAAAGAGTTAAGGAAGATAAAAAGGAAGTTGAAATAGACAGACAAAACATAGCGATGGTATAATGAGCGCATGGAAGAAGCATGCTAGAGATCTAAATACGAAAAGATACAGGTACGAATAACGACTGCACGTGATAAGATACACATAATTAAAAGAGGTAGAAAGACATTGAGAGGCAGCCAGAGAACAAACCGGAAGAGAGATATAAATACAGAAATTTAATAATAATAATAATCGCTGAGGAAGGCCAGAGACTAGCAAAGCGCTCAAGTCAACTAATGCGAACCATTGTACTAACTCCTCTATTATTATTATTACCACCATCATCGGGGCTCGAACCCCCGACTTCAGTGTCTTCACTTCGCTTTTAGGGAAACTGTGTTACCCACAGAGTTACGAACGTTGGCATAGAAAAATGTAGAACAAACGTTTAACGTAACAGTAAAAAGATGAAGTAAATAACACAAATGTATCGGGAAAAGAGACAGCAGTGGATGAAGCAGTGCAGTGGGTAGCGCAACAAAGTGGATCTGCACAATGTCGACATGTACAATAGCGATACTTAAAAGTTAGTTTAAATTAGGTCAGGTTAGGTTACATTATGTCCGGTTAAGTTAAGTCCGGTTAGGTTAGGTTAGGTTAGTAATTTTCATTAAAAATCGGAAATTAGTTTGAAATCTCAAATCCACATACTTTCATAAGGTCGCATATCGACATTACGAAATTCGATTTTGTTCATGTAACGCCATTGCAGCCTTGTATAGCAAGGACCCGTTAGGTAGACGTCGTTGGTATTTGGAATATACTAAACACTAATGTCTACCTCAACGGATTCCTTTTATCTGGGGATGAATATCGATTCAAATTCACGTTTTACGAAACGATTGAACCATAGTAGACATGTTAAGTGCGCAAAATACGGTGTCCACTTCAAATCATGATGCAAAGATCCCCTTTGGTGTGGAAGGAAAGGAATAGGAAAGAATTCATTCAAAGACACAAGTTGTATCTATGCATAGACATGCTTACTTTTATGCCTAATCAGCATAAATTATGCTAATGACCGTATTTCTAACTTTTGAACCAATTAACTTAGAAACGTGTGTGATGACTCGTTTTCAGCTAAATTCAGCATGAGAAATCCATTTCTGAGGTTATTATGGGGTTTGGAGGTCATTTTGACCCCCAAAATCAAATATGGCTGCTGGCCGCCATGTTGAAATTGGGAATTTTCCGCAGTTTCCAAACTGACGGAGTGAGACACCCCAAAATAACCTCAGAAATGGCTTTCTCATGCTGAATTTAGCTGAAAACGAGTCATCACACACGTTTCTAAGTTCTGTGACCTTTAGAAATTCAGTTTCATGTTTCAGATTCACAATGATTAATCCGAAATGAGTGACTCTAAAAGCACGCCTGCCATCATGGACACTCGCGACTGGAGTTTATGCTTCATATGTCAGTCAGACAAAAGCTATGAACCGGCTAAGAATCCTTCATCATCTGTGAAATTGAGAAACAAACCTGAAAAACTTTTCAGCCTCTTGTAAAGAAGTTACGAACAACATCCAGGAGCTCAAGGAATTAGGGGAGTTGCCTGACTTTGTAGTCGTAGATGACATTGGTGGCGGTGCTGGTGGCGGTGCTCAGAATGTAGTGCAGCTGATGATGTCTAATCAAGTAGTGTGGCACAAAAGTTGCAGGAATGCTGTCGACAATCAAAAATTGCAGAGAGCGAGGAAAAAGCATCAAGGGCAAGGGTCAGTTAGCCCGGTGAAAACTCGCCGCATAGACAGTGGTGCCAGGTCCATCACACAGGCCTCACCCTCACCCTCTACATCTTCGAGCGAACCAGTCGACACTCCATGCCTCATCTGTGACGAAGTGGGCAACAAGAAAGAGCTGAGGAAGGCTTCCACTCTTGGCTTGGATAAAAAAGTCAATGATTGTGCCCGAGTGTTAGGTGACAAACGTCTGTTGGCTAAACTTTCTGCCGGTGACATGGTCGCTATTAATGCCGTCTATTATCGTGCGTGCCTCACTCGGCTCTACAGGAAAGCGACGACGGTCGAATGTGACACGACTGAAAGTCATGCGACTCAGGTGATCCGAGCACATGTTCTCAACGAGTAATTTGACTTTATTGAAGGTAATCGTATTTCAGGGACGTCACTGGCAATGGCTGACTTGACGGCCCTCTATGACAAGCGCCTCACCGCTCTCGGTTTTCCCTACATCAAATGCAATACAACACGCCTTCGAGAGGATATTGAGCGCATGATTCCTGACATCAAGGCGATATCAATGAATCGTTGCTGGTCTCTTGTTTTCGACGACGACCTAAGCAAAGCTGTAGTTGATATGGAAAACAATACATCAACTGAAGTCTCCATCCTCCACAAAGCCAAAGCAGCCAAGATCCTCCGGCGAGATTATCTTCACATAAAGCAGGCTTTCACAGGCTCCTTCTCAACCTCATGTGAAGCTGAATCCATTCCGCCCACGTTGAGATCATTCTTGCACATGCTTCTTGATGGACCAGGTATCGATGAGCCTGCTCCTGATTCTGAGAAATCCAAGTTTACAACATCCATCGGGCAGCAGATCATCTTCAACTCTGTTGGACGCAGATCCAAGAAACATGGGAGTGTTCCTCGTCACATCCAGGAGAGGGAAACACCAGCATCGCTGTATCTGTCTATGAAACTACATCTTCAAACTGGCCGTGAATCTCTAATCGATGCTATGCATCAACGAGGACTGTGCGTCTCGTACGACCGTTTGAGAGTGTTGAGCACACCATCGCGAATTCAGTCATCGGTCACTGGGAGCAGGTCGGTGTGGTAGTGCCACCTCAGACTGTCAAGGGCGTGTTCACCACAGGCGGTTTTGACAACATCGACCACAACCCTTCCTCTACGACGGCAAAATCAGCCCTCCATGGAACATGCATCAGCATTCAGCAGCACTTCTCTTCAGACAGCCAACAAGTCAAGAATCTCGCCGACATCCTCAATCCAGCTGAGATGGAGAAGAAGGCTGTGAGGTCCTTGCCAGCTATCTACACGACCATGGATCTGGATGTCTCGCTGCCAAACGATGAGGTGCTGCACGTTCCTGCCCTGAAGACCAACAGTCACCCTCTTCAGGCTTCGCGCTCTCTCATCAGCATCATTGAAGAAGGCTACGGGTGGTTAGAACGAGTCAGAAGCCTTCTATCCAAACAGACCCTCGAAGCAGGTGAATGGATCTCATGGGCCGCGTACTATGCCAGCATCACAGAGCATCCTGCTATTCCCCCAGCCAAGTCATACATGCTGCCTCTGTTCACCGAGTCTCCCAACAGCCCTACCATGGTTTGGACCTGGACCTGGACGAGTCACTCATCATGCCTCCAGACGTGGTAGACACTGTGAGGAAGGTGAAGGACATCAGATTGCAAAGATACAAAGCGTTTGTCGACAAGCGAGTCAGCTCCTAGGAGG
This sequence comes from Bathynomus jamesi, assembly GCA_023014485.1. Taxonomy (NCBI): domain Eukaryota; kingdom Metazoa; phylum Arthropoda; class Malacostraca; order Isopoda; family Cirolanidae; genus Bathynomus; species Bathynomus jamesi. The sequence goes on from JAJOZX010000778.1 coordinate 1,015,671, forward strand.
AGGCGTTCACTGCTCCGATACCCAACACCAAGCTGAAGTTGTTCAAGGCTTCGCTCTCTCAACCACGCCGGAAATCGGAGGTGGCTGTCGTCAAGGACCAACAAGCCAAGGTGACCCAGATTTTGCTTGCAGCGCATTCTGGTCGCCGCAACATCAACGAGTCTGTGTTCTCCCATGAGACCTCTGCCCATCCTCCCTCTCCTACTCGGAAGGGACACATGCACCATGGAACCAAGAGCGAGATTCTGGATTGCATTGTCCCAGCGGATCTCGACAATCGCAGACCGGTGACGACCGCAGCTGTGCTGGATGGTGCTGTGCTCGTTCAAATGCTTCGTCCTGGAAGTGCCGTGACCATCGGAGACTATTTCGCATACGTGTTTTTGCCATACATCCTCTCCTGGTTTGAAAGAAACGCTCGGGTTGACATTGTCTGGGATGTCTACTCCAAGACGAGCCTGAAGTCAGGAACTCGGGAGCAAAGAAGCAGCGGAGCGCGGAGGCGGGTTACTCTCTCGACCAAAGTTCCTGGCAATTGGGCTGCCTTCCTATGTGTGGACCTGAACAAGCAGGAGTTGTTCGTGGAGCTCGCCAACAGCTTGAACCTCATGACGCTTCCACAGGTTAGCTGAGAGATTGTTGCGAGCTACTGACATAGAAATTAATATTTCTGAAAATATTCCTGTCTCTAGTATATGCTGAGGAAGTCATTTACAGTGACTTCCTCAGCATATCCTCAATTACATTGACTTCTTCATTTCAGGGCAAGCACCTCTTCACCACCATTCTCAGTGATTGTGCGAGTTCACCGGCTGACGCTGATGTTGGTGCAGTTGCCCCCTGCACACACGAGGAAGCCGACACTCGGATGTTTCTGCATGTGGCTGCAGCTACCTATGCCGGTCATCGTCGAGTGATCATCCGCACCAGCGACAGCGATGTTGTAGTGCTGGGCGTCTCCACTTTTGTGGCCCTCGGACAGAGGATTGATGAACTCTGGATTGCCTTCGGATCGCGGCGTCATTTCAGGTACAGTCATTTTATTGAGGTGTCTTTAAGCCAGGTGTCTGCAGTGTACCGATAGCTTTTAGATCATGAGGCCACTGTCTAACTCATCTCTACATTCCTTGCCAGGTACATTCCAGTGCATGTCATCGTCCGCGGACTTGAACCATCCAAGGCTTTGGCGCTGCCGGCATTTCATGCGTTAACGGGATGCGACACGACCTCAGCGTTCTATGGCAAAGGCAAGAAGACGGCCTGGTCAGTGTGGAAGTCCCTCCCTGAACTCACCTTACCTCTCGAGCTGCTCTCCTGCCCTAACCCCACCCTGGAGATGATCAAGACTCATACACCCACGCTCCAGAGATTCGTCATGCAGCTCTATGGTGTCTCTGAGGAGGACATCACAACCGTGGATGCTGCTAGACTCTCCCTCTTCATCCACAAAGGACGCGACTTCGAGCACATGCCTTCAAGCAGCGACGCTCTGCATCAGCACCTCCTCAGAGTAGCTTATCAGGTAAGACAGCATTGCATGGATGGGGACATCACTCATGCTTGAGATTACTGCATGCAGTTGTATTTCTAGAAGTGTTATTTCAACTAATCACTTATTTCTCTTGTGACTTCAGAGTGGACACGTGTGGGGTAATACGCTCATCGAAGCTCCAGCTCCAGTCTCTCCAACGGAATGGGGATGGCACAAGAATCTCCCGACTCTGCGCCAACTCCAGTCTACACCACAACTCCCACCATTTCCCGGGACATACCAGAGTTTGTCATGTGCCAGTGTAAGACAGACTGTAAGGCTCCTTGTAAGTGCTACGTGCAGGGGCAGCCCTGCATGTATCTCTGTAGATGTAGAGGTTCGTGCTCCCACACTGGTAAGATGAGTGAGGTACAGATAGATGAAGAATCAGGTTAGTGCTGAACGAAGGAATGTCATGAATGTGCTTACATTGTCACAACATTGTGTGATGATATATTTGAGTTGGCTAGTTACTGGTCGAGTATACTATGTATCAATTATACTATTTAGATACCACAGAACTTGTAAATTTATCATTCAATTTCAATTCTTGCTTCCATGCCTCTAAATTCTGTTTTCATAAAATTTATTGGTACTTTTGCATTATCCTCCCAACATTAATTTTTTTTTATAACGGCTAACGCCTGCGGCGGGCTGTTTTTACCGTAACCTAACCTAACCAAACCTAACCTAACCTAACCTAATACCAACACTAATTTTTTTTATAATGGAAGGAAAATAAAGTACCATAACCAAAACCAAACCAACATTATATAAAAAAATTAGTGTTGGGAGGATAATGCAAAAGAACCAATTTATCAATATCAACTTTGTGTATCATTTCCCGGATTTGACCTTTAAATGCATTCCAAATGTAAAATTGATGCCAGACATGAGTTCAGCGACCTCAAATTAGCTGGAAAACATGTATCATAATAGTTTCTATGACAAACGGTTCCTTGGCTCTGAGTCGGCCATGTTTTCCAATATGGCCGACGGCGGCCATCTTGGATTTAAGATACAACTTGTGTCTTTGGATAAATTTTTTTCTATGGCCCTAAGGAACTTTCATACCAAAGGGGACCTTTGCATCATGATTTGAAGTTAAAAGTCACTTAGCATGTCTACTACCATTTGGAAAGAGAGAAACAGTGCATGAAAACAGAATAACATAAAGAATGATCATAAGCATACTGTACTTAAAAATTCCCTAAATGTCAATCATTCTGTGATATAAAAAACAGACACAGAAGAAAAGTATTTTTTCATTGAAACGAAAAGAATGACATAGATAAATAATTATAATTAATAGAGGAGGGAAGTTTGGGAAGGGCTGCTAAGTCGTGGCCATGTCGCAATACCACTTCTCGTTAGATCATTGAGGTTAAGCGACGTTGGGTTTGTTCAGTAGTTGGATGGGTGACCGTCCTCTGCGTTCAGATGGTGTAGTGACCCTTAAATGGTTTGGATCCTATGTAGGTTCACTCCGGTATATAACCTTATAGATGTTACGAAGGAGGTTAAACAACTAATAATAATATGTTATTATTATTATTATTATTATTTGGGATGTAAACCTAGAATTTTAAGGACAAACCTCCATAAAAAGAATTTAAAATAAATTAAGAACAATACAAAGCAAAATAGGGAATGGGTAAACAACAAAATTCAGATGTGGAAACAATGAATGCACATAAAACCAAAATTCAGGAAGAGTCAAGACGAGAGAGAGAGAGAGAGAGAGAGAGAGAGAGAGAGAGAGAGAGATATATATATATATATATGCATCAATGAAGACTCCCAAAAAAAAAGTCACCACAAGGGAAATAAATTTTAAAAATCTTCCGAGCTAATTTGGTCCTGAAATTCATGACAACCTTCAGGAAAATTTAAGACAAGGCTGACTCAAAGCAAAGCGGAAAACGTACGAAAATGTCAGGAAGATGAAAACGTATATTTAATTTTTATACTCAGCACCAATCATTACTATTGTAGATTTTTAATTATTTTTCTTTTATATATACTTTAGATGTTGTGTAAGGATACTTGCAGAATGTCTGTCTTCATTTTATGCTATTATTATTATTATATATAATAATAACATATATGTGTGTGTGTGTGAGGGGAGGGATGAATTTCACACTGAAACATGTGAAATGAGTGAATGATGCAAATCCACAAAGAAAAAAAAAAGTGATTCCAAGTTCTTTCGTGTATTCAGCAGTACACCTCGTCAGGGCGTGTGTGTGTGTGTGTGTGTGTGTGTGTGTGTGTGTGTGTGTGTTAATCGACTGAATCTAGTGTTACACTGTTACAGGCGTGCAATAATGAGCGATGTTTATACGTCACAGAAAGAAAATTTTGTATATAATTCCATATCGTGTATCTGCTCGCATAATTAATAGCAGTTAAAAATTAATTCGTTAAATTTAATGCAGAATTAATTTTAGATATTTCAATTTATTCTATAAAATAAAGTGGTAAAATTGGAGGGAAAATTTACTTGCTTTGCCCAAATTGTGTCGATTGGACGGTAAATTTCAATTCTTGGCAACCTCACCTGACACTTCTTGTAATATCGCTTCTTTCTACTGTACAATTCCCTATTTTCTATGAGAGATACTTTGATGAGCCTTTACGTCTTCAAATTATAGCATATACTGCACACAGAAAAACAAAGATGTCCAGCAACTTTCTATACATAGAAATATTACCTTCTATTGTCTCCAATCACTCAAAAAAGAAGTTCTGTAGATCATTTCTTCTATTTAAAGAAGTTATGTATCATTAAATGAAGTTATTATGTCATCTGACAAGAAATTTTGATACCCAAATGAAGGAAAAACTTCTCCTATAGAATGCACCCTCAAAAATAAGTTATAAGTTCTAAATTTAGAAGGTTTTGAGTGCGGGGTCTACCAATTGGTGGACCTCAGTCCAGATCTGGAGCCTCTAAAGATTTTATAGAAACCGCCTGAAACAAAACCAATCACTTATATAACATTCCAAAATAATTTAAAAAAAATATATATTGAAATATAAATTGATTTCGATAAAATAATGTCGGTCACACTATGAAGAAAAGTGTGTACAGCGACCTTGGTAAAGTTGCAGAAACACCTATACCTTAAGCGGACCTCATAAAAAATTAAATGGTCACCCGTGCAGCACTGGGGGAGCTCAGAGTTATTATAAAATTGTCATTACATCTTCACTTTGGCATATTCATTACATGTTACCTTTTAGATAGCTTATCTCTTATCCTTTTCAGGCATAACGGGTCATTTTAGTATTTCATTCCTTTAGTCTGGATAAAGCCAAACGATTTTACTTAAGTCTTAGAGTAGATCCCTACACGTATCACGGAGCTTATCACGCGTCTGTTAACCCCTCATGAGCGGCGATTTCGTTCAGTCTCAGAGAAGATTCCCATGTGAATAACGAGTTAAGCCGTAAGTACAGGGTGAACCACATAAAAGCAGCCCCAAGAAAATATTTCATATTTCTTTTTTTGTGTAAAATTTTCTTTGGGACGCTTTTATATGGCTCACCCTGTACTACGGACAGAGATACATGTTACATACTTTCACACTGGCGCAGAGTTCAGTGTGACTCGTCAGAAGCACTTACAAGCTAAATATACATAAAGTCTGCGTATTTTATATTTCCTCTTTTTTAGTTACTATATTCCAAAAAAAAACTTTGATTTCTGAGAGGTTTTCATCAAGGTAGGTATCTTTATTATTAAACCCCTTCAAGTTTCTATGGAAAATTATGGAAATCGTGAAATCCATGATGTTAAAATTATCATATTCCTTGAAAAAAGAATGAAGTAAAATATATTCAAATACGAATGAGCGAATATTCACGCAGTGTTAAAGATGTAATAATTTCCATATTTTTATAAAAATTCAAAGCTAATTTAAGTTTGTGACGAAAGATTTATTTTAAGATTGTGGCTGAAGATTCATTTTTCAGCGAGAATCTTATTAAAATGAATCTGTATTCATTTTAATAACGTAACCTACTCTCGTTCAATCTATGCGAACCTAACGTAACCTAATCTGGCGTAACCTATGCTAAATTAATCTAACATAATCTAGCATTGCCTAGCGTAACCTATGCTATAATCTAATATAATCTAACCTAGCTTAACCTGACATACCGTACGTCACAAGACACTTGTTGCTATATAAAATACAGTATACGGTATGTAATACAAAGTTACCTTCACCAGGAATCGAACCCGGGACTTCTTGAATAGGAGTCGCGAACGCTACCAGCACACCACTTCATCGTAATGTGGAGGGAGCGATAGCAACTCTTTCTAAAGAGGTCTCAGGTTCGAATGTTGGTGGAGGTAATTTTCTTTTATTCAGAAACCACGCGTCGTGCTCATGCGTATTATTCCATGTACAGTATATATATATATATATATATATATATATATATATATATATATATATATATATGCAGGAAGCGTACGATTAGATTCGTGGAAACATTTTCTTTCGAAAATGTTGTAAATGGAATATATTGCTTCCACTGATATGAAGACAATTTCACTTGAATTCTCGAAAAAGGCGATCTAATCCATTGTATACAAAAGTCTCGGATGAAAATGCAATGCAAGAAAATCGAGCGGTTTCCGCATTTTTGCTGCATGCATAATTCATTTACATTTTCTTGTCTTGCTTCATTTCTTACAACTCTTCCCTATTGTATCCTTGTTTACACGTCTTATTCACCAAATGGTATATGTTGTGTGTAAAATATAGCAGTTGTATAGTAAATTTGAATAAAATGGGTTATTTTCACTTTGAAACTTATAAATGAAGCTTTTGCTAACACATTTTTAGCTCTGGGCTACGTCTGATGTCGTAACACCACTTCTCGTTGCTCAGCGAAGTTAAGCGACATTGGGTTTGAAGAGTAGTTAAGAGATCTTCCTTGGGTTCGGTCCCACGTAAAGCTGGGGGTCCCCTTCGTCATATGACCTTAGATGTTGCGAAGGAGGTTAAACAACCCATTCAAACAACAACATTTTTGGCCCATGCAGGTTATATAGACTTTTCAATATAGCAATTTCTTTTTTTTTTTGCCATGATGGTCAAAGTTTGAGTAAAAATAAAAATAAATTCCTTTTGTTCGTTCATTTTATATTTTCGAACGTAAAATTACTTGCAAAATTAAGAAACATTAAAGGAAAAATTCGTTCTTATAAGACACTTTACTGGTTATTAAAATTACATTAAACAACTCCATTACTTGAATTTCAAAAACTTAATGCACGTATCCTAAAATGATAGTTTAATGTATTAAAATATATTCAGCCAATGTTGCTCGAAGCTTAATTATAAACACACACACACACACACACACACACACACACACACATCTATATATATATATGTGTGTGTGTGTGTGTGTGTGTAGATGCACCTCGGTGGTGTAGTGGTTAGCGTCGCTGACTACGAATCCATCGGCCCCGGATTCGAGACCCGACGGAAGCCGGCGCGCAGCAAAACCCAGCTGTTCATCCTTCCACACAATAAAGAAAGTGGTTGGTAGATAAATGGGTACCCTAGGTGGCCTCGTGGTTAAGACGCTGTACTGCTGATGGGGCGTGGTTCGGATTCCACGTTAAACTGTAGGTTTAAGGTGGAGTGAAAAGCTTGACCTCCGTCAGAATGAACAATTCGGGCGGAAGCTAACCAAAGGTTATATATATATATATATATATATGTATATGTGTGTATATATATATATATGTATATATGTATATGTTTTTTAATTTAATTCTGAGTTTGTTTTTTTGGAGGTTATTCTATCTTAAGATGTATTTCCTTAAATTCTATTTCGTTTGAGTTTACAAATGCAATGTTTTTCCGTGTTGAGTCTACAGATGTAGCCGTCTTGGGTAAGCTTTAAATATTAGACCCTGTCCCAGAGCTGGGTCCTATCTGTTCAGCATATTTGTTTAGTAGGTAGCTGGTGAGGGAAGCTATATTTTGGGGCCTCTTTGCTTGTGACCCGTTGCCCACGTTGGTCTTCCATCATGAAAAAGAAAAACGTCAGTATTTGCCATTTACCGTTACTTATTCGAACTATAATAGAATTAATTATCCCAGAAGAGTTCTTTGTTCCATGCACGGTCTGTATGTAACATAAAAGTTTCTCAGAGGACCATCCTGAGTTGTAGCATATATAATATAATTTAATAATAAACAAGTGTGTTAAAGCGGGTGAAACCATTTAAAAGTGCGAGGTTTGGGTAGTAAGTGGATGGGTAACTGTCTTCGGCGTTCAGATGATGTTGCGACCCGTGGTTCGGATACCACGTAAAACTGTAAATACCCCCCACGTCACATAACCTTTGCTACTACTACGGAGGTTAAACACCACTCAAAACACATTTCATAATGTGTTCGAGTTGTAGTAAATCATATTTGTGATGTTGCGAAGACAATAGTCAAATTTTTATGAATTTACCAAATTGGATCATAGAAATAGTTTGAGATACGTGTTTTATTTGTAAATTCAAAGATGAAAGACTTTTGACCATTGTGTTAGTGGTACAAATGACGTTCATTTATACTCTTTCCAAAACACGCTTGAGTTAGACTTAATTTTGGGGGAAGCAAGCCTCATTTATCAGCCCATCTGTATGTATAATTTATCATTACATTTGTGCATCTGTCATCTACATGCGCAGTTCTGTAATTATATATATATATATATATATATATATATATGAAAATTATTTCACGAAAGTAACACGTGAAAAATATTTATGATGAATAAAACCACGAAGGAAAAGAAACACAAAAAGGTGCTCAAGCGCTTTCGTCTAATGACATCCTCAGGAACACTGAAGTACATAAAAGGTTACGGCCTATATATAGGTTACAGAAAGAAAATAAATAAAAAAATAACATACATACACACAAACATATATATATATATATATATATATATATATATATACATACATATCTACACACATACATACATATATATATATATATATATATATATAAGCAATAAACGGAGAAGTAAAAATAAAAATTAAAAATTAAAAATTAGAGGATTAACAAAGAGGCATACAGATTTGTAAGGAAAAATATCGATTTTTAGCACAAGATCAAATGAATTATAAAAATACAAATTTATACTGGAAATCTGCCCGGGTTTTAACACTTTGCCTTTTTAGAGTCAAGTTTCGATATATATAAAAATAAAATGAAGATTAAAAGTTAATAAAGTAGCATACAAGTTTACCAAAGATTTAGCGTCCTACCCTTTTTATCTAAATTTGTTTTGAAGGAATTCAAAACAACAGGATCGAGTTGAAAAAGACCTACCTTTGCTTAGGTTGAAGTTATTTGAAAGTTGGATAATGGCAGACTCAAGAATATTTCTATTGACAATGTTGCTAGAATGAAATAAAACTGAAGCATTATTCCAATCAATACAGTGGGATAACTCTGACAAATGGACAAAAAGAGCACTGGACAACTGTCCTGTTCTATCGGAATATTGATGCTGTTTTATACGTGTGTGCAAATCCTTTCCCGTCTGACCTATGTAAAAGGAATCACATTGTTTACACCCAATTTTATAGATAATGCCTGAATTATTGGTAGGGCTTTTTCACTATGATATTTTTCACAATATTGTTATATGAAAATACTACATTAATATCCAAAAGTTTAAGTACATTAGCAATGCCTAAAAAGCCCGGGAAAAATGGAAGTAGTAAAATATTTTTTAACAAAGTACGAGTGTTATTATTGACACGATAGAAAGTTCGTTTTGCCTTGTTGAGACAAGATTCCATAAACGCAGATGGGTAACACAGATCACTTCCAATACCGTTGATTTTTTCCAATTCGGCATCGATGTATTCCGGACTGGCGATCCTAAGGGCGCGGAGAAACATTGATGAAAAAATGGCCTTCTTAGTGGGGGTGTCATGTCCCGAGTAAAAGTGTACGTAGGACAAATTGTTTGTTGTTTTCCGATAGATACTAAACTTAAAACCTGTGCTTTCCCTATGTACACGCACATCCAAAAATGGGATTGAATTGTCTTGTTCCACTTCTAAAGTAAACTTAATGGAGGGGACTTGATCATTTAACTAAAGGAGGAAGTTATCCAGGTCACGATTCATGGGCCAGATACACACAATATCGTCGACGTACAGCAACCAAGGGATGCCAACCCTCAGGATTCTCGGAATGTAAGTAATTTCGAAAAACTCCATATAAATATTGGAGAGGAGGGGCGGTAAGGGGTTGCCCATGGCCATCCCAAACACTTGTTGATAATACTCGTTATTGAAAGTGAATTTACAGTCTTTGATGCAAAGCTTAATAAGTTCCAAAACAATGTGTGAAGGTAGTGGCAGGTCATACTTATGTAATTCTTGGGAGAGAAAGTCAAGCATATCATCAATCGGCACTTTTGTAAACAATGAACAAACGTCAAAACTGATCAATCTGTCGTTAGTTTCAGTACGTGCATTATTCAATTTTTCAGTAAGATCCATGGAATTTTTTACATGTGAATCAGAGATAGTTCCGAGAATGGGGGACAAGACTTTGACAAGCCATTTGGAGAGTTTATAAGTAATAGAGCCCACCGAGCTAATAATAGGGCGCATAGGGTTGCGAGGTTTGTGGTTTTTAATAAGACCGTAAAGGTAGGGCAGAGAAGGTGAAGTGGACATGAAAAGCGGAATTAAATCCTTATGATCTTTGAGAATGCGTTTCAAGCCACTATTAAATGATTTGATGACGTCATCCTGCGGGTTCTTCCTAAGTTTGCTGTATGTGGCGGGGTCCTGGAGAAGCTCGTTCATCTTTCCGATGTAGTCCACTTTGTCCATAATAACTATGGTGTTAGCCTTGTCTGCTTTAGTAATATGGAGCTCCCCATCTTTTTTAAATTGTGAGAGGCCATCGCGAAAACGTTTAGGAAAGTTATCTTCGTAATTACCATTCGCCGCACTATAAACGAGGCCTTTAACTATGTTAAACAAATACTGAGGGAGATTACACTGTTTTTCAAAACACGCGAGACTGTAACAAATTTGTAAAGCCGAAGGTTTTTTAACAATAAAAAAGGACATACCATATCCAAGGGCACTTTTTGCATCGTCACTAATGTTTTTCGAAGAAAGGTTCAAAACACACTTTGAGCTTGCTTTTTTACTCCACTGACTATTTCGAATGAGACTTTTAATTTTCCGATCCAAAATGTTGCGAAGTGAAGTATTTCTCAGACGCAACTCGTTGTAAATTTCATCAAACAAAGGTTGGATCCACGGTTGGGGAATAACGGTTACAAAATTATGTTTGGCGATGTTTAAATTTTTGAAGGCGGACCACTCATTTTGTCTGGTGACTTCAATATGTTTCTTTAAAATTAATCTGCTGAAGTTGTTGAACGGATGGTCGTCAATTTGTCTGAGGCGAATCGGAAGCAGGGATTTGGGAAGAACTTGCTCCTCTAGACAGTTAGTAAGAACCTTTCGTCGGATACGAAAGATGGGGAGCTCCATATTACTAAAGCAGACAAGGCTAACACCATAGTTATTATGGACAAAGTGGACTACATCGGAAAGATGAACGAGCTTCTCCAGGACCCCGCCACATACAGCAAACTTAGGAAGAACCCGCAGGATGACGTCATCAAATCATTTAATAGTGGCTTGAAACGCATTCTCAAAGATCATAAGGACTTAATTCCGCTTTTCATGTCCACTTCACCTTCTCTGCCCTACCTTTACGGTCTTATTAAAACCCACAAACCTGGCAACCCTATGCGCCCTATTATTAGCTCGGTGGGCTCTATTACTTATAAACTCTCCAAATGGCTTGTCAAAGTCTTGTCCCCCATTCTCGGAACTATCTCTGATTCACATGTAAAAAATTCCATGGATCTTACTGAAAAATTGAATAATGCACGTACTGAAACTAACGATAGATTGATCAGTTTTGACGTTTGTTCATTGTTTACAAAAGTGCCGATTGATGATATGCTTGACTTTCTCTCCCAAGAATTACATAAGTATGACCTGCCACTACCTTCACACATTGTTTTGGAACTTATTAAGCTTTGCATCAAAGACTGTAAATTCACTTTCAATAACGAGTATTATCAACAAGTGTTTGGGATGGCCATGGGCAACCCCTTATCGCCCCTCCTCTCCAATATTTATATGGAGTTTTTCGAAATTACTTACATTCCGAGAATCCTGGGGTTGGCATCCCTTGGTTGCGGTACGTCGACGATATTTTGTGTATCTGGCCCATGAATCGTGACCTGGATAACTTCCTCCTTCAGTTAAATGATCAAGTCCCCTCCATTAAGTTTACTTTAGAAGTGGAACAAGACAATTCAATCCCATTTTTGGATGTGCGTGTACATAGGGAAAGCCCAGGTTTTAAGTTTAGTATCTATCGGAAAACAACAAACAATTTGTCCTACGTACACTTTTACTCGGGACATGACACCCCCACTAAGAAGGCCATTTTTTCATCAATGTTTCTCCGCGCCCTTAGGATCGCCAGTCCGGAATACATCGATGCCGAATTGGAAAAAATCAACGGTATTGGAAGTGATCTGTGTTACCCATCTGCGTTTATGGAATCTTGTCTCAACAAGGCAAAACGAACTTTCTATCGTGTCAATAATAACACTCGTACTTTGTCAAAAAATATTTTAGTACTTCCATTTTTCCCGGGCTTTTTAGGCATTGCTAATGTACTTAAACTTTTGGATATTAATGTAGTATTTTCATATAACAATATTGTGAAAAATATCATAGTAAAAAAGCCCTACCAATAATTCAGGCATTATCTATAAAATTGGGTGTAAACAATGTGATTCCTTTTACATAGGTCAGACGGGAAAGGATTTGCACACACGTATAAAACAGCATCAATATTCCGTTAGAACAGGACAGTTGTCCAGTGCTCTTTTTGTCCATTTGTCAGAGTTATCCCACTGTATTGATTGGAATAATGCTTCAGTTTTATTTCATTCTAGCAACATTGTCAATAGAAATATTCTTGAGTCTGCCATTATCCAACTTTCAAATAACTTCAACATAAGCAAAGGTCTTTTTCAACTCGATCCTGTTGTTTTGAATTCCTTCAAAACAAATTTAGATAAAAAGGGTAGGACGCTAAATCTTTGGTAAACTTGTACGCTACTTTATTAACTTTTAATCTTCATTTTATTTTTATATATATCGAAACTTGACTCTAAAAGGCAAAGTGTTAAAACCCGGGATTTCCAGTATAAATTTGTATTTTTAATTCATTTGATCTTGTGCTAAAAATCGATATTTTTCCTTACAAATCTGTATGCCTCTTTGTTAATCCTCTAATTTTTAATTTTTAATTTTTATTTTTACTTCTCCGTTTATTGCATATATATATATATATATATATATATATATGTATGTGTGTAGATATGTATATATATATATATATATATGTTTGTGTGTATGTATGTTATTTTTTTTTTTTTTCTTTCTGTAACCTATATATAGGCCGTAACCTTTTATGTACTTCAGTGTTCCTGAGGATGTCATTAGACGAAAGCGCTTGAGCACCTTTTTGTGTTTCCTTCCTTCGTGGTTTTATTCATCATAATATATATATATATTATATATAATTTAGGGTGGTTCTTAGCTACATAAAGGCAAAATTTATTTTTGAATTGTTTTACTCCTAACCTTTAATTTTTTTGGTATTGAGGTAAAACTTCTGCATGTGAAATATTTTTTGAATACATCAAGTTTAGGGGTTGCACAGTGACCTTAAAGTTTGTATAAATATCGCGATTCAGGATACTTTTATAATAATAAACAGGAGAACTTCTGGTGGCCTAAAAACGCAAGCACTCGGGTCCCCCTCCCTAAAAAGGGAGTATTAGCCGCTCAAAGGCGAGGGTATCATGATTGCCAGACACTCATTGTTGCCTGATAAGCGTTGATTTCCTTAAATCGGGAAACCTCCTGCGATGTTCTGTCACAACTTGAAGCAGATACTGGGTTTGCTGTTCATCCTGTCAGGAGACGATTGTACTCTTCAATGAGAGCAACAGTGAGGCTGTTGACAACCTTGAGAGCCTCCCTATAATCCTCTCTAGCTGGCCAAGTGTCTGGATCCTGGTCTAGGAAGTCAGTGGACAGATGAAGCTTTTCAAAGAAGGATAGAGACCCTCTAGTCATAAGATCAGAGAGCTGAAGCAGCCCTTGCCATAAGCTTCTTTGTAGAAGAGGACACAGATGGATCAAAAAAGGCAAGGGCCACCAGCTCCTCTGACAGGTACCAGAGGTGTGATGAGAACTTGGCTAGAACAGCTTTTGATACAGCAGTGTTGACAGTGACATAGGCAGGGAGAGCCTTTAGAAGATTCAGGTCATTGTTTGGTGCTGATGCAGACAGAGGAGCTTCAATCCATGCCTTGAGGTAGATCTTAACTGCAAAGACACACATCTGCTGAAGACCATTCTTCTCCGTCTGTCAGTTTAAACTGATGATGAAAAAGCCAGATCTTAAGCGAGTATATTACCTTGGACATCCACCTAGCACGGTGCATGGGGCCAGGTGCCATAAAGTGGATTCCCCGTGGAGGAGTGACTCCCATGAAGATCAATGAGAGCTCTATGAATTCCCGGTAGTCATTACGAAGGTCCTTTTGCTCTGTCAGTGACTTTTCAGCCCAAGCCACTAGCTCTGGGTCATTGATGAGATCAGCTATCTCCTTGTCATCAGCTGCAGTTGCATATGAATTTCTGTCAATAAACTCCCACTGATCTTGAAACCTCTTAAAAATCAAAACATCTGGTCCTTTGGTAGTACTCATGAGTGTGGTTAAAGCCGTCTCAGAAAGAAGCTCCAAGATATGGTGACGGCATGCCAGATACAAAAGATCCTTCTGCAGCTCCTGTTCTATGAGAATACATGCACCTAACTTTCGCCCCGTATTAGCAGCTGTAGTGTCAAATGACAATCCTATAACCTTCTCCTTCAAACCCCATTCATTAAGAGCTGCTATTACAGCCTTGGCTTGTTCTGATCCTGTCCCATTTGCTAACTTGGCAACTTCCAGCAGCTGGGAGACCCCCTTGCCAGTAACAATAATTGGTAGGCGGTTAATATGTTCCTTGGTTGTCAAGTCCCTGAGAAGTTTTCCATCCCAGTGGACAATCAAAGGCACATCAGCTTGAAACTCAGCCTTCAGGGTTTCTGTGAGCAATTTCCGGTGATTCTGACGCAGGCGTTGGATGGAGGAGCGGTTGATGTTGAATTCTTCAGGATTTTGACCACTTGAGCGTACTGTTTCTGTTAGAACATAAGTAGCAGCCCTGTCTGACAGTTTGTCCTGTCAAGAGCCATAGACAGTGATGGAGATATGTTCTTTTTGGCTCTGAGACGTTTTGAAAGGCTGGCTCCTTCAACAGCAACAGCAGAACCTTCCTCTTCATTTCCAGATTCATCTGTGCTGCTGATGGAAGATGACTCCAATTGTACTGTGTTTGAGGATGCTGCGTCTTCCTTCTCCCATTCACTTCTCCGTTCTTCTTCCATTATCTTCCTCTTCAGAGATCGGTTCTCTTTTGCAGCTTGCTTGGCATCAATTGATCCCATTGTTCCTCTACGGCCTGGTTCCCGTTGAGCAATTAGGAATTCTCGGTCTTCTTGATTTGTCATTATTGTGAGGGCATCAGAGGTAGCTATGTCAAACAAGTTGGACATTTCTGCCTCAAAGTCATTCTCCTTCTGTATCTGTGAGGCTGATCTTCTGTTTTTCCCTTTCTTCAAACTCTGATAAACTGTGTACAGCTTCTCTACTTTAGTAATTGCATTATCTTTGCGGATCACTAGAATTCTTGCTTTCTCCCAGAATTCTGTTACACGCATGATCACTGTTGTGGCACTTTCCCTAATTGTCTTCCCCTCCTTAATGTGAAGGTGCAGAAAGAATGAAAGAACTTGTCCTTTAGAAGGAAATTTTGTTCCTTCAATCCCATCATCTGGTTTGCAAAGGTAATCCTTAGAACGAGTTGTCATGATCAATCACTGATAGGTATCAATTATTCTGAAAAAATACATGAAATTGATTAGAATTTAATAAAAAAAATTACAGTAAATAATAACGAAATGATAATACTAATTAAATAAATAAATAGATTAGTCAATCAATGTAAGATCTGGAGTATAATTGATTTCTTCTTCCCACTGTTAATATGGTCAGAGTTCAACTGATTGTTGGTGGCTTTATGTGGCAGAGAACAGGTTTGTGTATGACTCATTGTCTCCCACTGGTCTGCATACACCAGAGTACAGCTGTACTGTACACAATTAACTTAAAAACAACTTCAAAATGTGCAGTACACAGCAAGGTCAACTGGAATGGTCAAAATCACAAGTATAGCAGTGGAGAATAAATAATCAACGCCAAACATTTATGCGAGCCACATATGTGAAATTACAAACTCCGTGTGCAATCTCTAAATTTAGTCCAAATGACTTAAAATTTCACCACAAGGGTTTTTTCATATATCCAAAACATTTTAAGGGTTAGGAGCATGACTTTTCTAACTTTCATTTTGAAGAACCACCCTAATATATATATATAATATATATATCAGGGACGTGCACTCAGGGTAGGCAGGGTAGGCACTGCCTACCCTTGCTAAAATATAAAACATAAAAAAATAAAAATTTAAATTATTTTAAATTCATAACCCAAAGCCTTTTATTATAATGCATTAAATTTCAAGCAAAATTCAGTATATGGTTGACTTGTAATGCAGAGACAGGCACAATCTTGTTATGCTTTTCATCCACCATACAAATACTACGAAGCAATCATTTCGGAGGCCGTGCGCTATGAGCGAGTTCTCAAGTCATAAAAATAATGGGTTTAAAAGCAGAACCTCAGTGTGCCTCTAGCCTTTACGGAGTGAGGGTGGGTTGTGAGTCTGCGCCACAGAGCCCCTCAAATTTTTAATTTTAATTCGTTTTCATTTATTTATAAGTGGTATTAGTTTAATATTAGTCTTGGTCGATTATTGAAACTTAAAGTAGATATTTTTCTCTATTTTCTAACTAATTGCATTTGAAAATAAAGTAAAATTTACTTTTTTTCAGTGTATAAAATAACTTTTAATATGGCGGCAGAATACCTATCGTTAAATTTCAGTTTGAGTGCGCTTGCCAAGTGAAAAGTTAATTTCCTCGTGGCATATATTTGATTTTAAAATTTAACCCTTT